>JAJJWW010004056.1:0-359073 GCA_023531295.1 Papaver armeniacum
AATCCACAAATCTCCTTGCGAATTTAAGTAGATTTTGATGCGGAAAATATCTCTCGAGGAAAAGTTTCTTCATCCCATTCCATGTTGTGATACTTAGGAAGGCAAATAATATAACCATTCCTTAGCATTGCCCGCCAAAGAAAAACGGGAAAGCTTTCCAACATTGCTCCATCCGCATTAGTCTCCGGTGGAAGCATAGCCATAACTATGGTATAGAAGTCCATAAGATGTTTGTTTGGATCTTCATTCACCATGCCATGGAACTGGTAACTCTCTAATCAACCCCGCTGATCTCAAGGTTGAGTTAGTTTGGATACACCATTGTTGTGTATCAAGCTTGTGAAGCTAGGTCCTTGAGTGTACGTTCAGCCATTGTTTCTTCCTCTTTTGTACGAATCTGCGAATTCACTTGATGAAGAAGAGGAAGTGGAGTGTTAACCGCTCGAATGAAATCCTTTAGTTGAGTCTTAGGATCGAAGACGCATTGGACTCCTGTCTGCCCTTTTTAAGCATTCACCAAAGGTATAGCACCTGAAACAAGATTTCGAAAAACTAAGTTAGATACGGTATAGAATCTAACAAAGCAAGAATATAGCAAAAGAAAAATAAAAACAACTAAAATCGTCCATTGCTCCCAAGCAATGGCGCGAAAATTTGATACGTGCCGTAACCACAACAAATTAATTAATATTTTTCCACCTAATTAACAAGTAATATAGTGTAGTTAAGTTCGTTCCAACGAGGAGCAAGAGATTCTAGTTGTAAAAATTGTCACAAAAGGGGGGTGTAAAGCAAAAAGAAAATAAACAAAGCAATTAAAAGTTAAAGTTGAAATCAATAAGAGAGACAAGATCAAGGAATCCTTCTTTGTTGCAAAACAATGATTCAAGTTATGTTTTTCATCCACATGTTATTAGTCACAGATTATCACCAACCGTAGGATAGCAAAAGTTCGCTTAGCTAGCCCCAAAATCCCTTATTTCACTGAGTAACAAGTCCGCTTAGTTATCAGATTCTATTCGAAAGAACCACCTTGAGGTTCGCTTACAAGATGTAATTCCCTGAATGCACTAAGATTTATGAATTTAGGTTTAGTACTAGTAGTTAAACCTTGTTCGCTTGGTCCACTTTCTAGCGTTGTTTTTACACACAATCGCTCCACGGAATCCCGCAAGGTCTCGTGTTTTCTACTTGTGTAAAGTGTCGAGAACGATTACGTATTCCCTAACTTATACTAAATTTAGGTTGAATTAACAAATCAATTTAGCTTGCACTCTAAATAACCTATCAAACAACCATGAATGTATAAACATTCCTATTAGTAAAAACAAACGATAATCATGTGAAAAACTTCAAGATAGAATTGAAACAAAACTCAAAACATGTTAAGAACTAGGAATTCATCCTCAATCAATAAGAAAATTAGCTACTCATGTTTTTGAAATTCACACAAATAATTAAAGGGAGAATTTTTCAAGTTCACGCAAATAATTAAATAGGCTTGTTCTCCAAATCTTCCAAGGAATAGAATCCTCATTCCATAATATTTCAATTTACAAATTCAAGTCTTTCTCATCTTCCATCTTCTCTTTCCAAATTTGAGCCAAATTCTCCATCCAATTCCAAGTCCAAGTCTTCACACCCATGAGAAGAATCCAACACAAGAATCTGTAATTTTGGTCGACGGAAAACTGGTATTATGGCTCGAATCACGGAAATGTATCATGCCGGCCACCCGAACTTTTTTCTCTGCCAGACGGAATATTCCGTCATAAGTCATAAAGATAACGGTCAAACCGACGGTCTTGATTAGTCAACGGGTCAAGGAAAAGAGAGTCACTGATTGATCACTCTACCATTTGTCAAACTCGTCTTCTTCGGGCTGACTCTCTTTCGAATTGTTGTGGTCGATCGGTCATCGGACTCGTCTAGAACGGTCATCGCCGACACCGAGTCGACTCACCAGAGTGGAGAACCGGCCGAGTTTCGGATATTTACAGGGCTTTCCCGACCAAATTCAGACCTCACTTCTACTTCATTTCCCTGTGACAATTCCTAACATATATCTAAGCATTTCATTCCCAGCTATTCATTGCATCAAACACTTCCTCCTGTGTAGAATTATAGCTCAAGAACGAGCTTAATTCACCATTCCCATCTGCATCTTCCCTGTCAATCCATTCTTTGAACTGCTAAAACCCATTCACAGCACCACCATTCTCGATCAAATTCCTCTTTATCTCGCTTCACGGCTCTTGCCTTTCTTGTCGTAACCCATCCGATTCCACGTTCTCTTCAATTGAAGCGTAAGAAAACCAATACCCATCTTCTCTTCATCCTCCATCTCACTCGATTCAGCATCACTGACCCCATATCAACAGCGGAAGCTTCAGATCGAAATCCATTATTCTCTCACTGTTCATCAAATCCACAGCAATTACCACAACCCATCTTATTGTTCTTGTCAGCAATAGTGAGATTCGATTCCATCTCTTCCATCCACTGAGTTCGACGGCAACAGCTCCTAAACCCATCTAACAATAGCGCCTTTCTTCTCTGCTTAGCAATCACCTTCTCCATCTGAATCTCGAAAACCCATTCAATCTCAGATTACATCGAACCCATTTCTCACCACCAAAAGCAAATTCAATAAAAACCCATTACAAATTTCATTTCCATTTTCTTCCTCTCTGAGTTACAGCATCATTCTCGACCTTCAACAATTGCACGAACCCTAATTTCTACCTCATCAATTCTCTTTGTTCGTTCATCAATCCATAGACCCATAACAGCAGGAACAAGCTCTTCTCGGATTCAAATCAAAACCCCTCTCGGCTGTCTGCAACTTAACCTAGCCTCCATTTCCTCTCTTATTTCTCGATCTCTGGCTCCGTCTCTCAATTTCTTGGATTTAATAGCAGCAACGGCTGCTTTTCTCGCCCCTTTTCTCTTCTTTCAGATGCAAATGATTGAGAGGAAATGATTGAGAATAACTCGAGCTAGGGTTATAAAAGTAAGGTTATTCAGTGTCTGGTCACCTTGATAAGGGCTACACAGCTAGCAGCCCCCTAACCATGGCTGGTTGTCTTTTAATACTTCTCCAAAAGAGAGTTGTCCCTTAACCTTGACTGGGCTCCAGATATTGATAGCCCATGAAATGATAATTTTGCCCTTTTTGCTCAAATTGGGTGATTTCTTCTTCTTTTCGTTTGTGCGACTCCATAGTAGCTATAAAACTCAAAACAAGCGTAAAATACATAATTTACAAGAAAAATAGCAAAGGAAGCATAAACAATAGATAATAAATAGGATGTATTCTACACCCTATCAGAATGGTAGTTTCAGCTCCACCATTATTCTGGTTATTTCCATTATTAGTATGTTGAATAATAGGACCACCAGTATTCTTGTCTTTCCCAAACGTCTCTGTCATAATTTCGCGGAAAACTGCTGCCAAAGAAAGCATATCATCTTTACGATCTTGCGTACGATTAGCTCGTTCAGTTTCTTCTTTAATCTTAGCATTGTCCATATCTTCCAGATGTTGTTTAGTTAGAGTCTAGAAAAGTATGGATTTCATCCTTGAGACCCTTAACTTCCTCAGTTAACTCCACAACTGTCATGATCTGGAAAAAAAAATTGCTAAAAATTTATGGATAGAACAACCCTGCTCTGAACCAGATGTTAGGGTTCTAAACCAAAACAACTGATGAGAACTCAAAAATATCTAGATCCCTAAGATAGAATCCTTTTTTATGGGGATTAGCCACCTCGATGTGAAGAAACAATAAAAGAACTTAAGTTTGTATTGATTGAATGCCTTATTACAGACTCAGGGAAGAGTATTTATAACTCAGCAATCTTGACTAACAAGTAATTATCTTAACGTGTTTAACTATTAAAAGAAGTCTAACTAAACTAGGAAACTAAGCATAAGTAAAATAAGGAAACTAATGATCACATGAGTTGGCATCACAACATTCACACTGCTCGATATTAACCTCCATCATACATTTCGATCTACCAGATATGGGACAAAACATATCTTTTGGTACATTCCCAGATTTAAAGTCTCGAGATAGATATTATGAGTAATCGTAGACGCGGAGATGCATGTCTAGGTTCACAGTATTCGGTATTGACATTCGACATACATTTCGATCTTCCAAATATTGGACAAAGCCCTAACCCTTTGGTACATTTCCAAATTTATAATCCAGGATAAATAATACGACTAATCATAAACGCGACGAGGCATGCTGTGACGGATCAGAAAAATCTGGACTTCGAAGGAACCGGGCGGCCCGCTTGGCAAGCTCCGACTCCCTGAAACGCCACTCAAGAAAATAAGTTATGTTTATTGATAAAATACCTATCTCAAGAGGTAAGATCTGCTGAATGTAAATCTCATTGGTCTCAAACTCAGAATTCTATGAGCATATGTCCCATACGATAATACTCATAAAATTCCCTAAGAGTTCCAATTTCCGAAAATAAGAATCGGCCAGTTGCCAGAATTCACCGACGGCCAATTGCCATTTCTTCCAGTTTCATGGCCAGTTGCCACTTCTACCAGTTTCATGGCCAGTTGCCACTTCTACTACTTTCATGGCCAGTTGCCACTTCCAAGATTTCCATGGCCAGTTGACATTTCTACTATTTCCATGGCCAGTTGCCACTCCTAAGATTTTCATGGCCAGTTGTCATTTCCAATATTTCCATGGCCAGTTGCCACTCCTAAGATTTCCATGGCCGGTTGTCATTTCTACTATTTCCATGGCTAGTTGCCACTCCATGATTTCCTTGGCCAGTTGCCATTTCCAATATTCCCATGGCCAGTTGCCACTTCCAATATTTCCATGGCGGCGTTGCCACTCCTATGATTCCGTGGCGGTTGCCACTTCCAATATTTCCATGGCCAGTTGCCACTTCCAATATTTCCATGGCAGTTGCCACTTTTACTACTTTCATGGCCAGTTGCCACTGATATATACTTGCCAAGGTTGCAATCATCTCTGAATTCAGATGATATGAACAACCTTGTAGATTTGTGCTAAACCGCATAACGGCTGCCTACGTACCCTCTCCTTTGCTCGAAGGGATCAAGCACGACCGTAGTTCGTCATCTTCGTTTAGATAGCATGAACTACACACAATCGTAGCATCTATCTCTCACTAGATGATATGAACTCCTTCGGTTAAGTAGCAATCATCTCTTACGTAAGATTGTATGAACTTGTTTGTTGTAATGTGACAACAATCTCGACTTATCACAACGGCAGCAGTATTACAAGGATGGAATTGACGTAGCTCCGCACTAAAATGTAACAAGAACCTGCAACTGAAGACATTATAGAATCGTGCGACCATATTTCAGTCAACATTTTCTTAAAGCTAAGTAGACTTTTATCCTTTAAATTCAAAGACTAACATCAGTTTATAAATCTCATCTTAGCCAAGAAACCAACTTCGAAGGCTACAGGAAAACAATTAAGATTTTTGCTAAAAATGTCAAAGTAATAGATACGTTCAAATGAAGATTATGCGTATGAGTTCAGGCCACGAATTTTATGCCAGGATAATAAGATACAATAGAATTAATGACAATGGTAAAAGAATCCACTATTAGCTAGCCATTAGTTAGGCATTTAAAGATCAATATCTCCCCCTCTTTAATGCAAGCAAGCTAAATCAAAAATACTTACCCATTTTATAGTTCACCTAACAGAATTTGGTTCACCTAAGAGCAACTGCAGTGGGCGAGTAAACCCATTTTTTTGGTCTCAGAACCAGGCGCAGTGGAAGGTACCATCGATCAAATACCAGATTAGTACAGTAATTCCAGAGTATATTTGGTCTGGACCAAAGACCATACCCATTTATAGTCGAGCGGTGATATAATCTCCGTTTCTCAACGGGCGGTAATATAGTGTACGCTTGACAACGGGCGGTAATATAGTGTTCGTCCCATGGAGAGGCGGGCATATAGTGTTCGTCCCAACGGCGCGGTGATATAACGTACGCCCCATCGGGCGTAGCTGAAGTTACCGCTTGAGAACAGGCGTTTATAAAGTCTACGCCCCATTCAAGCGGTTATATAATGTTCGCCTGTCATCAGGCGGTTGTAAAGTTTACGCCCCATTCAGGCGTTCATAATCTTTACGCCTGATGTAAAGCTCGCCATTGTACCATCTTCATACTCACCACGACTGCCGCCGCCACCAGCACATCAAGCGCGTGAATTATATGATCAACCAAAGACTCCATCGCCATCCAAGAGGAGAGCGAAATCTCGGTCACCACCTTCTCCACCACCAAATTTAGTTCTTGCTCATTCATTAAATTAGCAAATTTATGTATCTGTAAAAAAACAAATCCTAAAATACTAGATGTGGTGTTAATGATGAGTTAGCTAAATTAGCAACTGATGAGAAATGGATACTGAGGATGATGATGATGAAGTGTATGATGTTGATTCTGATGAAGGGTGTTGGGTATTGATGACCAAAGTTGCGTCACTTCTCAGAGTACTACTTCTGGGATTACTTACTTTTGTCATTTCACTAGTAGTACTGAATTTCGATTTCTCTGGTGATATAAGACAACCAAGAAGCGGTAGAAGTCTGTGAATTCCGTTTGGTGATTTGAAGCTCGGATGTTTACTTGATTCGGAGACTGTGTATTGATGACTAATAGGAAGCTTGTAAAGAGCACACCATGGCATAAATCATGTAAACATCCGAAAACCATGAAACCAAAAAAACATTCTCAATTCATCATTTTCTTCTTCTTTTTTATTCTCGTTCAATTCATATCCATTCTTCTTCTTCATCAGCAAGAACACCAAAACCTCTTCAACTTGTCTCACTAATATGTAGTATATATCCCGTAAATTCGCTGATTGCATGATGATAATTCATACATTCAAGCGGAATTGACGCAGAATGCTATAAGGTTACGAAATTCTATCACCAGTTTATTACTAGGTTTCTGATCAACTAACGAAATCCATGATCCTTCACATTTCACAGGTAGCCCCATGGGGCGTTGATTATACACCCGCTTGGCATCAGGCGGTGACTTTATGTCCGCCCATGGGCGTTGATTATACAACCGCTCGTTGTCCCCGCGTAAACTATACGTACGCCCCACACCGGGCGTAATCTTTACCTCCGCCCCACACCGGGCGTAATCTTTATCCACGCTTGAACGGGGCGTAATCTTTATCACCGCTCGACTACCAAACGAAGTTTATAACTCCGCTCGACTAAATATAGTCGCCACCCACTGCGTCACACGACGGACCAAACTAAAATTTGGTCTTTTTTTTTGGTCTTTGATCTTTGGGAATAGTCGTGCCACTGCAGTTGCTCTAACGGAATATGGACCAAAATGCTTAACGGAATAGGGACCATTTGATTAATAAATCTCAATATGGACTGAAATGCCTAACAGAATAGGGACTGAAAAGTAATAATATGTGAAATCATTTATTTACAAAAATGCCATTTTTATAAAAATGATGATAAATATTTTAAAACTTCAAATCTTCCAAATGGTACTTCGGATTTTTGTGAATTTTATATATTTGGAAAGCTCTGGATTTTTGTGAATTTTATATATTTGGAAAGCTCTTTAAATCACCTACGCAACGAGTATAAATAACTACATCAAATTTTTACTTTTTAATATATTTGTAGTTCTCCGAAAAAAGAGCTATAATTTAAAGGTAAATTGAAAGAGCCTATATATATACTTTTTACATGTTGCCTATATGATACTCAAATACTTCATTGATATACTATAAAATTACTTATAGATTTTAGTTTCGGATACGAAAGATTGCCCCCGTTTAATTACAAGTGATATTTTCATTTCTTTCATTTTTACCTAATAATAAACCAAATTGAAAAATAAAATGAAAGTACTACTTTTTCATATTTGGAAGGAAAAATTAAGAAAAAGTTATGTTAACGACGTGCATCGCACGTGCTCACTACTTGTTTCCTTTAATTACTGCAATCTATTATCGACACATGAATCTTTAATTATTCTGGTGCATGAACAACTGTAAGAGGAACCATATACAAATCGTAACAGTAAAATTAGAAATTAGTATTAGACCTACACTATCTAGCATTTTACATTTACACCACCAGGAAATACCAATGATCCCAAATTCTAAATCCTTGACTTAGAGACGCAATGACTTAGCACAAGTGATCTACATTACTTATGTCAAAACAAGTTTAAGAGATCCAACAATACCAAATGATTAAGATACGGCGTACCTGTTACTTCACACTCAAAGTCTAAATACTAAACAGTCACAACCATTCTCTATTCTTTCATTTATTTTGTGACCCACGGATGATACGTTTGGTCCTAGTAACCAAATTCGTAGTTATTAACTCCACTAGTTAGATCTAAATCCCCATGTATACAGAATAAAGACAATCAGTTAACAGTCCTAACAAGTGCATATCAATACAATCAAATGCAATTATATATCAATTAGAAAAACAAAAGGACGGGTAGTGATTGGTCGATGTAGACACGAATGATGAGGACACCAACAATGATACAGTAGTATAAATCTTGCATTTCCAATTTCAAGTAACGAGATCATATGGACTATCCAAGCAAAACGAAAACATAATGATAAGCAAGCAAATTAAACTAATTCAAGATGTTTTCCAACTGTTAGGAAGTGTACAACGCACTCACAAGGGAAGTAAGGGTTTTAATTTAAACCAATGAAGATTATGAGTTCCTTTCCATTTCATGATTTTCAGTTTTGACAAACCATATTAGAAAATCTCAACAGGCTCCATTATTCAATGAGAATAAGCAAATAATATCTCATTGTAGACTAGAGATGTCTCTCTACAACTCCTTACAAGACTCCCAATCCATAAGACACAAGTACTGAAATCCCTTGATCATTTTAGCAATATAGCACAACAAAAGATTTATATCAAGAGATGTCCACCATTTAAACAATTTAGAGTTTCAGTACATCCATCACGATTCCAAACTTCAAACACATATAACCCAATTCAATAAACTGACTATACAAGTACATATCTACGTCATCCATTGTTCATGTCAAACTCATAGAACTACTCGGATCATAATGAAATTTTAACAGTGACCTTATGGCTCATAGTACCACCACATATTCAGAAATTAAAACATTTCAACGGTTCAAAAAGAATATATATGCATCGTAACTTGACTATTTGTGTTATTGTCCTACTAAAATCAGTCACATTGAGTTCAGACTTTGAGGTACCTAAACTGATCATAAATTCACGAAATCTTAACTGTAGGTTACCTATATATACATAAACATCATACTAAAATTTTAGCTTCATACGATATACACGGATAATGAAAAAAAACTAACATTAGTTGGCTGTTGAGGATTTAAAATCTGCAGAACGCAGTCATAAATTATGAAATCGTTTCAATAGTAAAAGGGACCTGATTTTCGTGAATTTTTACCATATCATAATGACTTGATAATCCACAACATACTAAAATTTCATCAAATTCCAACAGCTGGATTTAAAAATATCAGCAAAATTAAAACAGAGATTATAGGGTTCACAAAGTTGGATTACACTACACTCAAATCATGGAAATTTTTACCAAGAGCTTTGTTAAGCACAAATTACAAGTAAGAAAACAAAGTACCCACTTCACATATTTGCAGAAGAACATGATTTATATTCAAACCCCCAAAATTACATGAAGAACCCTGATTTCAAAATTCTTAAATCAAAGCATCTATACATGCAATTGGTATTCTTCACGAAATACCCCCAATGTCCTAAATCAATCAAAACACCAAAATCAATACTCAATTCTTCAAATCAGTGAAGAATATCATTATGTAAACATCAACTCAAACAAAAATCAAGAAAACATAATCCCCTACCTTTGCTTGCAAACCAACTCCATGATTAACAACACCGAATCAACGATCTTCCAAGCTTAACTTCTATGATTTCTCAAACAAAATATCTAGAGTTCCCCCCCTTGAAAGTTTCAAGAGAAATCCAGATAAGAAGAGAAGAGAGTATTGGAAAGGAAATAAAAACTCCCCCTTTTCTATTTCTCTGTTTCTTTTACCTTTTGTTTTGGTCCATTGACCAAATTGCCCTTGACTGCTTTCTTGTGTGACATGTGTACACCATGCATAGAGATATTAAGACACCCATGGTTAATATAAAGGCAACACTTGCTATTTAGAAAATTATCATCTTTAGTTAAGGCAACCCAAAATTGTTAAAGACCCTACACATTAGATTTTTGGGAACTTCAAGTGTAAAACTAGACTCACCGGTTTAGTTAAACCTGAAAAAAATATGTCCAGGGTATTACACATGCTCTAGTTCACACTGCTCGGATTGACCTCCATCTAATATTCTGATATACTAGATACGAAACAGAGCAGATATTCTGGTACAATGCTGAATTTAGGTTCTCGGGGTAGATATTGTGAGTAATCATTGACGGAATGATGCATGTTTAGGGTCACTCTACTAGGTATTGACCTTCATCATTGTTTATGGGTGAAAACTATTTCTGCCGGTTTTGATAATTTGGGATGTGTGGATGAGAAATGAGTCTAAACCTTAAACAAATGCACTCAGACGGAGTGCTTGTAGATTCGAGAAATCAATCGTGCAAGTCCGGCCTAAACCAAGAAATGACCGTTCAGACTTGTTTCGGTCACAAAGTGAAGGAGATGGGGTTGATCTTAGGGAGGAAGCGAAGAAGGTGTTGAGAATGTGAAGGTGTTGGCTATGTATGACTTGTATCAGAAATCTGAACTGGCTTGCAGGGTGTAAGCTATCAGTTCCGGTGTTTGAATACGATTGTATCAACACTTGCCTCTGTTGTCTTGTCTTGTTTGAAAAATAGGATGGAGAACCTATTTATACAAGTCTTTTAGCCTAACCTCGTATCTCGTGGGAAGTGGAGAAAGTGGAGTGATGGAGTAGTGGAGTAATGTGTTAGTGTCACACGACCAGGCTTGCCCACTTCTCCCATCATCACTTAACCGTCCATGGCTTCCTGACACGTTCTTGTGATGGCGCGTTGTGCGCTGCATGCTGTAAACCGCCAGACCAATACCCCAGTATGTATCCCCCAGTTTGTGACATGATTGATGTCTGGAATGTGTGGATCGTAGGACCCACACAAAGTAGCATGTAATGCTAAATTGAATAACTGCGTTATTCAGGAAGTCGATACTTGTGAAGTATCGTGTGTATTCTATGCAGTGCTCGCATCGAGTATACTCAAAGCATGTATGAAGCATGTTTGTTTGAGCGTCTCAAAATAGCCTCATGTCCGCCTACTTCATGTGATGGTTTGGAAGTTGCGCAAGCAAATCCTCCCTTAACCGACCACATGGTGTGGTAGAGTGACGGATGGTGATCACTATGACGCCCGCACTGACCAATTAACTCCGACCAGTTTGTATAACCAAGCCGGTGAATTTGGAAGGACGAGATGATCTTTGAGACACTCATCTGCGAACGTTAATGAAATTAGGGTTTTAGAAGAGGTGCGCAAGCATCCTCTTGACTGGTCGAATCAAGCTTGGGATACGATTTTGGCTAGGCCGATCGTACATGCGTGTAGACGGCATGACGGCGTAGGCGCCCATACCCCATTATCTCACGAAAGTGTGATCTGGGCCACTCAATTCGTCCGGCGAAGTTGAGTGGTCGAGATCAGTTTACGACAGAAAACTAGTGCCGCAAAAGCCGCGCATCGTGCCAACTTCGGGCGCGTGTTCCAAGATGACCAATCTTGGTCGGTCTTGGTCGATCGGTCTGGCATGTAGGTGGTAGGCTGGTGTTCACGCCTATACCTGATTGTCCCATGAAAACATGATCTAAGCCACTCAAATCGTCCGGCGAAGTTGAGTGGTCGAGATTAGTTTGCAATCGGGAAGTGTGACCACGCTAGTTTGGGCGGACGATTTGGGATAACCAGGCATGGTAAGCCTTGGCCGATCAGGTGAGGGGAAAGATGGGTCCACGGTGGTCATGTTGGTATGCCCGGATCTGCTTAATCTAATCTTGGACCCTCCATTCGTGGAGAAGATGGACGCTCGTGATGCTCAAAAACCCTAATTTTGGGTTTCACGGCCGTGCGTCATGCTCTATTCGGGCGTACGAATCGGGATGACCAACCATGGTTGGTCCTGACCGATCGGTCAGGTATGTAGGCGGGCCCACGGTGATTGTGTTGACATGCTCTGGGCCCTTTGAATCTACATCTACACCCTCTATCTATACCTGCGAAGATGGATGGTTGAGACTATTTTGCGACACATGTAATGTGCCGCAAACCCTAATTTAGGGTTTTCCGTCCATACTGCTCTGGTTTGGACGTTTTGGCAAGCTATGCCAATCTTTGGGGAGGCCGACCATGCGGGGCCCGCGTTGGTTCGGCAGCGAATATTCCATACATGCTTGGGGGTTATGGAATTGATCTGGGCCATCCAATCATCTTTGGTGAAGTTGGATGATCGTGATCATTTTCGATCGATCTGGACAGATCAGGATGCTCAATCGGGCTAGTATAACACACCGAGAGTTGCTCAATCGGGCTAGTATAACACACCGAGAGTTGCATCCTGGACGGGTATTTCGTACATGCTTTCATTATAATGCTTGGAGATTCGTGTTGCTCTACTGAGAGCAACACTTAGTAAATCATGCCGCACCGATAATGAGTACATAAAATACAAAATTTGATTACGCATTAATTAATAATGTTTGTAAATTCACGAGGTATATGGGATTGTTGCTACATGCTCCAACCTGGATGAATTTCGTGTATTTAATTCATGAGAATGGGATTGTTGTCACATGCTCCATTCTAGGTGAATTAGTAAAGTGAAGAAGTATCCAACACTTATTAATGGCTTTATCTTTTACAAGATGTTAGCGCATAATTTTCTGGCTTTTACAATTTTAACCTTAAATGAAAATCCACCATAATCATACATTTCGTTCTACCGGAAAAAACATATCTTTTCCTACATTCCCAAATTTAGAGTCTTAGGATAGATATTGTGAGCAATCATAGATGCGACGATGTATGTTTAGGTTCACACTGCTCCGTATTGACCTTCGTCATATTTCGGTCTACCATATATGGGACAAAACATATCTTTTAGTACATTCCCAGATTTAGAGTCTGGAGATAGATCTGGCGGGTAATCATAGGTGCTTAAGACACATGGCTAGGTTCCCAGTTCTCGGTATTGGCATTCAATATACATTATATGATCTTTCAGATATTGGACAAAGCCCTAATCATTTGCTAGATTTATAGTCCATGATAGATATTACGACTAATCATAAAAGCGACGAGGCATTTTCCGGTTCACACTGCTCGGATTGACCTCCATCATACATTCTGATATACTCTAATAGATACGAGAACAATACAAATCTATTGGTACAACGTTAGATTTAGAATCTCGAGGTAGATACAAACCTAAAGGTGAAACCTAAATTAGAATATAAATTCAAACCTAAAGTTGAAATAGTGGACTTTCTTTTCTTCATTTCCTTTTTCCTTTTCTACCGCGTTGCACACTAACTCTCTGAAGTACAACTACATTGAACCTAGGTCTCCAAATCCGAACCCCAAAATAATTGGGAGAAAACTCACCAGAAAATATTGATCTACCTTCTATAATCCAAGCACTCGATATGAATTTATTCAGGTCTGTCATGAAATCACGAAATCACGAAAACTAGCAAAACCGCAACTAACAATTATGTCAACATCGGAAGGTGAGATTCTTAGTTTATCATTGCTAGTTTTTGGGAAACTTTTTTGATTTCTGATATTTGGTTTTTGTGGTGTGATTCTTTTCTATTTCTGGTGTAGGTATTGGGTTCTTGTGAAGTTTATTTTACCATCCTGACCTAATTACCACCGACAATAACTCTAACAAAAGAGATCTGAGTTTTGAAGGTAATGAATCTTATGATTTAACTATTTGTTATTAGGATGATTACGCAAATTAAATCTGATCCGGTTGTTTTAATTTTTCCCAAATGTAATTAATCTCTTTCTGAAGTATGTCTGATTTCTTGAGAGTGTAACCATTGTAGCTTCTCTAAGGCTCTCCAAAGACCATCTGGAACAAAACAGTGTTATGAAGCAGCTTCTAGTGTTTCCGAGGCCCCCAAATTGTGTGGTTAAGTTCTTGACAATCTCTGAAGACACTTAACAGTTCTTCCAAAATGTCAATGTTGATAAGGTAATGTTTGTGAGGATATTCAAAAAATCCCCTTGTGGGTTTTTAAGTACTATCAGTTTCATTAATATTTCAAGGTTTATGAATCTGCACCATCTATAATAATCACTTTCATTACTATTTCAAGTTTTTTTAAGCATACATAACAGCCAACATGTACTCATCACCTTATTTCAAGTTTTTTTCACTTCACTCGCCTATTGGCTGTTGGTAACACATACTCACAGCGACAAACGAAAGTTGCAAACCGATTGTCAGAAAATCTTGATCCATCTGTTACTCCAAATCTCAAGATCTGAAATCGCTCAGCAAACCGGAGAAGATGGACGCTCGTGATGCTCAAAAACCATAATTTTGGGTTTCACGGCCGTGCGTCATGCTCTATTTGGGCGTACGAATCGGGATGACCAACCATGGTTGGTCCTGACCGATCGGTCAGGTATGTAGGCGGGCCCACGGTGATTATGTTGACATGCTCTGGGCCCTTTGAATCTACATCTACACCCTCTATTTATACCTGCGAAGATGGATGGTTGAGACTGTTTTGCGACACATGTAATGTGCCGCAAACCCTAATTTAGGTTTTCCGTCCATCTTTGCTTTCTGGTTTGGACATTTTGGCAAGCTATGCCAATCTTTTGGGAGGCCGACCATGCGCGGCCCGCGTTGGTTTAAAGCAACGAATATTCCATACCGCTTGGGGGTTATGGAATTGATCTGGGCCATCCAATCATCTTTGGTGAAGTTGGATGATCGTGATCATTTCGGATCGATACGGACAGTCCGGATGCTCAATCGAGCTAGTATAACACACCGAGAGTTGCAGCCTGTACGGGTATTTCGTCATGCCGCACTGATAATGAGTACATAAAATACAAGGCTGGTTACGCATTAATTAATAATGCTGTAAATTCACAGGGTATATGGGATTGTTGCTACATGCTCCAACCTGGATGAATTTCGTATATTTAATTCACAGAATGGGATTGTTGTCACATGCTCCATTCTAGGTGAATTAGTAAAGTGAAGAAGTATCCGACACTTATTAATGGCTTTATCTTTTACAAGATGTTAGCGCATAATTTTCTGGCTTTTACAATTTTAACCTTAAATGAAAATCCACCATCAACATTAAGTCCCCTGCCTAGCACGTAATGGTTACACCATTGTGGGGTAGGCATGAGATGGTGACAGTTAAAGACAAAGCTTATGAGACAAAGTTAGATGTTACCAGGAGAGATGGGTCATCCTGTCCTTGGAGCATGTCACGTTAAAGAGGCGTCCATGGGAGTGTTCCCCTAGCATGATGTCGGTCTTGCCTGCTTCGATGGACTGTTATGCCTGTTTCGTTCGTGGGGCTACTGCACCTGCTTGATCGAACGTGGGCTTGATGTGCCTGTTTTGGTTAATCGTGGGTCCGCTGCGTCTGCTTGATGAAACGTGGGACCCGATGTAAGCATGCTTGATTCGAACATGGGAAGATGTGAATGCTTCAATCAAACGCGGGACCACCGTGTACATTGTAGGATCAGAATATCGCAACACCAAGATTCTCGCGAAATTCATAAACGACACACTGCGAAGACATCGCAGGCTGGAAGTAAAAACGACGTAACGGATGACGACAGCCAAAACACGAGAAAGATGTGAAGATGTAGCGAGATCGAGGAGTGTCGCGAGATTTAACATGTGTACACTTGCGAGAATGTCGAAAGCCAGATCCAAAAATAAAGGACAGCTTAGCTGTCATCCACTATGTAATGTCCTATATAAAGGGCCGAGTAGACTTGAGAGAGAGTGATCTTTTTCGAGTGTTGAGCAAGTCATTAAGAAAGAGAAAGTTTAGAGTGGTTGTAATTCTTTAGCTTATCTTCTTTTATCTTGTAACATTTTTTGGAGTTTGATTAATAAAAATTATAATTGTTCATCTTAAAAATGATTTGATTGTGTGGATTCTTATGAGGGGTGTAGTGTGGGATTTCTTGCAACTACATAATGGCGCTAGAAACATGGACGAGTGAAGATTTATATTGTGATTTGGAAGAATTTGAAGTAGTAGATAAAGAATTTCATATAATTTTCAACAATTCATTAAGATTAAGGAATGGCAAGAAGAAGACATACATCAAAACAACCAACGACTGTTAGAAGGAGTAGGAGACTTGCTGGAGAAAAAATGAAATGAAATGGGAGAATCTTCAAGAGCAAACACAAGAAACAATGGAGAAAATCGGGTTCAATCGCCAATTCAAAGATACACCAATACAAAATAGGGCGAGGATTATGACAGAGTGAGCGTACACACTTGGCGATCAGATTCTGTGGATGAAATAGGGGAAGAGCAACAATTAGGAGGTAATGGACAAAAGGAGAGAGATCAAGAAATGATTGGAGGAATAATTCATGGAAACGAAGAGATTAAAGTGTTAGAGGCATTGAGACAAACAATACGCGAAGAAAGCCGGTTAGAAACAGAAGAACGTGCAAATCTGACAAGGCAAAATCATGAGCTAAGGATGGAAAACATGAGATTACAGAACAGAAGGTCAAGGAGCACTACAAGATCAAGATCAGTAAGGGAAGAAGTAAGACGAAATATGCCTATAGAAAATGCTAATGAAGAAATTCAAGAAGAAATACAAAATTCGGATGAGGAACGCCGCGAAAGAAGAGAAGTAAGGGAAGATCATTATATCCAACATGGTGAAACTCTCCAAGATGGGCAAAATGATGGAAATCAGAGAGATAGACACCGCCAGAGGCGAAATAATCAAGAGGATAGAGAAAATCAGGAAGAAGGAAGGAGAATATTACATGAGAGAGAAGTACAAAGAAATCACCGAGCAATTCAGGATGAAATTGAAAGACATTATACTGAACAAGCGCATCTAGCTCGCGAGAGGGAAAGACTAAGAGCAGAAATGGAAGAACAAGAACTACAAGAGGCAATTCGCCAAAACAATCATGATAATCGACAAAGGAGGCGTGAGCGTAATCGCAATAATGTTAATATCAATGAAGAATATGATAGAACACTAAGGAGAACTGAAAGACGGCAAAGAGGAGAAAATGAGAGATATAATGGTGTGCGAATTCATGAAATGAATGAAATAGAAGATCGCAGAGAAAGACGAGAAGAAAATGATGATCAAGAGAATCAAAACGGATATGAACGCAGAAGAAGAGAGGCGGAGTTAAAAAGGCCAGTGGAAGATAATTCTAGTATAAATGAACAAATTTTGAAAGAGCTAACGGAAATGAGAGGAATGTTAAATAATAAGAAAGAAGGAGGTAGGAGACAATTAGATGAAGCTATAGAAGAAGCTGCGAAAACCCCATTCACACGGGAAATACAATTAAAAAGAATACCCCCAAAATGCAATTTGCCTACATTAACTAGCATTTTTGATGGATCAACTTGTGCAATACAACACATCAAAGCTTATTTGAGATGTATGTTACAATGGGAAAATCATGACGCTATATTGTGCAAATACTTTGCATCAATCTTAACAGGAGAAGCTTTGAAATGGTTTGAAGGCCTGCCAAAAAATATTATAGCATCCTTCAATCATTTACAGGCTATATTTTTAGGGGCGTACATAAGTAACAATTTCTCGTGACTGGCATTGAAGATGTATTTGGATTAAAGCAAAGGGTTGGTGAAAGTTTGAAACATTTGACCATGAGGTGGAAGACAATGTGTAGCGACATGGCGGGTCGTGTTGATGAGAGATATCTCATTTTATCATTCATTAATGCTATGTTCGCAACCAATCTGTTATACATTCAAATTTTCAGAATTAAGAACACAATCACAATGACTGAGCTGCGAGAATTACAGGAGGAATATATTGCTCTCGAGGAAAAACAAAATGAGATGGAATCATACCCAGTTGCGAACACAAGTTCAAATACAGCGAATGCAAGCTTGTTACCTAAGTTGATAAATACAGTGGCGAGCACCTCACAAGGACAACCAGAGTTGATAATGGGTGATAATCAACAGAAGCTAGTAGCTATGGGGAGTCGTGACCAAGAAGAATACGAGAGAGAAAGAAATTTCTATAACCGTGGTGGAAATAACAAAATTCAAAGACTTGACCAGCCACAAGAAAATTATGGAGGTCAAAGGCAAAATTATCATAGGGGACAAGGAAGCCGCAGGATAGTATGGGAAGAAATCGAAATGCCACCTCTGAATGCTAGCGTGGAGAAAATATGGGAAGCTATAATCTTGATGGAAAATATACCAACACCATGGAACATGGGAAAGGAGCCACCGCCAAGCGAGAGAAGCCATGAATTTTGTTCTTATCACCATTTCCATGGACATACAACAAATGACTGAAGAAATATAAAGAGAATTATTCTCAGGATGATAGATCAGGGAAAATTAAATCATTTTCTAGTAAGGAAAGCTCAACCTCAAGCATTACCACCTCCTCCAGAAATTCAAATACGAACACAACAAAAGAACGTGAAACATTTGTGATAGAAGTTGGGGCAAAAGCAAAAAATCTGTTTTGTAACTCTATTGTACATTCGTACAAGACAATTGAAGATTTCCACGATATTACTCTCAGCGGGGTTTTCGCAAGGGATGCCAATGATAAAGAAATAATGAACACCGCGAAGACGCCGAATGGAAGAATGGCGAAGCGAGATCATTTCTTTTACCGCGGAAGAAGTACCGAAGGTGGAGGAATGCATGATAACCCATTGGTGGTGAGATTGGACATTAACCCAAAACCTAGTGATGATGAAGATGATGAAGCGGAAAACTCATGGGCAATCAATAGAATTTTAATTGATAAGGGAGTTCTGCGTGAATATCCTTTTTTATCATACCTACAAAACCATGGGAGGAAAAGATGCAGATTTGATACCTTGAACCTATAAAATTTATGGTTTTAATGGTACTGCAAATAAACCTAAAGGAGAAGTTCATATGAGAATTCCACTGAAAGGATTGTCTTCTGAAATTTTATTTTGTGTTGTTAATGTGGAATCACCATACAACGCATTATTTGGGTGATCTTGGTTACATGAGATTCTAGGTGTAGCATCGACTTTTCATCAATGTATCAAGTTCCCTCATCCAACTGGTATTGGCATTATAAAAGGAGATTGGATAGAAGGGAAAAGGTGTTATGAAGTTGACATAGAATTCTGCGAAGAAAGAGTTGCGAAGAAGAAAGATTGGAAACATAACATCAGG
Organism: Papaver armeniacum; assembly: GCA_023531295.1. Classification (NCBI taxonomy): domain Eukaryota; kingdom Viridiplantae; phylum Streptophyta; class Magnoliopsida; order Ranunculales; family Papaveraceae; genus Papaver; species Papaver armeniacum. The sequence goes on from JAJJWW010004056.1 coordinate 19,524, forward strand.
GAAAAACAAAAAAGTGAAAGATTGATGGTAGATACCATAGAATGGAGAGAGGAAGAAATGCTGCGAAATCAATTCTTGTTGAAGAAAAGAAGTGGCGATAATATCGCAAGAGATGGAAAAATAAAAAAAAAATTCAAAGATATAGAGGCAGAAAGTAGCAAAAATAAGAGGCCTAAAGATTGAATGTGCTTATTGATCGATGAAGTAGAATTCGGAAAGAAAAATGTATGATTAAAAAAAAAAAAAAAAAATTGCGAATGGCGAAAATGGAGTTGTGTAAGAGTTGATATGAAGAAGAAGAAAATATATTTTACAAATGGCAAATACGTTGCGAAAGTACAAAAGAGCTTATATATGCAGAAGAATCAACAAAATAGTTAGAAAGAGGCAAACTTACTATGGCGTACACCCTAGTTCGCGAACACAATTTCGCAAGAGGCAAAGTACCTAAAGTGCGTCATAGTAGGCGGTACCTATATTACATATAACAAAGAATTAACAAAATAATCAGAATGGGACGAACCTTCATGGCGTACACCCTAGTTCGCGAATAAAATTTCGTAAGAGGCAAAGTACCTAAAGTGCGTCATGTAAGGGGGTATCTGTAGCGTGGCTCAGGGAAAAGGTTACACCGCCCCTGGAACCTGAGTCATGAAGATTGGGGGTAATAAAACCCATCCAGGAGAGAAAACTTGGATTTTCAATCTAAGCTAGTGACTTAGATTGGACGACCGAGGGTCTCTTCTAAGGAGTCAGCATTTGACCAAGGCGCCGAGGTACACAGTTGAGCCAAGGGTGCCTGGGACATTTGAAGTGTCTCGGCCATTCTTGGCAAGTCTCGGCTTATGCTGCACTCGGCCCGAAGAAAACTCCACTTAGGGTGCGATCTCGTAACCATAAGCCCTATAGGCAAAAGGGATAAGAGGTGCGAAAACAACGGTTGTTGTTAAGACCGGATGGGAGGAGCTAGCCTTGTATGGCAGAAGTACGCCTCCTTGAAGGGGCAACCAGGGGGAAGATAAGGGCGGCACCCTCCATTAGGGAGCTGATAGTGTCAAAAAAGACGCAAATGTCATGAGACTTTATGTTCGCAAGAATATTGAGACTTTATGTTCGCAAGAATATTTAGGCTTGTCATATTTGTGCAACAATCCTAAAGAGGCAAAAATACAAAAGAGTAGATAAGACGAGATCAATGGGTCCTTACATGCAAATGTAACGACGTCCTGCGATTTCATCGCAAAGACGACAATGTCATGGGGCTTTACGTTCGCAAGAATATTTAGGCCTGTCATATTGTCGCAAGAAAAATATCCTACAGAGGCAATAATACTAAAGAAATGATAAGACAAGATCAATGGGTCATTACATGAAAGTGTAAAGACGTCCTGCGATCTTGTCGCAAAAATGAGAGGTGGCAAAATAAGACCTTTAACTAGGAAGGCAAAATAAGACCACACAAGAGAAATGATAAGGCAAGATCAATGGGTCATTACATGAAAATGTAAGGACGTCCTGCGATCTTGTCGCAATGATAAAGTTCAGCAGAAAATATCTGCGAAATTATGCTTAATCTCCCATTCGAATACAAATAACAGAGGCAAGTATGGGAATGAACAAGAACATGTTATTTGTCTTCATATGACAGATTTACGCATATATTGATTAACCATATTGCAAAAAAGAATTGCCCTTTATGTGCAGGAAGAAACAAGAAAGATAGAACTTGTATTCAAAGACTCAAGAAGTTCGCAGCAAAAGAATAAATCCAAAGATGGGAGATTGAAAAAATGACTGTACAAATATTACAAAGGGAGAAAAAGGAAAATAAAATTATTTCTCATTTGATTTTTCCACTGCTTCATCTTCATCAGATCCTTCAACTTCTTCATCTTCATCAGATTCCTCTTCTTCTTCACTAGCATCGCTATCAGAAATATCCAGAGAAGACATATTTTGGGGAACTTCATCAAGAAGGCAAGGGTACTTAGACGAGGGATGTTATTGTCATCATGAGACCATCTCAATAGTTTGATTGCAAAAAGAATAGCATCATTCTTAAAATTCGCGACAGTGATCTTTAGTTGGTTCTTCAGCCTAGAATATTTGTCATCCCGAGAAGAAAGATGTTTGGCAAGTTGCTCTTTCTCAGATTCAAGTTCTTCAATTCTTTTTTGGAACCTTGCTTCAGCTTCTGCGAACATATAACATTGAATCAACAACTTGATGACAATTTTATGCAAACAGTTAAATAAAGAAGAAGAATTAACAACCTTCTCTGTCAGAAATCATATCTCTAACCAAGGCCGTATGCTCAGCTTTAAGACTAATGTTAACACCTAAATTATTTCTGGCATCATCTAGAACCTTCGCAGCCCAAGCAAATTCATCATCATTGTTTATGAGAAGAAGGGAGCGAATTTGATTCTCTCTTTCGCAAATAATAGCATTTTTACGTATGGATTCATCACGTTCAATTTGAACCTCAGGAAGAGATTTTTGAAATTTCGCTAATGCCTGAGCACCTCGACTAGCGATGCGATCTTTGTCATCTATGAGATCACTAATTTTCTTTCTTAAAATATCAATTTTTTCTTTCAAACCAAGATATAGACGTTTCTTAAAATATCACTGATTTTCTTTCTTAAAATATCAATTTTTTCTATGATCAATTTCTAAGAGGTGAAATTTAGATTGAAGTTTGTTTAGAGGAAGAGATTTAATCTTATTATTTGAAAAACTATTCAGAGAATTGTTGAGATGATCAAGAAGGGTATTGTTATCCATAGGATCAGGGATGAATGAAGAAGAATGGCTTCCTCAAAAAGATTATAAACGTCTGCGAAAACGGTAAATCAGATAAGGAAAGATAATGAGAGAATAAACTAAAGGAAAAAAGAAAAGTCTCATACCATAAAGTTGTTGATTGGCACTTTGAAGACTATATATCTTATTCTTCTGAGTGGAAGACTCAACTTCTAACCGTTTATTCTCCTCGCGAAGAACAGCAGCTTCAGTTTCTAATTCTTCATTCTTCTTGCGAAGTTGAAGATTTTTCTTCTCAAGAATACTACGCCTTTTCTCAAGATCTGAGGCAACGGCAAATGAATCTCTCCCGGACTATAAAGGAAATTAAAGAAATTATCAAGAGATAACTTAAGATTGAAATTATGAAAAAATAAGAGAAGAAAAACATACCAAGACACCAAGTGAATTTAAGAAGCTTGGAGTCACTGATCTGGAGACCCCATGAAGAGAACCATCACTCTCAAGTAAAGGTGAATCTCAAATACTTGAGAGATCCTTGCATGTACTAGAAAGGCGATCATCACCCATCCCTTGCATAGAATCAGAAAAAATGCTAGACAGCTGTGCCATAGAAGATCCAACTGGAGAATTTGAAGAAGGAATATCCACATCATCATTTTCCTCATCACCAAAACTCCCACCGGACTGAGGATTCGAAGGAGAGGGGAGGCGAAATTTTCGTTTCTTCAGAGGCGGAGCAACAAACTTCTCTTTGCGAAGAAGATTTTTACCTCTGCCTTTGGCCTTCGCAGCCTCAGGGTTTTCTTCTTCTCCAACAGCTACAACACCAACCTTCGCACACAGATGAAGATAAGAAACAGAGGCAACAATATTGTTAAAAATATATAAAGTGTTTCTTACTTCATCCATGATGGAGCGAAGAGCAGCTAAAGTGCTAGCCTTCCCGGTCCATTTTGTAGCTCGATCTTAACTTTTCAATCTAAATTTTTTTGCAAGAATCAAAGGATAAGGGAATAAGCAACAAATGAAAGATTACGAAGTACGCGAAGTTGGAAGACATACCTCTTTATTCTTCTCGGGCCAATTAAATACCCAAGGTCGATAAGTAGCGAAATTTGCAGGAAGTACATTCGAGCCTGCGATATAAGGCCCCTTTATCACCAATGGAAAAACACATCACCTATCGTCTTTAAAGTGACGCGGGACGTTGTTTTTACCAGAATGCCAATCAATGTCTTGCATAAGGAGTTTATCGTCAGCAACATCATCCTTTCTTTTCAGACGGACACCCCAGCGAGTATTATCCCTCCTCATAGGAATGAATTCATAATTCTCGTAGAAACTCTCGACTGTGTATCTTTCAGCGAGTATCGCCAATTCCTTAAATTTTGGGTCTCTAACTTCTTTTGGGTAAAGATACCCATTACCAGCACCACGATTGGCGAACTCAAGTATTAAGCGAATGCAATCCCCGCTTAGTTGATAGATAGCTCGCGAGAAGTTCGCATGAGCAAGAATTCCATAGAATAACGGAAGGTTAGGGTTATAAAGAGGAATGGGGAGGCCAGCGAGAATTTGACCAAGCGAAATTATGATTTCCTGATCATCACAACGATGGTCAGTGAACAATTTGGCAGAAAGAATGGATTTAGATTCCTGACCGGGAATGGTGGTTAAAGTAAAACCTTTTCCCTGAAGATCTTTTTGAACTTCTTCAAAAGAAGTTTCGTATTTGCGACCGATTGGAGCCATTTTCAGTATGGGAATGAAAGAGAACTGAAGATCAAAAGAAAGAAGAAGAAGAAGATTCACAGTAGCAGAAACGGAAATTACGGAGGAGAAGTGGAGAAAAATTGCAGAGAGAAAGTAAAAAAGAAGAAGAGGAAGGTGAGAAAACTATATATAAAGAAGAATTCTTGAGAAGATAAACGCATTTAATGCGAGAAGGGACGTGAACGGTTGAGAAATAACGGTTGAAAGAGACGTGTCAAGAAATGGGTGGAAGAAGAGACACGTGTAATAAATTCTGCATTAGTACGGAATCATGCAAATACAAAAAAATATGAAAAAATGAACATCTGTGGCATTTTGAAAATACTAGTTCTCATGACGTTCTCTTCTTCGCAGAGAAGACATGAGAAGAGGCAAGATGTAGGATCAGAATATCGCAACACCAAGATTCTCGCGAAATCCATAAACGACACACTGCGAAGACATCGCGGGCTGGAAGTAAAAACGACGTAACGAATGACGATAGCCAAAACACGAGAAAGATGTGAACATATAGCGAGATCGAGGAGTGTCGCGAGATTTAACATGTGTACACTTGCAAGAATGTCACAAGCCAGATCCGAAAATAAAGGACAACTTAGCTGTCATCCACTATGTAATGTCCTATATAAAGGGCCGAGTAGACTTGAGAGAGAGAGATCTTTTTCAAGTGTTGAGCAAGTCATTAAGAAAGAGAAAGTTTAGAGTGGTTGTAATTCTTTAGCTTATCTCCTTTTATCTTGTAACATTTTTTGGAGTTTGATTAATAAAAATTATAATTGTTCATCTTAAAAATGATTTGATTGTGTGGATTCTTGTGAGTGGTGTAGTGTGGGATTTCCTGCAACTACATACATGTTTCAAACGTCGGCCATGTCCTGTGCCTACTTTGACCGTACGGTTGATGTACTTGCTCGAGTGTCATCTTGCTACTTCGACCAAACACCGACCCAGCTAGCTTGACTAAACACCGGACTTGATACTTTGACCAAACACCGGCCTTGATGTTTGCTTTGCTCGAACGTGGGACCCGATGTGAGCAAGCTTGTTTAAAAAAAAAATGAACCTTGTGTGCTCAAATGTAAATGTGGGAGCGTTGAAGCAGCTTCTGGAGCAGGCCCGGGAGAGCGTTAAAGTGTTGGAGCTGAAACGCCTTCTTCTGGAGAGAGAGCTTTGATTGGGGACGGTTGTGTCTGCTTCGACCAATCTGGGGCTGGGATCAAGTGGGACCCGCCGCGTGCCTGACTGAACGTCGACCCTGTGTTTCGACTAAAAACCGGCCCTGCTGCGTGCGCCTGTTTTATTCGAATACCAGCCTTGTGACTTTGATCAATACCAGACTTGAAACTTGAGCAATACCGGACTTGTGATTGATCAATACCGGACTTGTGACTTGATCAACACCGGACTTAAAACTTGAGCAATACCGGATTTATGACTTGATCAATACCAGACTTGTGACTTGATCAACACCGGACTTGAAACTTGAGCAATACCGGACTTGTGACTTGATCAATACCGGACTTGAAACTTGAGCAATACCGGACTTGTGACTTGATCAATACCGGACTTGAAACTTGAGTAATACCGGACTTGAAACCAATACCGGACTTGAAACCAATACCGGAATTGAAACTTGAGCCGGTGTTTGGACCCGATCCCAGCTTTGTGCATTCCAACGTGAGTTGTATCTTGTCGCGCGTGACTACACATCTCATGCGCTTTTTATACTAGTTCTAACTCCTGTCTTTTATTTCATTGTGGAATGAAGAAAAGAATTCATGTTGGGATATCTTCCGGAGATAATGCTGGTGCCAAGTCAGGAAATGTTGACAGTTTCAAAGATATGACGAACATCGATGATGAGTTGTTCACCTCGTCTTTTCCAAACATTAGAAGACATCCTTCTCACAAGATAGTCCCCTCTCTCGGTTCGAAAATATGGAAGGTGATCCATCTTCTTCTTCAGCACTTGTGATGAGATTTTGTCTCCGGAGAAACGAATATCCGCCTTCTCCTATCGACTTCAAGATTTGCCATACTCCACTGGGTTCTTATGAAGGATGGATGAGACGTATGTTGAATAATAAGGATGTTAAAGCTAATTTGACCAAAGCGCAAATCCTTAATGCGGTCATGGCATCTGCTGCTCTTGAAATTAAGAAAGACGCTGTGGGTTTGATTACCTTCATTTCTCGGTGGCGCCCTTCTACTCATACATCTATATCTAGATGGGGAGAGATGACTATTACTCTGGAGAGTGTAGCTGCATTAATGAACCTGCCTGTCGCCGGAAGTTTTTCTTACGAGCTTTGATACGGAACAACGTAATTATGACGCTATACTTCAAAAGGTGGCAGGATTCGACAGTCTGGACAAGGAGGAGAAAAAAGATACGAGATGCTTTTACACTTGGTGGGTGTCGGAGTGGTCTCCTGCAGACCCAGAACCGGATCAAGAGTTGGAAAACGAGCTCAGCATGATTACGTTCCTGTCTTTATGGATATCCAGAGATATATTTGATGACGGTTCTGGAAAGAAGACCATAAGAGGTGATCTCGTTAGGATCGCTATAAAGCTGGCAAAAGGTGAAGTTCTTCCCCTATGTGCCTTGTTCCTTGGATCGTTGTATTCTCATCTGGACGCCTTAGCAATGGACATGCATGTTTCTAACGGGTACAAGAAGGTGGAGTCGCACGTTCACTTCGCTTTTCTTCAGGCATTCTTATGGGAACATTTCAAAAGTTATGCTCCTGCTCTTGCAAATTCGCTCAGCAGTTTATATGGTGGCTCGAGAATACTCCGTTGGTATAGGAGGCGTCCCAGAACCGGCGCGAAACTCGTGGACATATTTGACAATGTGTCTTCTGTAGATTTCCGTCCATGGGGGCCGATCCACTCCTCCATTGTTCAGCCGAAGACTTTTGCTATTGCTTCTGACGGTCTTGATGCTGCGTTGCGTACCGATGCTAAGACTATGAGATTTGGGGAACTTTTTTATCTGCACAGCTGCATCCCGGGATATGTCCCGTCTCTATTCAACGAAGCATGTACTGTGACTCCGTACAATATTGATAGGGCTTCACGTCAAATGGGATTTGACTAGGGTGTCCCATTTATCCGTCCACCAGAGGCTCCGAAAGAACTTCTCCCGGATATTCTTAATGCTGACGTGTTTTTAGAACGGATGAGTCTTCCTTTTTGGCCTATTGGGAGAAATCCAATGGTAACCGATCAATATAAGGAATTCTGGAGGAAGCAACTGTTGGCTTTTCAGAAGTTCTCAGAGGATATTGTGACAAATCCCGTGGTGAGCCGTCCTCTGACATTTTGAAGAAGCATTTCCGGTTAAAACCACTCCCAGGCAAATGGACTAGAGCTGACGACTGCAGTCCCCAAGCAGGAGGGAGATCCAAAAGGCAGGCATGCGGTTCGGTGATCCTCAATTCCTCCAATATGCAGGTATTTAAATCTCTTTCTGTCGATTCTTTCATTTCTTCAGAGCGATTTCTTCTAAGAGTGATCCTTGCTTGAAATCAGGGAATTCCGAAAGAGAATGTTTTCACAAGGTTGGCGCGCATTCAGAACGAGAAGTCTGGTAACATTGGCCTTCATGTTGACAAGTCTGGCGACACTGATCCTCATGCTGAGAATTCTGGTGAAACCGCTCCTTTTCCAGACAATGACAGAGATGACGCAAGTTCGACTGGACAAGGTGTCTCCCTAAGTGATCTTGTTGATGGGGTCGTGATGGAAATCAGCACCCAGAGTGAAGTAGACACCGGGAGGAATGTAAGAGAGGCGACATCCGCTATTGTTGAGGTGGATCCCCTTGAAGAACGTTCTGAGCAGGTTCCAGTCAATAAGGCTGTCGTGGTGACTTCTTCCGAAAGGCCTCCTGCAACTGACAAGGCTCCTGTGATTGGTGAAGTATCGGTAATGCAGCCTGGGGCTTTGTTCGATCCTCCTTTCACTGTCCCTTATCCAGGTAATGTGTTGGTTGGAGGATTCAGTATGCCATCTCGGTTTGAAGGGTTGTACATGGCGATATGGGAGAAGCACGGCCACATTGCTACCACTATGAGGCTCAAAATTCGTCTTGCATTGGTCAACCGCGTCCAGGAAGCTTTATTTTCTATCCATGGGATGAGCGTCACGACTGGTCGAACAGTTTCTGAGGAGACAATTGAAGACTGGAAGTGCCATCGAGACGTGTTTGCGCAGTACGACTTCAATGCTCCTTAGTTCTTCAAAGGGTTTTCCGAGATTCAGGAGCTCCAGAAATTACAAGATAAAGTCCCTTCTGCAGACTGTGTCACTCGCCAGAAGGGGAAGATTGAAAGGTTGCATGATGAGTTGAAGCTGGAACAGGCCGTTCTTCAGAAAATGGAGGTTGCTCTCGCACAGAAAGACGAGTTGTTTTTGAAAGACTTTCCTTGAAGGCTTCGCGCCTCCTACTTGTTTATTCTTTTAGATGCTTTCCTTTTTGAGTGATAGTGAGGATTTCCTTTCACAATTTGACTTCTGGTTTTGAATTAATAGGTAATTGAATTGGTTTATTTTGAGATAGTTTTGCGAATCGACTTTTCTGAAAAGGGATTATCTTAAATGGAATTTGCATCTTGGTCATGAATGATTGCATATATCATATGAAATTGAAAATGTCGCGTAAAAGGGAAGTATAAAAGGAAATAAACATAGCGTTTGATTATTGAGCCTCTTTTTTCCACGCGTGGGATGCTAAGTCCCCAGTGAATTTTAAAACTATCTTTCTTGTAAGATTGTTGGATGTAACTTACTTGCTTTTGAGACCTCATTTGTATCAAACCAAAGTAGCCCCTCCAAGGAAGTCGTCCGCATTAATTTCTCAGAGAATGAGAGCTATCCCTCTGAACCAAGCTTCTCCTGAACAATGCGCTTCAAAGCGTTGCATTCACTGGTGGGGTGGTGAAGGAACCGGTGGAAATGACAGTACCTCGGGTCCATTACTTCTTGATCAGTGGGTGGACGCCATACCGGAGGTAGCTCCACCTCTCCGTTTCGCACCCACGCCTCCAGCAACTCCAAAATCTTCTTCATTGGGAAGGGAAAGTGTAGGTACTTTGAGTCTAGCTTTTCCTGTGTTAGTGGGCGTTATGATGTCTCTACGTGGCTTTGATGTGGAGCACGTTTCGGAGATGAAGTTGGAAGATTTGCGAGTGCCATCATATCTGCGGATCGCTTGCCTGGGTAAAGGGATGTGGAAGGTGTCGTAATATCACTGCTGAGTGATCGAATTGAACGCTCCCATATTCACGTATTTCTTGATTGATCTCTCCTTCCTCAAGCATTTATTCGCTTGGTTGAAAGGTCGATGCGGATTGGACAGTCTTCCGGGCTTCAACAAGAGTTTTGAGATATAAATCTTCTAGCAGGGCTCCGTAGGCTGCAGGCTCCCTTTCTTTATCTGGCAGACGTTGTAGTACTCCGGATAAGTCCTTTCCTCTGTGGAGTTGCCTCGAGTCTTCATTGTTGGCTGGACCATGTTGTTCATCTTTCCTGAGTCTCCTGCGATTAAGCACTCTTTTTTCTTCTCCACTGGTAAAGGTGTGACCCCTGGCTAAGGATCCAGCGTTTCTCGCACTGTCTGAGTAGATGTCTGTCGACCCTCCTTGTAATTGTGCTGTTATATCATTCAAAAGGCGGAATGTTTCGCTCTGTCTTCTAGCGATACCAGCTTGATTTTCCAAGATATCCTCCAGCATTCTAGCTATACTTCCTATGGTATCTGAACCACCTGTGGTTTCCTGGTGAGGATACATCGCGAGATGAAAACCGAAAAATTGAGAATTCAATTTTTTGCAACCGAGAGATCAACCTCCCACTGTGGTCGCCAATTATTTATGGGTGAAAATTATTTCTGCCGGTTTTGGTAATTTGGGATGTGTGGATGAGAAATGAGTCTAAACCTTAAACAAATGCCTTTGCACGGAGTGCTTATAGATTCGAGAAATCAATCTGTGCAAGTCCGGCCTAAACCAAGAAATGGCCGTTCCAGACTTGTTTCGGTCACAAAGTGAAGGAGATGGGGTTGATCTTAGGGAGGGAAGCGAAGAAGGTGTTGAGAATATGAAGGTGTTGGCTATGTATGACTTGTATCAGAAAGCTGAACTGGCTCGCAGGGTGTAAGCTATCAGTTCCGGTGTTGATTGTATCAACACTTGCCTCTGTTGTCTTGTCTTGTTTGAAAACTAGGATGGAGAACCTATTTATATGAGTCTTTTAGCCTAACCCTCGTATCTCGTGGGAAGTGGAGAAAGTGGAGTGATGGAGTAGTGGAGTAATGTGTTAGTGTCACACGACCAGGCTTTCCCACTTCTCACATCATCACTTAACCGTCCATGACTTCCTGACACGTTCTTGTGATGGCGCGTTGTGCGCTGCACGCTATAAACCGCCAGACCAATACCCCAGTATGTATCCCCCAGTTTGTGACATGATTGACGTCTGTAATGTGTGGATCGTGGGACCCACAAAAAGTAGCATGTAATGCTAAATTGAATAACTGCGTTATTCAGGAAGTCGATACTTGAGAAGTATCGTGTGTATTCTATGCAGGTACTGCATCGAGTATACTCAAAGCATGTATGAAGCATCGTTGTTTGAGCGTCTCAAAATAGCCTCATGTCCAGACCTACTTCATGTGATGGTTTGGAAGTTGCGCAAGCAAATCCTCCCTTGACCGACCACATGGTGTGGTAGAGTGACGGATGGTGATCACCATGACGCCGCACCGACCAATTAACTCCCGACCATTTGTATAACCAAGCCGATGAAGTTGGACGGACGAGATGATCTTTGAGACACTCATCTCGACCGTTAATGAAATTAGGGTTTTAGAAGAGGTGCGCAAGCATACCTCTTCAGCCTGGTCGAATCCAAGCTTGGGATACGATTTTGGCCAGGCCGATCGTACATGCGTGTAGACGGTGTAGGCGCCCATACCCCATTATCTCACGAAAGTGTGATCTGGGCCACTCACCCGTCCGGCGAAGTTGAGTGGTCGAGATCGGCCATGGCGTAAAACTAGTGCCGCAAAAGCCGCGCATCGTGCCAACTTCGGGCGCGCGTTCCAAGATGACTAATCTTGGTCGGTCTTGGCCGATCGGTCTGGCGTGTAGGTGGTAGGCTGGTGTTCACGCCTATACCTGACTTTCCCATGAAAACGTGATCTAAGCCACTCAAATCGTCCGGCGAAGTTGAGTGGTCGAGATTAGTTTGCAATCGGGAAGTGTGACCACGCTAGTTTGGGCGGACGATTTGGGATAACCAGGCATGATATGCCTTGGCCGATCAGGTGAGGGGATAGATGGGTCGACGGTGGTCATGTTGGTATGACCGAACCTGCTTAATCTAATCTTGGACCCTCCATTCGTGCCGGAGAAGATGGACGCTCGTGATGCCTAATTTTGGGTTTCACGGCCGTGCGTCATGCTCTATTCGGGCGTACGAATCGGGATGACCAACCATGGTTGGTCCTGACCGATCGGTCAGGTATGTAGGCGGCCCACGGTGATTGTGTTGACATGCTCTGGGCCCTTTGAATCTACATCTACACCCTCCATCTATACCTGCGAAGATGGATGGTTGAGACTATTTTGCGACACATGTAATGTGCCGCAAACCCTAATTTAGGGTTTTCCGTCCATACTGCTCTGGTTTGGACGTTTTGGCAAGCTATGCCAATCTTTTTGGGAGGCCGACCATGCGGGGCCCGCGTTGGTTCGGCAGCGAATATTCCATACATGCTTGGGGGTTATGGAATTGATCTGGGCCATCCAATCATGCCGGTGAAGTTGGATGATCGTGATCATTTCCCGACTGATACGGACAGTCCGGATGCTCAATCGGGCTAGTATAACACACCGAGAGTTGCTCAATCGGGCTAGTATAACACACCGAGAGTTGCATCCTGGACGGGTATTTCGTACATGCTTTCATTATAATGCTTGGAGATTCGTGTTGCTCTACTGAGAGCAACACTTAGTCGTCATGCCGCACTGATAATGAGTACATAAAATACAAGGCTGGTTACGCATTAATTAATAATGCTGTAAATTCACAGGGTATATGGGATTGTTGCTACATGCTCCAACCTGGATGAATTTCGTGTATTTAATTCACAGAATGGGATTGTTGTCACATGCTCCATTCTAGGTGAATTAGTAAAGTGAAGAAGTATCCAACACTTATTAATGGCTTTATCTTTTACAAGATGTTAGCGCATAATTTTCTGGCTTTTACAATTTTAACCTTAAATGAAAATCCACCATCAACAATCATACATTTCGTTCTACCAGAAAAAACATATCTTTTCCTACATTCCCAAATTTAGAGTCTTAGGATAGATATTGTGAGCAATCATAGATGCGACGATGTATGTTTAGGTTCACACTGCTCCGTATTGACCTTCGTCATATTTCGATCTACCATATATGGGACAAAACATATCTTTTGGTACATTCCCAGATTTAGAGTCTGGAGATAGATCTGACGGGTAATCATAGGTGCTTAAGACACATGGCTAGGTTCCCAGTTCTCGGTATTGGCATTCAATATACATTATATGATCTTTCAGATATTGGACAAAGCCCTAATCATTTGCTAGATTTATAGTCCATGATAGATATTACGACTAATCATAAAAGCGACGAGGCATTTTCCGGTTCACACTGCTCGGATTGACCTCCATCATACATTCTGATATACTCTAATAGATACGAGAACAATACAAATCTATTGGTACAACGTTATATTTAGAATCTCGAGGTAGATACAAACCTAAAGGTGAAACCTAAATTAGAATATAAATTCAAACCTAAAGTTGAAATAGTGGATTTTCTTTTCTTCATTTCCTTTTTCCTTTTCTACCGCGTTGCACACTAACTCTCTGAAGTACAACTACATTGAACCTAGGTCTCCAAATCCGAACCCCAAAATAATTGGGAGAAAACTCACCAGAAAATATTGATCTACCTTCTATAATCCAAGCACTCGATATGAATTTATTCAGGTCTGTCATGAAATCACGAAATCACGAAAACTAGCAAAACCGCAACTAACAATTATGTCAACATCGGAAGGTGAGATTCTTAGTTTATCATTGCTAGTTTTTGGGAAACTTTTTTGATTTCTGATATTTGGTTTTTGTGGTGTGATTCTTTTCTATTTCTGGTGTAGGTATTGGGTTCTTGTGAAGTTTATTTTACCATCCTGACCTAATTACCACCGACAATAACTCTAACAAAAGAGATCTGAGTTTTGAAGGTAATGAATCTTATGATTTAACTATTTGTTATTAGGACGATTACGCAAATTAAATCTGATCCCGTTGTTTTAATTCTTCCCAAATGTAATTAATCTCTTTCTGAAGTATGTCTGATTTCTTGAGAGTGTAACCATTGTAGCTTCTCTAAGGCTCTCCAAAGACCATCTGGAACAAAACAGTGTTATGAAGCAGCTTCTAGTGTTTCCGAGGCCCCCAAATTATGTGGTTAAGTTCTTGACAATCTCTGAAGACACTTAACAGTTCTTCCGAAATGTCAATGTTGATAAGGTAATGTTTGTGAGGATATTCAAAAAATCCCCTTGTGGGTTTTTAAGTACTGTCAGTTTCATTACTATTTCAAGGTTTATGAATCTGCACCATCTATAATAATCACTTTCATTACTATTTCAAGTTTTTTTTAAGCATACATAACAGCCAACATGTACTCATCACCTTATTTCAAGTTTTTTTCACTTCACTCGCCTATTGGTTGTTGGTAACACATACTCACAGCGACAAACGAGAGTTGCAAACCGATTGTCAGAAAATCTTGATCCATCTGTTACTCCAAATCTCAAGATCTGAAATCGCTCAGCTCTATTAACAAATCACGAAAACTAACAACAACAATTCAATCAACATCTTAGAAGGTGGGACTTTTAGTTTTCTTTATTGTAATTTTGTTTTTGTAGTTCCATTCATTTCTGGTTAGGGGTTTTAGTTTTGTGATTCTTTTCAGTTTCTGGTGTAAGGTATTGCGATCCAACGGAGTTTAATTTATGATATTAATCCAATCTTCCTCAACAATAACTCTAATGGAAAAAATCAGTGACTTTGAAAGGTAATCATTATGGAACTTTTGTAGTATCAGTTTTAATCTTACTCATTTCAGGTATGTGTCATTATTTTAGATGATTCTTTTAATGATCTGGGCAACCGGGTTCTCCCGTGACCCATGCGAACTCTGTCATTGTACACTGAAAAATCCAATCAAAATTTTTAACCATTAAGTTTGTACATTCTGGATGCAATTAAGAAAAATATTATGAAAGAAAATCCTAGAAATTAGTATTGCACGTAACCTCCTCTTTTATTTAGTGTAAATTTTACTTTCCAGAATTAAGATCTTGCTAAAAATGGTTAGTTAATATATTAAAGTCAATTTGATTAAGTAAAAGCTGACTAGGATTAGTAGATAATATCCAGGGAAATGTCTAAAACTAGACATTCACCTTGACAATGTCTACCTAAAGTTATCTATACATTGGTTGGTTTAAGACATCAGGGTTGGAGAATGATTTTAGAGAAAATGGATGTTTATCCTAGGTAGATTTTGACATATATCTCCACACAAATTCCATTGGAGAAGCTCTAAGTTGTGGTATATTTTGTTTCACCAAATTCTATTGTGGTACCAAACGACATTGGCTCACTATCACGGGTTGGATATTTATGTTTGGAAGGCACAAGAAGGGAAAGATCAAAGTTATTGCATTAAGAAAAACTAAAGTTGTCCAAGTGATTAAACATCCTCATACTGTTTGATGAAGAAGATGACCGCTGAGTTAGACTTGAGTCAGTGATTCAGGCGTGATTGCTACGGTACCACAATAAAAGTTGGGCAAACATAAACTTCCACGACTTAAAAATAATAACATTCTAAGAAATCTATCTAATAAATGGACCAATTTATCCTTAACAAAACAAACATTACTTTCATATCCTAATGAAAGTGTCGCACATGTTCTTATGTTCTTCCATATTGCCTCCATTAGGGGAGAACATGTGCGACATTTTCATTAGGATATGAAATTAATGTTTATTTGAAAAGCATGTAACCTTTTCTTGTAAACCTGAAGAGGATAAATATAAGGAATTCAATCATAACGAATGAAGAAGACACGATGAAAAGGATGTTCTTAAAAAATACCATTAAATATTAGAACCATGTGCAACATAGAGGTGATACCCACGACCCCAAGCCGAGTAAAATCATCTCGGCTCGTAATACTCTACCATCAAATTTTAGAACCTTGTGTGACTTAACATCTACAAGCCAAGCAAAATCATCTCGGCTCTTAATAAAGTACCATTAAATTTGGGAACCTTGTACGAACCTTATACGACAGCTGAACCCAAGCCGAGAAGTAATAAATCTTTTGTTAGAGTTAAAACTGTCTATATATGAGTTAGACATCTACAAGCTGAACGATGAATGTGTAGGTTCACTCCTCTCGGTATTGACCTTAGAGCATATCCTATGGGTAGTGTCACTCTTTCAAATGAATGAGTGTACTACCAATTTGAGCAGATTAGAGGTTCCTATGGGTAGTCTTTACCCCACTTTTCCACCAAACACGTTCATGCACTCGTTCAATTGAACGAGTGGTTAGTAGTGAAACACTAGACGGGGGACGGTCCCCCGTCAAAAAAATTTGGAACTTTTTGAGCTAGACGGGGGACAGTCCCCCGTCTAAGTAGTTTTTTTAGTTTTTTTTTTTGACGGGGAAAGTCCCCCGTCTAGTTTGGTTTTTAGTATCTCACGGGGACTGTCCCCCGTGAGTGTTTAATTTTAGTTTTTCAAAATCAAATTTTCCCTCCAGTTGTTATTATTATAAAATTTTCATTTTTTTTTTATAAACGGGGATAGTTACCCGTCTAGTGTTCTCTTTCATTTTTTCCCATAGTGGCTTCACTCGTTCATATGAACAAGCATCTTACCCAGTGCATATGTACCGGGAATTTCTAAAGCATCGACCTTTAAAATGAAACAATTAACTTCAATGTACTATCGTAAAATGAATCTTGCGTAAAAATCTCATTAAAAATAAATAATTTATGATCAAATATAACTTTAATTAGTCGTTTTCCCTTCATCAGAAAAACATGATTTATGGACATTTTTTTCCTTTGGTCGAGGGGACTCTCTCTCTTTGGCATATTTAATTATGGTGTATCTATATTCAGCATAAGGAAAGAGTAAAGGACATTATGCATTGCCATAAAACTGAAATATCAAGTGTGGGTTTCGTACCACCAGTTTGCATCCTGTTGAGCATGTAAAAGAGAATTTGAGAGGTGTTAATAGAGAATTTGAGAGCTAGAACGCGTAATTGGGGGATATATAATCTAATTGGGGGATATGACTAAATGACAAAATAGGGATCCAAATATCCTAGCTGGGTTACCCCTTATATAATTAAATTATTAATTCCTAATCTAACCCTTCCTAATCATAATTAGTAATTAATCCTGATTAGTAAAATATTAATGATTTGGGGATATAATTTGTGTATTTATGTTTATTTGAATTTGTGTGGGTTAGTTTAGAGGGAAAAAAATTTTGAGTAGAATTTTTTTTTTTTTTGAAAATGGAAGATGATTGTGATGAGAGACTTGCAGTTCTTTGAATCTTTAGCTCAATTACAACAACAATCATATCTTCAATCTTCGATTAATGATAACAACTCACAATTGTTGTATGATGAACCAACACCTTTGAATCATTATTTTCTTGACCATGAAATGTTTTGTGAAGAACCAACTCAAGAAAGTAAACATGTTCAAAGATACAAGCAACCCCAACACACTGGTAATGCTTCAAGAGGTCGAAAATTTGATTTTTATTTTTTGAAACCGCCATTTCTGTCTGAAAAAACCTTAGTACCGGCATGCTCGTTGTATGAATCCTACGCCGGTATCATGTAACCGGCATTGTATTCATAGATATTTGTATACCGGGACTAAATATCTCCCAGTATTCAAGAACATACCGGCGTGGTATTCAAACCAAGATTGAATGCCGGTACACATTTATACTTTTTACCTACCAGCGAATATTCTAAGGAATATGCAAACCGGCAGTGTGAGTACATGACATTCTATGCCGGTTTATGATACCGGCATAGAAACTTAAATGTCGAGGATGCCGGTTTTACATGAATAACATACAGAAGCTAATGATATTTTGAACTTAAATACCGGTATTTGTTTCTTTCAACTTAGTATGTCGGAATCTAATACCGGTATAGTGAGTCAATTACCATTTATGCCGGTTCTTAATCCTGGCAGTTTACTTTACTTATCGACAATGCCGGTTTTGAACTAATCCAATTTTCTTTTCATTCATTCCTTAGATTGTTACCTACAACGATCAACCAAACTCCAAACCACTCCATCGGGATACGTCGGAGTACTATAAAATGTCAGGGTATGTTACCAAACAATACTTTCACCTATTTTTTACAATTTTATGTTGGGATTTGCTTGTAATCTCCATAATGTTGTCCTTATGTAGGGAATAAAATATGAAAAGGAAGCAATTGCTTGGGCAAAAGCGACGGCTCTTAATAACATGTGTGTCTTAGTGAGGAATTCCCAACGTTCATCAGTTCGTTTTGAGATGGTTTGCAAGAGAAGTGGAAAATACAATGAGAAAAATAGTCATAGGAGAAAGGGTTATGTATATGAAAAGAAGACTAACAAGGTATACAAGACAGTTATGCGGAAGGATGACTGCCCCTTTAAGCTTGTATTCTATCTAAGAGGTTCAAAAGTAGAAGAAAAAGAATGGGAATGTAAGGTGTGGTTTGGCCGTCACAACCACCCCGATCCGAATGATTTTGAAGGTCACTCCCTAGTTGCGAAGCTAAAACCTGATGAATTCGAGGATGTAAAGATGATGACCAAAGCATGTATCAAACCAAGAGTGATTCTCAGAACCTTCAAGGAAAAGGATAAGACCAACGTTTCTTCACTCAGTACAATTTATAGCGCACAAGCAACCATTAGAAGGTTGGAATGGGAAGGGAGGAGTGTTATGCAAGAATTTGAGAAGATAGCTTGGGATCACAATTACACGCGTATCATTAAAAGAGGTCCGGACAACAAGCCGCTTCAAATATTCATTTCGCATCCTTTGCTTTCACAATTGGCTCATACGTGTTGTGATGTTCTTATGATGGACTGCACCTACAAGACAAACAAATACAACATGCCGTTGTTCAACATCGTGGGGCAAACATCGGACAAGGTAACATTCACATTGGCTTGGTGTTTAATGGAGAACGAGAGGGATTACAATTATCATTGGGCATTGCGGCAATTGAAATTATTGTTCCCGGAAAATCGTTCTCCGAAGGTCATCATAACTGATCAATTTGACGCACTAATGAATGCCATATCCGACGTATATCCGGATGCACAAAATTTCCTATGTACATATCATATAGGTGAAAATGTGAAAAAACATTGTCATGCTTTGTTTGAACCCTCTAAGGCTGATATTAAGAAGAGAATGGTTGCTCAACTAGAGGAAGATGTTCGCAAAGAGAAACTATCACCCAAAGAAGAAGAAAATGAAAGAGGAAAGATTAAAGAGCGAGTCGACAAAGAACACGATGAAAATCATAAAAGGTGGTTGGAATTTCTAAAGGATTGGGAGAAAGTTTATTGGTCTCTTACCGAGGACATGTATGAAAAGAGATTGAACACGTTTATTGCCAAATATAACGAAGTGTATCCAAGTGCCGTCTCATATTGTCGGGATAATTGGTTGGGTAAGTTCAAGGAAAAATTTGTGCGTGCGTGGACAAATCGTTATAGACATTATGGGAATGAATCAACTAGTATAGCGGAGTCCTCTCATGGGAGATTTAAAGATCTCATCCAGTCCGGCCAGGGAAACGTGGTTACGGTCACCGAGGCAATGGAGCAACACTTTAAGGCCGATATCGATAGGATCAAGAAGGATTTTGAGAAAAGCTCAATGGAAAGGATGACTCACTTTCTTCAACATACTAAGTTGCTCCAAGGAATAGAGTTTAACGTCTCCCGTTGGGCAATAAACCATATGATGAAACAAATGCAATATGAGAAAATTTACGGAAAACCGGGTGATGTGTGTATTTGTCCTGACATGTCTTCATTGGGGATTCCGTGTCGTCATATGCTTGTGAAGTATGAAACACTGATACCTATTGATGTTATTGATCCTTTTTGGAAGCAATTATCTTTCGACCTTCCCCCTACCGAAGCTCCCGGCCAATCACCATGGGATACAAATGAGGCTTTAGAATTTTATGAAGCTTACTCACGTGGCAACTCGGCTACCCGACAAGTATTGTTGAGCCAACTAAGACTAATTACACGGCCATGGATAGCACAAAGTGAATAGCCAAGAAAGGGAGATCCGGCGGGTAGACCACAAACTAAAATTGCAAGGAAGAAACAAAGAAAAGAGTTAAAACAAATGACTCGACGTGAAGGGGAACTCGCGGCAACTAAAAAACGAGATCTATGTGCAAGTGAGATTTCAGAAGCAAGATTCGCTGAAACGCCCGTTCCAAAAAAAAGGGGTAGGCCGAGGAAGGAACCGATATCAAGTCAACAACAATCGACGAGTTCCGAACCTACACCCATTGTCGATGTATCGGAGGTTCAAAGGAAAAGGGGAAGGCCGCCAAATGTACCAACATTAAGCAACCAAGGACAACAAGTTGAGCATTCCGAACCTACACCCATTGTCGATGTATCGGAGGTTCAAAGGAAAAGGGGAAGGCCGCCAAATGTACCAACATTAAGCAACCAAGGACAACAAGGTGAGCACTCCGAACCTACACCAATAGTCGATGTATCCGCGGTTCAAAGGAAAAGGGGAAGGCCGCCAAATGTACCAACATTAAGCAACCAAGGACAACAAGGTGAGCATTCCGAACCTACACCAATAGTCGATGTATCCGCGGTTCAAAGGAAAAGGGGAAGGCCGCCGAAGATACTAACATTAAGCAACCAAGGAAAACAAGGTGAGCATTCCGAACCTACACCAATAGTTGATGTATCCGAGGTTCAAAAGAAAAGGGGAAGGCCGCCGAAGGTACCAACATTAAGCAACCAAGGAAAACAAGGTGAGAATTCCGAACCTACACCAATAGTTGATGTATCCGAGGTTCAAAAGAAAAGCAGAAGGACGCCGAAGGTACCAACATTAAGCAACCAAGGGCAACAAGGTGAGCATTCCGAACCTACACCAACAGTCGATGTATCTGAGGTTCAAATGAAAAGGCGTAGGGGTAGGCCAAGGAAGTATAATCTCCCGTCATATACCGAAGACATTTGTAGGGTAGAGATTGCAGAGGATGGTTTGGATATAATTAAGCTAAAAGTTGGTAATATGACGATGTATAAGGATTCGCAAACGGGTAGGACTTATAGACACTACCATATGAAGATAGAGTCTTACATAGATCAACTTCCTGAGGTTATTCGCGAGTTTGTTGTGTACACGGATGATGTCGATGGAGATGGATATTGTGGCTATCATGCCGTCACTGAACAATTAGGAATCTTCGAGACGGCTGTTAGTAAAGGAATGACACCATGCCGATATGCTAGAATGAGGATGGCCGATCAACTTGTGAAGAAGAGGAGCTTTTATGAGCAATTGGTTGGTCACGACGAGGTGTTTGATGATATGTGTGCTCAAGTGTTAGGACCCGAGCAGGAGATGGCATTTCTTCCTTCTCAATATTGGATGAGGATGCCGCTTTGTGGGCATCTAGTAGTGGATACATTTAATTGTGTTGTTCATTATTTTACCCCCACCGTAGTCACTACATTTACACCAAAATGGCAAAAATGCGAGGGATCCCTTAAGACGAGAAGAGTTGTTTTGGCGTACGTGAACGGCAATCATTTCGTCATTCTTAAACTCAAGGACAATTGTCCATTGCCACCTGTTTGTGGGATGGTTAAAAACAAGGAACTAGATCCAAATATATGGAAGGGATGGATGGCGTTGAACGAGGAGAATCACCAATTATGGGATGCTTTGGCCTTATCAAAGAAACCTCTTGAAGAGGAGGAGTTGCAACTTCATACGTGTGGAAGCGATGATGAGTAATTTGGATTAATGTGGTTTACTAATACGCCACCTTTTGTTTTTTTGGAAGTTTGAATTGTAATCATTAAACCATATGCCATGTACGTGCCATTGTGATTTAATTCAAACTTTACTACGGCGGTGCTCGTACCGGCGTTGCAAAATATGTTCTCGTTTGTGCTGGAATAACAACTTAAGTACACGGATAAGCAAAGACCTAATACCATAAAATAACATACGCAAAGTGTAAACAAACCAAATGTAAAGTTAAGATGTTCCAAACCGAAAACAAATGAAGCAAAGATGTTCAAGTTTACCAATCCACACAAACAAACATAAACCAAACTAATACTATCAAAGAATCACAAGATCACTCGGTTCTTGGCCTCTTGTATACCCTCTTCTTCTTTTCGCCCCACAAGTCTTTTGCCTCAGTATCTTCTATTTGGTCTATCTTTTTGATGACGTTCTCCATTTCTTTCTGGGTCATCAACTCTCCTTTCTTGGTCTTCTTCTTAAAGAACCTTACCAAGTTTCCAATTCTCTGACGCTGTTAACGGATTTTTCAGCATGTATTTAGTATGTACAATTTTATAAGTTGATAGATATAGATTAAGAGAATATTAATGAACGCACCAACAACGTAACGAGCTGTAGAAGTCCGGGTACAGTATCTGGAGTTGTGGAGGGACGTGCTGGTGGTGGAGGGACCTCTACCGTATCCAGGCGTACAACATAAGGATGTGAGTACTGTAGATGCCCGTTTAGGAATGTTGGTTCACTATCAAAACCGTTCTCACCAATTCCCAATCACCCTTATCCAAAGACAAGTTCTTCTTCTTCCCTTTCGATCCAATGTGCAAGAATTATTTCGGGTCGTAGCATACCGTGAGTATGGTTCTCATTTGATTGGCATTTAGTAAAGTCGTGAGAATATTTATGATAAGATGTATCCGTGAGATCTTTCTCGCTTGTAACCGAGTTGGCGCATCACGCGGAGAGGGTTATGCATAACAAATCCTTTTGGATGAAAGAACGGTCCGTTGTAAAATGAAACATTTTCATGTCTCTCGAAGGTGAACTCCTCTGACATTCCTATAAGGGTCAAACACAACATGTTCCACAGAAAACGAGTCCAAAGCCAATCTCATTTGTAAAAACCGTTTCTTGTTAGGCGAAGGGGTATTTTTGAAGTAGTATTTCTGAGCTAGAGCCATATTCGGTTGGTAATCATGCCAAATTTCCAATCCTTTATACCCTATGAACAAATCTCGGAAGTGTTCATAAGCCCACACCTGTGCCCATAGATTGTATAAGAAAATAAATAGTTGAAAACTAACAAATGTAATGATAACAATCACAAAATATGTAGTTCACTTTACCTGAATCACAGTGAAATTCCCATTAAATTGACGGCCTTTCGCCTTAGAAGCTCGACGCATTTCTGCCAAAAAATGAGCCAAGAAAGCAGTGCCCCATGAATACTTATGAACGTCTTCCAACGGATCCAAGTACTGTAGGTTGTTCATATGCACCCTGTTACCATTAGAGTCGTGGAATATAGCGGTTCCCAAAATGAACAAAGATATATGCAAAGCAGCTAGTTTGTTGAGCTTGTGCGGGAGTCAATTCCCTGTTCTTCGTATTCCCAAACAGTTGAATGAGTTTGACGAATGTTATAGTCTTTGTCTGAGCAGTTCGTTTCTTGTACAAATTTGCCAACGTGGTTTCCTTGTTCCATCCAAACAACTTTTCAGTGAGATCATAGATCTTTTCCCACCCTAGGTCCTTCGACTTGTCTCCAACCTTAACCGGTTTCCCAAGAACCTCTAGTCCTATTATCCTTTGGACATCTTCAGGGATAATGGTCATCTCGCCAAAATTAAAATGCATGGTGTCAGTTTCACCATAAAACCTCTCCAAAAAGCAGTTTGCAGTGACGGTATCGGTGGCCACATAATTTTCTATCGCATGATACAACCCAGATGCTCTGACTATTTGTTGAATAGCCGGACACTCATCCTCCAAAGGCCACACATCCGATTGTTGATGGCGGCTAACACGCCAGGCGTTCCTGTGGTCCTATAAAAACACAACAAACTTAATTAAATTAATCACAGGTAAATAATATAATAATAAGATACAAACGTCTTACATAAGTTTGATAGATCCAACGAGCCCAAGAGTCTTTATACGAAAATAAAAGTTTCGGGTTTATCGGTTGACCCCAATGTTTGCCATCATTGCGGACAGAATCAATTCTAACTTATCGGGAAGTGAAGAGGGGGTGCCTTTTCATCATCGGTTTGTCCTAAGCCACCCGCTTGTGAGGATGAGCCACCCGCTATTTCCGGTTGGTGGAGTTTCCCACTCATTATCATCATCGGTGCTTGTTGAGTCGCTTATAGGATGATCCCGAATTGTGACCTTAGCAGTAGCCGGATTTTGACGTTTACGTCGAGAAGACTTACGTTTTGATTCTTCAACAGCCTTTTCCTTTTCCTTTGTCCTTTCTTGGTGCGTGAGACCTATGTTCCATCACGTTAAATTGAGTTACATACTACATGTCGGCATACAAAAGGAACATACTTAAAACCGGCATAATAAATAGACATATATGCACTGCCGGAACAGATACCGGTTGAATCGTATCCAGGGATTTACAAATTTTAGGGACCAAAAACCGGCATAGTAAAATAAAATACGATAGTGCCGGTATAGTTTCCGGCATTCCTGGCAATAAATACTACTATGCCGGTTATATTGAATTATATATAGAAAATTCTAAGCCGTATGAAAAAACAAATCGGTATAATTTGTTACCATACATTGACTGCCGGAACAGATACCGGCATATAAAAGAATAAAACGTCCAATGCCGGTTTTGGTTGAATCGTATCCAGGGATTTACAAATTTTAGGGAGCGAAAACCGGCATAGAAAAATAAAATACGATAGTGCCGGTATAGTTTCCGGCATTCCTGGCAACAAATACTACTATGCCGGTTATATTGAATTATATATAGAAAATTCTAAGCCGTATGAAAAACAAACCGGTATAATTTGTTACCATACATTGAGTGCCGGAACAGATACCGGCATATAAAAGAATAAAACGTCCAATGCCGGTTTTGGTTGAATCGTATCCAGGGATTTACAAATTTTAGGGAGCGAAAACCGGTATAGAAAAATAAAATACGATAGTGCCGGTATAGTTTCCGGCATTCCTGGCAACAAATACTACTATGCCGGTTATATTGAATTATATATAGAAAATTCTAAGCCGTATGAAAAACAAACCGGTATAATTTGTTACCATACATTGAGTGCCGGAACAGATACCGGCATATAAAATATTAATACGATGAATGCCGGTTTTGGTTGAATTGTATCCAGGGATTCACAAATTTTAGGGACCGAAAACCGGCATAGAAAAAGAAAATTAGATAGTGCCGGTATGATTTTCGGCATTCGTAAATGGCAATAAATCTATGCCGGTTTTCTGTAAATTTTTACACAGTTCTTAGTGATTTTTGGTTTTTGATTTTCAAACTCAATTCAATTTACTAGAATTTCATCTTACTAGAATTCAATTTCAAAACCCTAAGCAGAATTTTCAATCCGTCATGAACCCTAGCATGTTTGACTTTGTGTTATATATTATGGGATAAACCCTAAAAGTACTTCAATTCAAAAGGAGACTTTGTGTTATACATCACTTACCGAATCAAATCAGTTACGTCCGCTCACTAGGAGACTCTTCAGACTTTGTTCCGTATTATCACTGTGTATTTCTGGATTGGGTTTATCACGAGATTTGTGACGAGCCATTGCTTTGGTATAGAAGATGAAAAAAATAGGGAGAGATTGAATAGATCGAATATTTTTCTTTCCAAAACCGTCACTTATATAGCATGAGTAGTTTGAAACCGACGAGTTGATTGTCAAAAATTGTAACCGTCAAACAAGTTGAATGAAATTGTAATCACAAACAAGTAGAATGAAATTGTAATCATGTAAATCCGGCATAGTTAATTACATACCCATTATGCCGGTATTACAAGTTCATGATTTTTTTAACTTCTGAGTGTTGGAAAACCGGCAGAGAGTGTAAACATATCTATAATGCCGGTTTTGAGATACCGACATTCAAATTAACTGATCGGGGATGCCGGTTTCTGATTGTGTTGTATTGTATTATGCTAACAAATTTGAACGAGTGACGACTCTTGATAATTAAAATAGAGTGTAGCAGTCCTCTAGGGATTGAATCGAAAAAACATACATGTAGTTGAAATAAAATAGAAATTGTTCACATAAAATTGTTCAATACATCGCGTTAGGGATTCTCTACGAGTTTAATTATGTTGGGCGAATTGCCATTCAACTTCCTCCAAGAGAGTGTAGCATTCCTCGTGCAGAAACTCATGACCGTACCTTAATTCGTATTGAGTCCGACCCAAAGAACACTGGAAAAACAATTATTTAAATAAGTTAGCGTTGTTGAATAATCATAACCAAATAAATAATTTTTGATGAACGGCCTACTGATTCACAAACTTACTCTACTCATGCGTTCTTCGTTTGGCATAGCGTCCTTACGCGCTTTCAATTCGTTTCTCAACAGACGCATTCATTGTATAAATAAGCGTACCTTTCCCTTATCTGCGTGAGTGTCCTCCTTGAACGATTTCCGTTTAGTGCTTTGAAAACCTTAAACACACGTTTCCACCAAGCATTGGTGTTTTGATCATGCCCAAGGTAAGGCCCTCCGGTTGGGTCTTCGTTACTGGCCACCCATTGCGCTTCTTCAACGGAGTGCTTTGTGAGAGTGGTGTGTGCTCTGACAATAGCAACATCTTCTAGATTATTGAACGGAGTTGGAGCCATTTTTAGTGTTCCAAAGTGATGGGTGACTGATTTAGGAAGATTGAAAGTAATGGGTGAATAAGTTTGGTAGAGATAGGTCTCTATTTATAGCAAAATAGAGACCTATCTCTATTTTTTAAGTACCCAACGGCTAGTTTTTTTTAAAAAATAACGGTTACTTCTGCAATAACTGCTCCTACTAGTCAAAGTTACCGTTGGTATAGATATATATGTTTTAAGTCCATTACCTGCATGCTCGAAATATGAGAAACGAATGCCGGTACTAAAAACCGGCATGGAATGAATCCCCAAATCAATGCTTAAGTACTTGTGACAATTTCAAATAAAACGGCTAGTTTTTTGAAAAATATGACCGTTGGTGATTCAATTATATATAATACCACCAAATCCGGCATAGGTAATTACATACCAATGATGCCGGTATTACAAGTTCATGATTTGTTGGAATGAGCTTGAACAAGTAAAGCTGCTTCGAAATGCCTAAAAGGCTCTTTTCTCCACTTCGTATATGCATCCTGAGCTTCATACCTATCACCATTGTATCTTGAAAGAAATTCGTTGTATTTGAGACATGATTTGATGAGTGCAGTTGTTCGAATACGTACTATTTGATGAGCGTATTCAATTATGCATTTCTTACCGTCAAACTTGTTATGCTTGTAAGAACCAGTCATTACAAGGCCCCAAAAAACATCTGAAGGGCGTTGATCCTCCGGAAAATCCGATACTATGTAGTAATTTCTAATCCACTCTGTTTCCTCCTCAACATCTGCTTCTATCTTAGCTTCTTTTTGACGTTTAACCTCTTCCTCAGCTTCCGCTTTTATCTTATCTAATTTTTGACAATAACGTTCAAGATTTGCTTCCTCTTCTTCTTCTCTTTTTCTCTTAATTATCTCTTCTTCCATTGCGGCAATTGACTTGGTGGTTTCTTCTTTCCTTCTTAGTTTTTCTAGTATTGTGGCAACGGAGTTGGTCGTGGTTGATGATTGATTTCCTGTTGGAGTTGACAATATTTTCCTCATGTGTTTTTCTTTCTCAAGGGAATTGATGAACTTGTCAGCTGGTGATTGATAATCCATTGGAGATATATCTGTGCGGTATCAACTGCAATGGGTGTATCCATTCCTTTAAATAGATGTGGACATAACGGATCTTTTCCACTTTAGTGATGGCACTCTAAGTAACTTAGATCCCACGCCGGAACTAATGTTTTCAAGTGTATTGTTTAAAAAACTAGCCGTTAGGCATTCAATTTCCAAAACCGGCATACATAGGTGGAACTAAACCTATGTCGGTATTATGTTCCGGCACTCAATGGTATAACACGAGGATGCCGGTAATGCGTAAAATCTTTACAGGAAACTACCAAAATATGCATATAATACCGGCATTCCTTGTTTAGTAACATCTATGCCGGAATGGGCAAAATTTGAAAAAAAAAAAAAACGGCTAGTTTTTTGAAAAATATGACCGTTGGAGCATCATTTCTATATAACATCACCCATTCCTTTGGCAAAAACTACACAAATCAAGCACCAAAGGAAAAAATCATTCTCTCAAGTAAGCAAGCACGGCTCAAAGAATGGGGATTCATCATCTACCTCTATTTGCAAAGTAAGTATATTTCCTAACAACATGCTCTTCAATACTATGACGGAAAACTAATACAATTTTTTTATTACAGAATCATCATTGCAAGTGTCAAATTTGCAAGTCACCTTCTCACCTAGCCATGGACTGTCCATTTATTTATTCAAAGTGTAGAAGCTGTGATGGGACACGCCGGTTTTGGATTGCAAAAACTGATGATGCTGAAAATGGAAGAATGTTTCTGAGGTGTTTGAATCACCCAAAGTGCGATGAGTTTCAATGGTTTGACAAAGCGGTTGAACTAGCAGAGTCAAGAGAAAACCACAAGGTCCATTGTAAGCCTATCGATGGGTGTGATGGGTGTTATATGAAGGGAAAGGAATACGTTGAAAAAGAAGAAGATCCAATGAGGATGATCCTTGACACCCCCATTCCGGACGATGTCTTTGAGCAGTTAGGAATTGCTCAAAGGCTCCGCAATTGTTGAAAAGGGATGGAAATAGATTATCTTTTACTCAGTGCAATCCATTCACTGTTTTTTTAATTTAAAGTTTCTAATCCAATGTAGTCGATTACTTCAGACCGAAATAAAAGAGAATTTGAAATGAATTAATCAAGGTGCCGGCATTGTGGAAATCAGAACAATGATGCCGGTTTTATGTCAACTCTAAAAGATTATTTGGAAATTTTACATACCGGCATTGTCAAAATGAATCTTACAATGCCGGTTTTCTATCACATTTTCAAGAGTATTTGGACATTTGCAATACCGGCATTCTCCTTAGCAAACGTAACAATACCGGTACATGTCAGATTCTATACAGGAACCAAATAATTTAACCTGATTGTTCCGGCATAAAAATTGCTATACCGGGACTAGGTTCCGCCAGTGTTTTGAGCATTCTGTATATGCCGGTATGTGTACATGTATTTCTAAAACTGACCTCTACTACGCCGGAACATTTTAACTTGCAAACTACAAATCTTAACATGTTCAACATAAACCAAAGAACTAAAGAGTTAACCCACAGTACAAACCAAAACAAGTTTGAAATTGTTTTTGACGTAACCAAAGTCCTAAAGAGTTAACCATCAAACATTGTCATCAATTCTCTTCCACTAAATTAGTCTTTTGTTTCTTTTGGGTCGGCGCCTTCCTTGTTTCCCGTACATAGCTCTGACAGTAGGGTGGGTTTCTTCAATTCTATGAAGCTTTTCCTCTAGTTCCTTGATTTCTTGCAGAGATAGCACCACCCCATCATTATGCTTGCAACCTAACATCTTCGTAACCTTGCCAAGCCGACGTCGCTAGATTAATACATCAAACACATATTCAGTATATATGTTAATATATGATTATGTTTACATTTAATGAATATAAGCAATTAAGAAAACTTTCCACCATTCCTAAAGTCCTAAGAAGGTTGGCCATCGTAGGTTGTGGAGGTGGAGTAATTTCAACAGGAGGGTTTTCTTGGTGTGGAGCTTCGATGGAGGGAGGACGCACGACATAAGGATGTGACCATTCTAGGTAATCCCTCATGTAGCTGTCATCAACTTCATAACCATTTTCCGCACTCTCCCACTTACTAATATCAACCAAACGACGTGGCTCTCTATCCCTCCAATGTGTTGGTTCCGGTTCTGGATCATACACTACATGCAATTTGTTGGGAGTTGAATTGCACCGAGAAAATTAAAGAAGATAATTATCATCAGAGGTCGACCAAAGACTGGATAATTGCACGTTTACTCAATCTTCCATGATGTATCCTTCATTAGTGTTTATTCAATCTTCCATGATGTATCCTTTTGGGTGGTACAACGGCCCATGGTAAAATGCAACATCTCTTGGAATTGGACGGTATCCTCTAATCTCCTTATAAGTGTCGAACACAACGTCTTCCTTCCTCATAGCATCCAGAGCCAATCTCATATCGATGACTCGACCTTTGTTCGGGCTTGGATTATTTGTTAAACTCAAACCTCTGAGCTCTAGGGGTATCGGGTTCAGTAAGGTCTTTGATCTTCAAGAATTGGCAGTCCTTGAATAAGGTTGGGAAGTGTTCATAACACCACACCTAATCCAATTTGAACAATATACATGTGAACATAAGTAAAAAAATACATCTCAACAATAGATTAAAGAAATTTGTACCTGGAGTAGAGTGAAATTCCCGACAAATTGGTTTGTTTTAGCCAATGAAACCCTTCTCATCTCTGCCATCAAATGTGCCATGACCACGGTGCCCCAAGAATAGCCATGGACACCTTCCAATGGGTCAAGGTACTGGAGAAAGTTTGCACTTACCCTGTTGTCGTTAGTGTCAGGGAATGCCCTAGTGCCCAAGATGTATAACAGGTACGCGGGGGTCGTATACCGAATCTGTGCGGTGGTCCCATCCATCCTTCGAGCTTCTAGCCTTTGTATTTTCAAACATCTTCTTAAGCATCGTCAGCTTGAATGTCTTCGTCTTACTTCCGTTCGATGCTACATAAAAGCTATCCGAAGAAGTTTTGAAGTCCCAACCAAACAGCTTTTTGGTCAAATCGTGCAACTTCAACCATTCTAGGTCCCGAGACTCAACTCCTTCTGAAATTGATTTGCCGATAACATTCAAGCCTAGAATGTTATGAGCATCTTCAGGAATCAAGGTCATCTCACCAAACGGGAAGTGCATTGTATCAGTTTCACCATGGTACCTTTCGACGAAGTAATTGACGGTCACAGTATCTGGATTCACGTAATTTCAACCAAAGAATACAGACCAGAGTTCTTTACTAATGTTTGGACATCTTCATGCTCCGACGACAAATCCCAATGAGCCGCGGCTTGGTTTCGGCAAACACGCACAGCCTTAGTATGATCCTACAAATATGAGATAATACGATTAAGAGATGATGTAAAAGATAAAACAACGCACATGCACAAAATAAAAAATGCTTACATAAGTTTGAAAGATAGTACGAGCCCAAGAGTGCTTGTATCCAAAGAGTACTTTCGGTTCCGGAGCTTGACCCCAAATTTTACCATCATCGCGGTCGGGTAACATGTCATCAAGGTGAGGAAGGTGACAACCTTTAACTTTCTGTTTTCGGCTGCCCTTGTCCTTGCCTTGTGTTGGTTGTTGACTAGTCCCACCAACTTCGCTTTGGCTTGCTAATTGACTTGGGGGAACCTCATCATCTTCCTCCTCACTTTCCACTCCATCATGCTCATCGCCCTCATGTGTTCTAGTACCTTCACGGATTGCAAGTGCACTACGTTCACCACCACTCTCCCAAATTGACCCTCTTGTTTCAAACCCCAAACGTTTCTTGCGACCCGCGTCTTTCCCCGTGGAGGCAGGGACTGAGGAGTATCAAGACCGTCCTTCCTCCTTCTCTTAGTGAGGATAGGACCTTTATCTTTCTTCGCTTCTTTGGCTCTTGACCTATAACATAAGCAAACAAAACAAACATTAGAAAAGGCATGGCAGTTTAGGAACCGGCATACAAATTCCTAAACAAACCAATACCGGTAACATGGACCGGCATAAGACCATAAATATCGAGCATGCCGGTATCGTTATACCGGCATTGTCTAGAAACTAAATTATGTGCCGGTATTGAGCACCATTTCAGTGAGGTTCCTGTATGTTTTAAGTGTTATACCGGCATTTACGAATTGAACTAAAGAATGCCGGTTTTAAAATACCGGCATTCACGAAACCTAGATATAATGCCGGTACACAAAATTAAGTTCCTGTGTGTTTTTAGTTGCAAACCGGTATGGTATTCGACCCAAATTCAATGCCGGTTTAAAAAATTCGATTTCAGGAATGCAAACCGGTATGGTATTCGACCCAAATTCTATGCCGGTAACTAAACCGGCTTGGTATTCAAACCAAGATCCAATGCCGGTTTTCTCTGTAACTCGACAGTTTCAGCTATTGTTGGCGATTCTAACCTAAACCCATGGCTACAAATCGAGTAAAACAATCATAAATGAGTTCAAAAATCACTTACCTTCTCAGAGAAGCCATGAGTGTTTGGTCATCCGGGTACGCTGTTGCGTCCTCTTCTAGTTGTTGAGCAATGTTCTCGATTCTTTGTTCATGTGTTAGTTGAGCAGCCGATTTGGTTCTCGGTTTTGCTTTCGATTTGGTTCTTGGAGGCATGGTTATGTTATGTTAATCGACGAAGAAATTTTTGATTCAACGATTAATCGTCGATGAAGAATGAACGATGAGGAAGAAGATGAAGAATTTTTTTTTTTTTCAAAAACAGACCTATGCCGGTTCGGAATTGAATTGGGGGTATATGATTTTGGTTATTTGATTTTATGTTTTAGTTGAAAGGGTATAACAATCTTTTCATAATGTTTTTAATTAATCTAAGGGTGTTTTAGTATTTTCGCCTCCAAAAAACACCCCTTAACAGCCACCTTGGGTTGGGGGAAGTAATTCATATCCCCCAATTAGATTATATATCCCCCAATTACGCGTTCTATATATATTATTGCTGACTTTTCTATTTCACTAAAAAAAATAAAGATCAGCATGGAGTCACGGACTAATAAGATTAAACTAAAAAGCTAAACATGTTAAGGCGCTTTCGTCTATGATCTGCTGGATGGTGCAATGCCGCTATTAAACTGAAAATGCTGAGTTGTTAAGGCACCTTCGCCCATGATCTGCTAGATGGTGCAATGCCGTTGGATGGGATAGCCGGACAATAAAGCCTATTGTCGTACATAAAGTACCTCAAATCTGACTCAAGTTCCGGTTGGAACCAAGTTGGATATAATCTTCTTCTGTTCTTGTTTTGGAGCACCCCGCTTTTGCAGAAACCATAACAATACCAAACTGAAACCTAAACATAATTGTGACCTGACATCCGGTCAAATTTAAACAAATGTAATTAAAATCGTTAATCAAGCATATTCATTAACGAACCTTTTTTTGCGATTCATCATAAGTGAAATGTAATTAACATCCTTTTTTATTCCCCTCCCAAATAAAGCAACCCATATTCATTCAGAAGATCATGTCGTTTAACAAATGTATGAAACGTTGTGCGACCAAAAAGAGAAATTTTCAAACCTGTGAAGTGATGCGTCAGTGTTTCGTTTGCGATTAAAAGTACATGAACTAAATAATAAATATCATGGTTTCTTGTTTATGTATCCAGAATTGGAAAAAAAAAAACATATACTCAAAGAATACTTATTAATCCAAAAACAGCAATCACTTACAACATTTCAGATGAATTCTTCTTGTATCAGTTTGGCAATCTTGCATCTTGAAGACCTAAGCTACTGCAACCGGAAGAAATAGGCAGGCACTCGGTTTTGGCGAGCAGCAGAAACTATGGAATGAAAAAAAAATTATCTTATCATTCTGGAATTTCATCGAACATTTATGTTCAAGATGAATATTTTAGCGAGCAGCATATGTTATGTCCCACCCTGTCATCCAGATGAATATTTGAAGAAAATTAAATGGACGGATCGTAAGCATTATGAGAACGACAAAAACAACACGCTAAGAGCAGTTCGAAGAAGATTGTGTGAGATTTCAAAAATTTGACTCACCAAAATACCAAATCTTACTGTTACTCTCGGTGCTTAACTAATTTATAGTGTTTGAATCGTTGCATTTAGATATCAATATGTTCTTAAAGTTCTTTCATTAGTATCTCTTGGTGAATAGTTGCTTAGTGTAAAGGTTTTCTTTTACGTTGTATATTGTATCTCTTGGCCTTGGGCCAAACGTTCCAATAGGAATGGTGTTGCAATATAAAGTTTCTAAATAAAGACCATCCATTCCTGTGTTTAAACGTTTCAGTGTTTCAGTGAATCGACAAAGGGTATGAAGATTAACATTTACAAAGAGACACGTCCCATGCTAACAAAACACAACTAATCCGAATAGAAGGTGTATCTTTTTGTGTTGTTTGGTAAAAGATGCATCCGTTTGTTTAATGATGGCTAAATGAAGCGAAAACTTTGAAGTGATTAAGGAGGCGACACGTCAGCACCAGATTCTCCTTTATATTTCCAGAAAACATGACCAAAATGTTGTTACCTGTTGGTGAAATAGTATTTAAACTTGTATCTTTTCATGTTCTTCTCAACTTAAAAATGTGTTTCTTTGTACACGAAATGAATCTCTTCATTTTTGTAAGTGGAAAGGAGTTACTTGTTAGCATCATCATCATAGTTGGCCCGGAGGGATTGATCTCAGAAATTGTAAAAAGTGACGATAGGTGTTAATTGATTTTTATACGTTGATTAACAAAGGAAGACTTCATTCCTTTTGTTCATCCAAACAGTGTGATATGAATAGTCTATAAAGATTATGCAACTGTTCATTGTTGCCTAATAGGGTGAAGAAGTGTGTAATGACATGGCGATGACATGTATAGTAATGCTGACATGGCTTAACTACATCGCAGAATAATTGTAAAGTCGACATGTGGCGATTTGGGGGTCCCTTATTATAAAGAAAGATGAGTCCTCTTTCATATGAAAGAGTTAGTCTTCATTTGGGGACTACCCATAGGATATGCTCTTAGTCATACTTTTCTTTCTATTAGATAAGATAATATGGGTTATCTAATAGATCAAAAAGTATGACTAAGGTCAATACCGAGCGGAGTGAACCTACACATTCATAGTTCGACTTGTAGGTGTCTGACTCATATATAGACAGTTTTAACCCTAACAAAAGAATTTATTACTTCTTGGCTTGGGTTCAGCTGTCGCACAAGGTTCATACAAGGTTCCCAAATTTGATGGTACTTTATTAAGAGCCGAGATGATTATACTCGGATTGTAGATGTTAAGTCGCACAAGGTTCTCACAAGGTTCTAAAATTTGATGGTAGAGTATTAAGGGCCGAGATGATTTTACTCGGCTTGGAGCCGTGGGTATCACCTCTATGTCGCACATGGTTCTAATATTTAATGGTATTTTTTTAAGACCATCCTTCTCATCGTGTCTTCTTCATTCATTATGATTGAATTCTTTATATTTATCCTCTTCAGGTTTACAGTATTAATTTTTGTTCTCTGTTTATCTTTTCTTGTATTTTGGTTCATAAGTTTCCATATATGCTTCTGAATATCAAATTCACGATCAACTGGGAATTCAACTTTGCACCTATCTTAAATGTCTCTGAATCAATCCCCATTTTGTTTCATCATGAAATCTAGCATATATATGTCTTTAGGTTGGCCATGACCAGCAGCCTTATTTTCCTCTATGATAAATTTCTCGTATATAGTTATTGGTTCTTGAGCTGTTTTCTTATTGTTGATTATCGATTCTTGGTTTTTGATTTATCTCACTGCGTTTTGATTTTGCAGGTGAAAGTTAGTTGCTGTGAACCAAATAGCAAGCATGGTTTTTTTCTGATAAGACTCGGCTTATGCATCCATTAAATAATTAAGTACGAGAACCTTGACTTCTTAACTGTTATTAAGTCAGTGCTTACGGGACTGTTATAACTGAACAAGTTGAAGCTTACTGGTGTAACATTAAGATGCTACTTTTGTTGTTTATTCTACTGTTGTTGTTTACTTTGAATTCGTGTTGCAAGCAATTAGAATTTGTCATTTGGAGCTCTCGTATATGCAAAAACATAAAGACACGCTTTGAAAGCGATATGCAACGGCTAAATTGCTTCTTTTCAAAATTATGGGATATAGTTATAACCGTTTTTGGTATAAATTCTACAGATATGCGTTACTTTTTCAAATGACGCCTCCTCATTAAGGACGCGACCATTGGCCAACATGTGTATTGGATGTCTTTATAAGCTTTACTCGTGTCTCCTTGTAGCATTCTACAAGAAGAAAATCCTAAATGCCTGTAATTTCTTTGATAATCTTTTATCAGTAATAGTGATGGATGATATGTCATATGTTTCCGTAATTAACTACCGATATTCTACAACGCCTCCAAATTCCAGAAAGATTTCACACCAAGAATGTGTATGCAAATAGTGAAATACTGTCCTTGCGGACAAAAGAATTGGACTCCTTTTTTGTGTCACACCAAGAATTGGGAAAAACAAAGTTACGCGACTCTTCTTTAGAGAAAAAAATTAACGAGTAAGATTTCAACACGATCGTAACAGCTAACAATAACCACGTCCCGGATGACGAAACCTATGAATAGACTAATTTACACCCAATAGTTGGATCTTGCAATGGTCTGATATGTTTTTATGTTTCACACCATGGCATACAAGATCCTGTTTATATTATGAATCCAGCAACGGGCGAGCACCTCCATCTTCCATAACTATGCATCCCAATTGCACGAGATCAAGTACGAACATGGTATCAACGATACAATGTAATTGGGGGTTTCGGCTACTGTCAACGTACCAATGATTACAAGGTAGTTCGAATTCACATAGATGTTGAAGTTCAAATACACACTCTAGTAGGCGAAAGGGGTGTAGGAACATCTGGGAGATTCCTTATACTTTTTGGGGTTCAGGTGTGTACGCATATAGTTTTATTTTTCGGTTGTCACTTGTCAGCAAGATATTGGCCGACTTATGACCCGATAGCCTTTGGAAATAACAACGACCTCTTATTGTGGCAGAATAGGCGTTTATTGCGTTACAATACACTCGCCTGAACTTGAACAGAAATTAAAGGGAAAGTACCGTGGGAAACATGGGTTGGAATTATTCCTCACATGAGGAGCGCTGTCTCGTTGAAGAATTTTTGGTTGACAATCAGAAACGTGTACTCATGATGTCCATGCCAGTAACACATTCCCTACCTAGGTTATCTATGTAGTTTTTTCTTCCTGTTGTTTTTTTTTCTAAGTTGTGTTTTTTGTTTTAATGTAGATCGTCAGTTCGTTAGTTACATATTCGCTGTATAACATAATATTTTCCAGATAACACTTTTTGCGTAAACGTTTGTCATTTGTGCAATCCAAGTGATTTCTGTTAGAAACAACTCAATCATATCACGTCCCCCTAATTCAATAAGGAATAGGTCAATAGGTTACAATACATGAATCATAAAATAATTGTTGAAGACCATAACACGGAACGCCATTCTCTTTATGGAAAGTGTGTTCAAAGGGTGAAGAAATATTTCTCCAAGAGCGAACCTGTTGATCTAAGGATAACCCCAAATTAACATTGTATTAGGTATCAATTAGTATGGATGAGAAAACCAAATAGCAGCAGATCAATGTTACAAAATAACAAATGAAACCCGTCATCATCCAACCCCCATCGTTCCAACATGCTGCACTACTACCAATAACATTGCCACCACTAGATTCAACGACTACCAAGAAGAAACCCAGAGCTAGCGGAAGTCATTGAATCCTGTAGACACCATGAGAAACAGGAAAAAAATGACTTCATACCACAAGAAAAATAAACCTGCACGGAGATCCAACCATGACAAAATAAATAAATTGCGAAAGACACCAAGAAAAAAGGACCTTTTCGAGCAAGAAACTAAGCTCACAGAAGAAAGTTTGCATCTAACTATATTTGTACATCCGTTGCCCACATAAACACCCAACCACTATATCCACCCTCCTAACTATATTTGGGAGCCTTTAATGAATTTTGTGACTTCACTCCCAAACCTTAAAAAAAAAAACTTTTTGCAAACTTACAAAAGTTTGCTTCCAACATTTCCACTCGATTCACGGAATATAATCCTGCACCAAAAAAATTGGTGAAGTGGTTGGTAGGTCTTTAGAAGTGTCTTTTCCTACGTATTACTGCAAGTGCACAGGCCTATTGGAGGCGTGGCAAGCACAGGTCGATCCCACAGAGAAGTGGTGTGTGCTTAAGTGATCTAAGAGCTTCTTCTAACTGATTTCTAGCAAGTGGCAGAATTATTTGGTGTTTGTGTGTCGATACGACTAGGTGAAATTGTTGTAACTCCAAACTAAGGCAGTAAATGAACAAGATAAGTTGTAATTGTGATTTTTGAGGCACTAGGGTGATTAAACTCACCACTTAATCCTATACTAAGGTACCCTAATTCTATTTGTGTTCTTACCCTTCTCTTGAAGGTCTCTAGTGGAAATTTGGCCAATTGACTTCACAAATCATCCCCTAGTATAGAGTGTCTTCTTACAGCACACTCTAGCACAGGATTATTTGCTCACCAATTGACTAATAATCCTAAAACATTAAACACAACAAGAACATAAATAGAATCAAGAATTACTCAATACATGCTT
The DNA here is from genome assembly GCA_023531295.1 of Papaver armeniacum. Taxonomy (NCBI): domain Eukaryota; kingdom Viridiplantae; phylum Streptophyta; class Magnoliopsida; order Ranunculales; family Papaveraceae; genus Papaver; species Papaver armeniacum. The sequence goes on from JAJJWW010004056.1 coordinate 57,950, forward strand.
AAGGGTTTGCTCTACACCCTAGTCAAGTTGTTTAGAACATCATGCTGAGCAAAATAAACTTCAAATTAAATTCAAAACTAAACCCTAACTAAGACTCTGTTTTCTCTCACATCAAAAACATGAATTTATAACTCACAAAATATTTCCCCTCTCACCAAAGACGCAAACCCAACCTCTTTTCTGCCTTGTCTTGCCTCTGAATCGCCCATGCGGGGTGGTTGGTGAAAACCCTAACTTCAATCATCTCAACCCTAGCTTCTAGGGTAAGTGAGAATCTATGGATGGAGATGAGTGATGCGAGGGTGGCGGAGAAGGTGGTGATGGTTACAGTGCGGTTGGTGTTGGTGGGGAAGGTGATGATGGCTCTGCAACAGGGAAGGTCATGATAAGAAAGGGGATGGGTTTTTTCTCTCTGGAGGTATGGAGAAGAAAGAGAAGATGAAGATAGAAATGGGTTAGGTTCGATGGGGAGTATAGGTATAGGTGAGTTTGTTGTGAAGCGGGAGCATCAATCTTTGATGAGAATGATGGAGCGAGCGTCGGATGCGGAAGAGCGAGATCTGAACGGCTCAGGGATAATCGGGCTATTTTGGTGTTGAGCGAAGGCATCGAGAAATGATGTGAGTGATGGAGCGACCGTAAGATGCAACTGGGCGAGATCTCAACGGCTTGGAGTGGATGGGCTCGGATCCGGGTCACGGGTCTTGGATAGCTTGGGCCCATGTCTTGTAAATGGTTTGCTCCTGATGCGCGCGCGGGCTTTGGCTTTCTGCTCCATAGATGCTTGCCTCCAATTTTCTTTGCTCTTTTGGCTCCTCAGTTTCTCCGAACTTTATTTATTACCTAAAAACACAAAATTAATTAGTACAAATATTTATTCTTGAAAACAAAGAAAACACAGAATCTGGGATAATATCTGATTTCTGAGTACAAAAGATGAGTTAAATGCCAATAAATAGATGTATAAATATGCAATATTTGGCACTCATCAAATACCCCCAAACCTGAATTTTACTTGTCCTCAAGTGAAAAAGAAATTAGGAAATCCTAACTACACCACTGTCGCGGGTCTCTCGAATGCATTTAACGTATGCACTAAGCCTTTAAACCCCTAGGTGTCCCTAGTGGACGAGTTGTAGTCTCGTGAGGGTTTACCAGAGGTGTACCCACAAAACCTTCTCCAACTTCAGAGTGTAAAAGAGTCTCAAGCATCCTAGGAGCTATGAGGACATAGAGTTTCTGCATGCTAGTAACAGAAGTTAGAACTACCAAAGAACGCATTCTCATCCTTAAGTGCTGAGCGAGAAGTAACCATACCATATGAAAGAATTCGGGTTCGATTGTGATCATAAGCCTCGACTTCTGCCTCACTAATAGGGTTTTATGATAATTGCACTCAAAAAGACCGCTTTTTTAGTCTCTCATGTGTGCATGCAGGAATAAAGAGAGAAATCCTGCACACGTTGTAGGTAAGAAGGATAACCTTCCGAAATAATTTCTGGAGACTCCACAGAAGTGTGGACAAAAAGAATCTTTTTCTGATGATCTCTAAGAAAGGAAATCAACCATTAGCAAGGGTGGGAGTACTCACTTACCTTCTCACCCGATCGGCAATTAATATCACTCTCTCAGCATTCATAGAAACGTCTTCAATCTTCGGTCTTCGGTCTTCAATAGCTGATGATGAACTTCTGAACTTCACAAAAACTTGACAAACATACATTTTTTTTTTTTTTTTTTGACTTGATAAAATAATAATAACTTGGTGGTAACTAGACACATAAAATAAACTACAATTTTTTTTTTTTTTTTTTTAAATATAGTACATGAAATGGAAATAACAATAAAACTCAATTTTTCACAAACTTCATTAATTCTCATCTTCTTTTCTTTTCTTTCCTTTGTTGCACGTAAACCTTGGACTATATCAACTTTTCTTCAAATATTCTGATGATGCTCCGCTTGCTGACGACGATGTGTTTCTATGAAAGTGTTGATGTTGTTGAGAGGGAGAGAGTGATGCTAACTCGCAAATCGGTATTTAGAAGAAGTTTTCATCTTTAAACGTCACCCTCATGATTGACGAAATTAGCACTCAAGAGATCAAAAATAGTCTTTGAATGTGGTACGAAGTTGGGTAGCTCACCATTCCTACCCGGAATTGACGTACGGTGACACACACTCTAACAACTTTTCTAGAAAGTCACAAAGAGTGAAGGTCGGTACCTCGCTTGATGTAAAATGGGTAGTCTCCACTATGGTTGATCACAATTCTACTACCGAATATCTCAACAGCACCTAATTCGCCCTCCGGTATGGTTAAATCCAACTTTAACGCTCTAATCAACTAAGAAACCCGATTGCGTTCTCCAAGACTTCCAAGTTACGTTATTTGGTCAGACTCTCTATGTAAACATAGCTAGAAGCATGCTAGTGACTCTAAAATCTCTAAAAGTTGGAGGTTTTTATGCAAATTTTTGAGTTTTTCGATTTTTTTTTTTTTTTTTTATACAAAGAAGTAAAACAAAAAGACTAAAAACTCTAAATGCAAATCACACCCCCAAACCTAGATCAAACATTGTCCTCAATGTGTCAACAGATATAAAGAATTTAAACAGTCACATACCATGAGAACTATGTTGAGAGGAGAAAAGGGAAGAGATTACGGATGCAAGAGGGTGTTGCTAAACCATAGAAAGATGAATGCTTTGAAAGCAAACAATCAAGAGCGCAAGACAAAAAGTTTGGTTAGCACACATCAAAAACTATGCAAAAAGAAAAAGAAAAGGGAAAGAGAATGGATTGTTAGTCCATAGTATATACACAAGTGAACTAGATCTAGTCCACATAGATGGGGTCTTCCAAGTCAACGGTCTCAACTTCCGGTGGAAGATGCTCCAGAAATGGTTTCAGTCTCCGACCATTGACTTTGAAAATGTTCTTGTTTGCTGGGTTTTCAACTTCTACAGCTCCATGGGGAAAAACGGTACGTACCAAGAATGGTCCTGACCATCGAGAACGTAGCTTTCCTGTAAACAAATGCAATCTAGTGTTGTACAATAAAACTTTCTGTCGTGGGGTGAAAGACTTGCGCAGAATGCGCTTGTCTTGAAACACTTTCATCCTATGTTTGTACGTTTTGGCACTATCATATGCATCGTTTCTCAATTCTTCTAACTCATTGAGTTGAAGTTTTCTACGGGTTCCAGCCTTATCAAGATCAAAATTCAACTTCTTCACAGCCCAATATGCACGGTGTTCTAACTCAACAGGTAGATGACATGCTTTTCCGTACACAAGTCTGTAAGGAGACATCCCAATGGGAGTCTTGTATGCAGTTCTATAGGCCCATAAAGCATCGTTTAAGCGCAAAGACCAATCTTTCCTAGAAGGATTGACGGTCTTCTCAAGGATATGCTTAATTTCCCTATTAGAAACTTCTACTTGGCCACTTTGGTTTGAGGATGGTAAGGTGTTGCGACCTTATGAGTGATTCCATACTTGCGCATTAGTGATTCAAAGGGTCTATTGCAAAAATGACTACCTCCATCACCGATTATTGCCCTAGGGGTTCCAAAACGGGAGAAAATGTTTTCCTTAAGAAAAGAAAGAACAACTTTATGGTCGTTGGTTTTGGATGCAATGGCCTCTACCCACTTAGAGACATAATCAACAAAGAACAAGAATGTATAACTTACCTTCAGAGTTAGGAAATGGTCCCATGAAATCAATACCCCAAACATCAAACAGCTCAACAATCAAAATGGGTTGTAAGGGCATCATGTTTCTCTTATTGATACTTCCTAATTTCGGCATCGGTCACAAGCAACACAAAACGCATGGCTATCCTTAAACAAGTGTTGGCCAATAGAAACCGCTTTGCAAGATCTTTGCAGCAGTTTTCTTGGCACTAAAGTGGCCTCCACATGCATGGTCATGACAGAAAGAGATGACGTCCCTTTTCAGAATTGGGGACACACCTCCTAATGATTTGGTCTTGGCAGTACTTAAACAAATATGGGTCATCCCAAAGGAAGTGTTTAACTTCAGCCAAGAATTTAGAACGGTCTTGTTTAGACCAATGCAATGGCATTATACCTGTAGCAAGGTAGTTCACAATATCAGCAAACCAAGGCATTTCAGACACAAGCATCAATTGCTCATCGGGGAATGATTCCCTAATTAGCACAGATTCATCGAAGGTTCGACATTCAACCTAGACAAGTGATCAAAGCAACAACATTTCTCGACCCTTTCTTATCTCGAATTTCGAGGTTAAACTCTTGTAACAAGAGTATCCATCGAATTAGACGAGCCTTAGCATCTTTCTTAGACAAAAGATATCTCAATGCAAAGCATGATCGAGAATAAATGATGACCTTAGACCCTATCAAATAAGATCTAAACTTATCTAATGCAAACACAACAGACTAGCAACTCTTTCTCGGTTGTGGAATAATTCAATTGAGCATCATTAAGTGTTTTACTAGCATAGTAGATCACATAAGGGAGTTTGTCTACTCGTTGGCCCAAAACAGCTCCTACAAAGATAGTCGACGCATCACACATAATCTCAAATGGTAATGTCCAATCAGGTGGTCTCGACTATAGGGGCAGATGTAAGGAGAGCCTTCAGTTGCTCCCATGCTTCCTTACAAGCATCATCAAAGACAAATGCAACATCTTTTGCAAGAAGATTGCACAAAGGTCGTGAAATTTTACTAAAGTCTTTGATGAATCGGCGGTAAAAACCCGCATGGCCTAGAAATGATCTGATGTCCCTCAGAACGAGGTTGAGGCAAGTGTTGAATGAGATCTACCTTGGCTTTGTCTACTTCTATGCCTTTTTCCGAGATAATATGCCCTAGAACAATGCCCGAGTTAACCATGAAATGACATTTTTCCCAATTCAAGACCAAACTCTTTTCCTTACACCTAATCTGCACACAAGTGAGGTGATGCAAACACTCATCAAAAGAAGAACCAAACACCGAAAAATCATCCATAAATATCTCAAGAAACTTATCTACCATGTCGGAAAATATGCTCATCATGCAACGTTGAAAAGTAGCGGGTGCATTGCACAGCCCAAAAGGCATACGACGATAAGCAAATGTTCCATAGGGACATGTAAACGTGGTCTTTTGTTGGTCTTCGGGTGCTATGTGAATTTGGTTGTAGCCAGAATAGCCATCTAAGAAGCAGTAGTGACTATGTTTTGCTAACCTTTCCAGCATTTGGTCAATGAAGGGAAGGGGAAAATGGTCTTTCTTGGTTACTGTGTTCAGTTTTCTATAATCAATACAAACTCGCCACCCTGTGGTCACACGGGTGGGGACAAGTTCATTCATCTCATTTTGAACTACAGTGATGCCAGACTTCTTGGGTACTACCTGAATGGGACGACCCACTGGCTATCAGGGACGGGGTAGATGATACCCGCATCAAGCAGTTTAAGAATCTCACCCTTGACAACATCTCTCATGTTGGGGTTAAGTCTCCTTTGCATTTCCCTAGATGGTTTAGTATTTTCCTCAAGGTTTATGTGATGCATGCAAATTGTGGGACTTATACCCTTAAGATCGGAGATGGTCCAACCTAAGGCTCCTTTATGTTCTTGAAGTACTTCTAAAAGTCTACTTTCCTGTTCCGTGTCTAAACATGATGCAATAATCACAGGTAAAGTATCAGAAGGACCTAAGAATGCATACTTCAAGGTATCAGGTAATGGTTTCAAATCAAGCTTAGGTGGTGTGTCAAGAGGTGGGGCAAATTTGGTATCAGAGAGTGGAAGTGGTTCCACTGCATTCTGCCACTTAGCAATATCCATGGGTGGAACAGATTCAAGCAAAGAGTGAATTTCACCAATGTACTTAGAATCGAAGAGATCTAAGTCAAAGTTATCTAAACATGCTTGCAAAGGGTCCACCGACAAAATGTCGGGCAAAGAGTCTTGGATCGACTCTCGATCATGTTAATTTCATGCAAATCAAGTATCATCACAATCAATGGGTTGTTGACTAGTGTTAAAAACATTCACTCTATGGTCATGTTACCAAAAGACAATTTCAACACACCATTACGACGATTGATGATGGCATTAGACGTCGCCAGAAAGGACGTCCTAAAATCACGAGGATGTGATTACTTGGGTTTTGCACGGGTTGAGTGTCTAAGACGATGAAGTCTACGAGGAAAGAAAAATTTATCAACCTTGATTAACACATCTTCAATAATACCACGGGGGATTCTCACGGATCTGTCCGCTAACTGTAGCGTAACAGGTGTGGGCTTCAGCTCCCCAAGGCCCAATTGCACATACACAGAGTATGGCAATAGATTCACACTGGCTCCTAAGTCTAGTAACGCCTTTTCGACCACATGGTCACCTATGGTGCATGTAATCGTTGGACTACCTGGGTCTCTAAACTTAGTTGGAATCTTGTTTTGGATTATGGAGCTCACTTGCTCAGTGAGAAAGGCACGCTTATGCACATGAAGCTTTCGCTTTTGTGTGCAAAGGTCCTTCAAAAACTTAGCATAGGTGGGTATTTGTCTAATTGCTTCGAGAAATGGAATGTTTATGTTAACCCTCTTGAACATTTCCAAAATCTCATTGTATTGGTTACCCCCCTTCTGTTGCACCAACCGTTGTGGAAATGGAGCAACAGGTACATGACTTAAGCGAAGGAACATCTATATCAGTAGGACTCTTGGTCTTATCAACAGGCTCAGATTCTTTCTATACAGTAGATGTTTTCTGCGGTGTTGTGTGTACTGGTGAGTCTGATGTAGACTCGCTTGACTGTGGTACACCTACATGGTTCTCAATAACTCTACCACTTCGGAGAGTGGTGATGGCATTCGCCTGACTGTGTGAAGGTTCATTGCAGGTAGAGGAGCCCGCTTGAAACACATTCTTTGGATTTTGTTGGGGTTGACTAGGAAGTTTTCCTTTTCTCTCTCATTCAATGCATCAGATTTGACCCATTTTAATTTCTAGACTTGTGAAACGTTGGTCGGTGGTTTTCCTAAGTTCGTAAGATTTTGGGTTAACAGACCGACACGTCTTCAAAGCTAGTCTTTTTCTCTACAGGTACCGAGTGGGTGGTTGTAATTGGGGGTTTCTAGGATATGAGTATCCTTGGTTGTTATTTTTGGTCCCCTTGTACTGGTCCCTTGGACCATGAGAAGTTAGGGTGATTCCTCCACCCTGGGTTGTAGGTTTGAGAATAAGGGTTGTTCTCTTGCCTATGGTATAATGCATTGGCTTGCTCGGTTTTGGACTCTTGGAATGCATGTAAGTCAGGACAGCTGTCCACTAAGTGGTCAGAACTATGGCATGCGGCACAAGTGGCCATTTCAATTTGGTCACGGAGAGTAAGGGCATTAGATTTTACATTCTTTTCCAACTCAAGCACTTCTATTCTCCGGGCCAAAGATGCCATTTTTGCATTTCCCTCAAAGTCAGACTCGATTCTATGAACATTTTGTGCAGGGGTAGTCCTTCTCGGTTCACGGATGGACTCCCACTGTTGAGTCTTTTCAGCGACTTCGATTAAGAAAGTCCAAGCGTCATCAGCACTCTTGTCAATAAATGCACCATTGCACATTGACTCGACTGTGGTACGGGTTCTAACATCTAGACCCTCATACAAGATTTGGACGAGTCTCCATTTTTCAAAACCATGGTGGGGACATTGGAGTAATAATTCATTGAATCTCTCCAAGTATTTTGCTAGAGTTTCGTCTTCTAATTGCACAAAACCATTTAGACTTTGGCGAATTGTCGCCGTCTTATGGTTTGGGGAAAACTTTTTGAAAAACTCTTTTGTGAGGTCGTCCCAGGTTCTAATGGATTGTGGTTGTAGGGCATGTAGCCAAGACTTGGCTTTGTCTTTCAGAGAAAAAGGAAACAATCTCAATTTGAGGGACTCCTATGGCATTTGGTTAAAACGCAGAGTCCCACAAATATCCTCAAAGTCTCTCACGTGATGGTAGGGGTTCTCATCATTGACCCCTCTAAACACGGGTAGCATATGAATGGTGCTTGCTTTCAGTTCAAACTGACAAGCATCAGCTGGCAGAATGATGCAAGAGGGCTGGCTTGCCCTAGTTGGGTACATGTAGTCCTTGAGACTACGGGGTTGGTTTTGTTCCTCACCCATGGTTTTGTTTCGAGATAGGTCTGGGCTTGGGTTTTTGTTGAAGAACTGGGTATGCTTACGATTTCGTCCGGGCGGATTCTAACTAGTCGATTTGTTTGGTCTCTAAAAGACACAATCATAGCCTAGCTAGCGCATCTAGCATGTTATCATACAATCAATTTCAACACAGGAAAGCAAAAACTCAAAAATGACCCACCAATACAAGACTCAAGCCCAAAAGATGGCTTTTTGATGTTGTAAGGCCCAGCTGTGTGGGTTCTAGCCCAGATGATGTGGGCTCATTTTGGTTATGTAGGCTTTGGCTGTGTGTAGAGCCCAGGTTGGGTGACAGTGCACAACCCAGCAGCTGGTTGGGGCAGAGCCCAGTTTTTTTTTTGTGTACAGCCCAGCAGTGTGGCTTATGTGGGCTGAAAGTTCAGAATGCAAAGCCCAGTAAGTGGGCTTCATCTTATGCAGCCCAGTTGATCAGGTGAAGGTTGGCAGACGCAAAGCCGGTGGTTGTGGACTCGGTGTGTGCACCTTTGGGTAGTCAGAATCGATGCACAAGACTGGTGAGCCACCTCTCTCGGGTTATGTTGCACAGGTTGGTTTATGCCCAGGCTTGAGTGCACAGGGTATGCACAGAACAAGAAGGCAACAGTTTGCACAGGGCAATCACAAACTCTAAAAAGGAAAGCAAGATGCACTGGTTGGCAGCTCAATCAATTTCAACACAGATTCAAGCAGCTCAAGCTTGGATAACTTGTACACAACACGAGTAAAAGAGACATTGGTAAAGAAGAATTTTTGTGAGGTGCACAGGGTATGGGATGTGCTCACTCAATGGTGAAGCATGTGCAGGGTTTGTGTCTTTGAAAAACAGACTAACTGCTACCTCTACTTCTGCTTCTCAACATTCAATCACAAATTATAAGATCATACAGATTGCAGCAAATTGATGCTAACACAATTGATGTAAACTGGGTCAGTTGACCTTAGTTTTCAAAGATCAAGCACAGGATATGCAGACATTCACAGGGCTATATTGTCACAGATGTTTGCATAACAGTTCAGAGTGTCATAAGGTTAACAGCTCAGCAAGGTGTGAATTTAGACTTCTCAGATGTAGCAAGTCAGCAAACAATCAGTGCTAGCACACCGCCAAACAAGCTCGAGAAGGTGAGTTGAGCTCAAAACTCGAGAGATTATGTACAAGGTCTAGCAAATGCGGGGTCCGGCACGACTTGGCTCACTGTGTCCGATGGTTACAAGTCAGCTCAGGGCTGACAGGTTAAGGCTTGCAATCAGCCAAGGCAAAGCAGGGAATGCAAAATGGGTTATGCTCAGGGCTGACAAGAGGTTGTGGTATCAACTCACTCAGTTGACCTCCACTGGGATAGCTCAGCTAACTTGGCTATCCAAGTTCAGCCTCACAGCTACAGGGCTGGAGGTCAATAATTCACTATGTTATGCACTAAAATGTTTCAGGGCAGAAGACAGCCCAAATCTCAGAGATTATGCACCAGAGATTATTCACTTGGTTCACCAGGTTGTGATTCAAAACTTGCAGCTTCAGGGGCTGGCAAGGTGGCAGATGGCTCACAAGGTATGTGGGGTCAAGTCACTGCAGCTACAGGGTCTTGCAGTTAAGCACAGATGTTGAGTAACAATGGGAATGGCAGCTAAGTATTTATGTGAACAAGGCTTAGCATGTGACAAGTTAGCCAATGCACAGATGCACAGAATCATACACAGATGCAAAAGAACATGCTCAGGGAATACAAGGTTCAGCAAGGTTCATTCACAGATTCAAGGTCTAGCATGCCATCATTCATTCATTCATTCAAGGTTTGAGATACATTACCACCAGTGTAACACTGGGTTTAGGAAAATCCACCAGTTCTGCTCCTTTCTCCTTTTCCTCCTCCTTGGGTTAGCTCAGCTGACAGGTACCTGCTACTCAAAAAAGAGGTTTTAGTTCCCGGGATTAAGCACACAAGAATGAAACGGTAAGCTACTAAAATGTCAAAACAAGGAGGTAATACTGCATGGGAATGGTCAACATATGTGATAATGTGCAAATGCAAAATGAGATGTAACACAAGGCAAATGTAAATAGTGATGTAAAGATGCTATAGTTTGTGAAAGCTACAAAAGTTCCAATCATTGGGCAAATGAGAATACTGATGCAAGCAAATGGAGTAAAGATGTAAGGATGTAAAAGATGCAAACACGGGGCAATGATGCAAGTGATTAAAAGCAAAAATTGAAGCTAAGCTACAGCTATAATGGCAGGAAAACAAGAAAAAGTCTAACACATATATACAGGGCTACAAATGAAAAACAGGGATGATTCAAAGCAAATATGTATGAGGATGGGTTGAAAAATAATGAAAATAAGCTCTAAAGAACAAATAGCACACTACCAGTTCCCCGGCAGCGGCGCCAAAAACTTGGTAGGTCTTTAGAAGTGTCTTTTCCTACGTATTACTGCAAGTGCACAGGCCTATTGGAGGCGTGGCAAGCACAGGTCGATCCCACAGAGAAGTGGTGTGTGCTTAAGTGATCTAAGAGCTTCTTCTAACTGATTTCTAGCAAGTGGCAGAATTATTTGGTGTTTGTGTGTCGATACGACTAGGTGAAATTGTTGTAACTCCAAACTAAGGCAGTAAATGAACAAGATAAGTTGTAACTGTGATTTTTGAGGCACTAGGGTGATTAAACTCACCACTTAATCCTATACTAAGGTACCCTAATTCTATTTGTGTTCTTACCCTTCTCTTGAAGGTCTCTAGTGGAAATTTGGCCAATTGACTTCACAAATCATCCCCTAGTATAGAGTGTCTTCTTACAGCACACTCTATCACAGGATTATTTGCTCACCAATTGACTAATAATCCTAAAACATTAAACACAACAAGAACATAAATAGAATCAAGAATTACTCAATACATGCTTAAGGGTTTGCTCTACACCCTAGTCAAGTTGTTTAGAACATCATGCTGAGCAAAATAAACTTCAAATTAAATTCAAAACTAAACCCTAACTAAGACTCTGTTTTCTCTCACATCAAAAACATGAATTTATAACTCACAAAACATTTCCCCTCTCACCAAAGACGCAAACCCAACCTCTTTTCTGCCTTGTCTTGCCTCTGAATCGCCCATGCGGGGTGGTTGGTGAAAACCCTAACTTCAATCATCTCAACCCTAGCTTCTAGGGTAAGTGAGAAGCTATGGATGGAGATGAGTGATGCGAGGGTGGCGGAGAAGGTGGTGATGGTTCTGGTGCGGTTGGTGTTGACGGTGGAAGGTGATGATGGCTCTGCAATGGGGAAGGTCGTGATAAGAAGGGGGATGGGTTTTCTCTCTTTGGAGGTATGGAGAAGAAAGAGAAGATGAAGATAGAAATGGGTTAGGTCGACAGAGTATAGGTATAGGTGAGTTTGTTGTGAAGCGGGAGCATCAATCTTTGATGAGAATGATGGAGCGAGCGTCGGATGCGGAAGAGCGAGATCTGAACGGCTCAGGGATAATCGGGCTATTTTGGTGTTGAGCGAAGGCATCGAGAAATGATGTGAGTGATGGAGCGACCGTAAGATGCAACTGCGCGAGATCTCAACGGCTTGGAGTGGATGGGCTCGGATCCGGGTCGCGGGTCTTGGATAGCTTGGGCCCATGTCTTGTAAATGGTTTGCTCCTGATGCGCGCGCAGGCTTTGGCTTTCTGCTCCATAGATGCTTGCCTCCAATTTTCTTTGCTCTTTTGGCTCCTCAGTTTCTCCGAACTTTATTGATAATTAAAAAATATACTTTTTTTCTTAAAAAAAAAAATAAAAAAATAAAAAAAATTAATTAGTACAAATATTTATTCTTGAAAACAAAGAAAACACAGAATCTGGGATAATATCTGATTTCTGAGTACAAAAGATGAGTTAAATGCCAATAAATAGATGTATAAATATGCAATATTTGGCACTCATCAGTGGTATCATCAGCGTCACTGTTGTATATAAACTATAAAGGTTTTGATATTCACTTCTACATGCACTTACCTCGATACTTGTATTGTTGTATAATCGAACAACAAACCTCTCATGATAAGCCTTAATAATATCTCTGTCTTGCAATAGGTCTAGAGAAGCTCCCTTTATCAAACACAGGATGAAGCACAATGCATACACTCCGCAATCACCGGAACTAAACTAATAAAAATAGAAGTGTCAATTTTGGATTACCAATTGCACCATCTAGGATGTTGAACGCCCATCTAACGAGATCTCAAAGAACTAAACTCGAGCTTTGTTTAGGGACCACTTGATCAAACTCTGCGTAGTCGCAATTCCATTCTCCATTCTCTAGGATTGTCCTCAGAACATCGCAGATAGCGATGACCTCGGATGGGTTCCCTGCTGTCCTGGTGGATCTTTTACGTTTTTGATGATTGTATAGGGAATCGTAGATACAAATCTTCTGTATCTTCAAGAGGATTTCAATGGCTACCCAATGATTGTCGTTCACCAACACCGGAGCGTAAACCACATCAACCTCGGACCATGGTTTACCATCAATGCCGTATTTCCCCGCCATGTGCATTTTTGTATAATATAATTGTTGCTTTTCTTTGGTCTTGGATCTCAGTGTTTGATCTCTAGCGTACTGCTGTTTTTCAGGACGATGTTTAATAGAGCGTGAGAAACCGCATATTACAAGCCATCATTAACATGTACAAAATACAAGTGTGTTTATAGTGCAAATGTGATAAGTTTCATAGTTTTCATATAATACTCACATCGAAGTAACTACCAACTGTGGTCCACCGAGTATTCTTCGTGAATCCAGGGTGTTTGCGCATCGAGTGCAATACACAATTAACAATCTGCAAGAGGTCTCAAAATAGATAAGCTGGCGAGTAAATTCATAAAATATCATGAACATAAATTATAATAAAACAATCTACTTACAATTGTCTGATAACCAGTCGGACCGTGGTTGTGATGTTCCTCCTAATAACTTGACATATTCATATCATTTCAAACTTTCTTCAGTCTCTTCAATCTCCTCCAACGGAGATTTCTTAGGACGTGGGTCGTTTGCCTTCTTGGTTTCCTTTCGATCCACATTCTCCCTGCGCATTTTAACTATCATGAGACAATGACTTTCGAGTTAAATACGATAAATAAGTGATAGACACTTGCCTTGTCCATATGTAAATGTCCAGATTCCTTTTACAGTTCTTTGAGATATCTGGATCCTCAATATTTTCCCCAGCATTGTCATTTCTAGAATTTTTTTGGTAAGTGAGGCTTGCATACAGTGATGAGATCTGAGGTCTCGCCTTTACGATTCTACGCCTCTTTAAGTTCCGTACTAGATGAAGGGATTTAGATGTTTCTACATCCGTACCCACTGGAGAATTAGATGTTTCATCTCCTATATCGGTTTCTTCTTCTTCTTTTTCTTCCATCCCTTTACCGTCATCATCTGGAGTACTTACTTTCTTTACTGTCTCTTCTAATTTTAAAACTGCTTCAGTATTAATGACTGAGTCCATATGTGTGGAAGCCGCTGCTGCGTTACCCCGATCTACATCACACGATGTCTCCCCCACTGCGGTGTTTTTATCCACATAACTAACGCTGGCTGGAGCCAACTTCTCTCGTAATAAAATAGCAAACATATTTGTTAGCTGGGACTCTGTAAGAGTGTATAAAGTATCTGACCCATGTCCTATGCCAACCTGTCGAGAAAATTCCTTGGTCGTTCCCGACCAAGAGGATTCATATACCTTGCTAGATTCTTTTGGAACATCAGACGGTTCCACGGTATCCTCCAAAACCTCCTTATCATCTACTATACCAAGAAATCTAAGGGAGTCACCATTGTACAGCTCGTATTCATCACAATACACTATTAGCCCCTGTCTCAAGGATACAATTTCACTGTATCTCGGTTCTTTGGTGCAGTATACACGTTCCATGACAGTGCACCACCGACCGCAAGTATGCTTGGACACAAACCGTCCACATAAACCCCTAATTGTAGGAATACTTGCCAATGCCCAAGCCTGAAATAGCATCAATAGTTAGAACTTGAACTGTACAAACTACAAACCTCCCAAGTATACAAGATGAATAAGACCATTTAAACAGAATATGCGAACTTACTGTCAGAGCGTATGACAGTCCAGACACCCTGTAATGAGCCGGCAAGCCCAACCGACCATTTTTCTCTGGTTCCCTGTCTTTCTTGACAACGCTGGATTTCTTAGTTTTCTTTCCATCCTTCACAACTGATAGGTGTAGAATACACCGTATTTACTATATAGAGTTTATGCTTTCTTTGCTATTTTTCTTGTAAATTATGTATCTTATGTGTGCTTTTGAGCTTATTAGGTGCAATGGAGTCATTTGGAGCAAAAAGACCAATTGGAACTCGTTCAAATATAAGATTTCTACTTTTCAATGTGTAGAGGACGAGAAGATGAAGACAATGCCGAAAGAATGGAGTCATTCCGAGCTCGTATGAAGAAGTTATGGGCAAAAGAAGAACTCGAAAGACTAAAAGGTTAAAATGGTTATTTCCTAGGCAAGTGATATTGCTACCCCACCGTACGTTAAGGGGCAACTATATCTAAAGGAGCACTACACAGTGACCAGCAAAGGTTAAGGGGCTTACCATTTGGGTGACCCTTATCCCAAGTACTGGGGTGTCTGAATCCGTCCCATGGATAACTCAACCCTAAATTGAGAAAACTCTCTCTCAATCATTTACTTTGTCTGAACCATGAAATTCAGAGAGTTGAGGCTCGGTGAAATTCTGAGAAGAGATGAACTAATTGAGGCTGGCAGAGAAAAAAATGATTCAGAGTGATTAGGGAGCAAGAAATAGTTGTTGCTGGCAATTTTTGATTGTTTTTTTTTACTGGTGAAGATTAGAGAGGTGGTAACTTAAATCAGGTGTGGAACCTGTAAGAGTTGATGCCGTCAATGGAGGAAGTAGAGATCTGTGAAGAGTTGAAGCTCGGAGAACAGAATTGAGCCGCTGTGGTGTTGAGAAAGAAGAGATGAATCAGATCGAGAATGGCTCTAGTGGTTTTTGTTGCCGCTACTCGAGTTCGAGGTGGCTTGCTGGGATTCGAATTTGAGACCGTAAAATTGCAGCTGTGAGAATGGCGCTGATGGGTTCTATTGATTTCTGGAAGGTGAACTTGAGAATAAAGCTGTGAGGGGTCTGGTGAAGTATTGAGTTGAGATGATTCTCAGGGCTTATTGTTGAAGGATTATGAAATGGCAGAGATGGAAGCCATGGGTATTCTTGGATGAGTTGGTTTGCCGTAGAATGGAGTCTGTGAAATGATTCGAGGTGGTAATCAAATGGGTTCTGTGCCATTGAGATGGTGGGGCTGGTGAGGTTGAGATGCAGTGAATGAATGCTCATCAATGTATGTGTGAGCTGATATGGCCTGGTAATGAATGGAATTGGTGCTTGTGTTGTGGCTCAGGGCAGGGAAGCTCAGATGGCAAGAATGGCTCAATTGGTCAGAGCTGGTAGTGACAGGGGAGTGAGTTGAAGTTTAAGGGGGAGAAATCAGTGAAGATGGAGTGAACTCAGGAAGATGATGCTGTGTTGCAATGGCAGTGGCTGTAAGCTGTGATGTTGGCTTGGAGTAGGAACAGAATGGAGGAATGATTGCAGGCTATGGCTCTGAGTTGGCAATGCAGGGAGGATTTGAGAAGATGGAAGCTAGAGAAGCTAGGCTTGCTGGAGGTTTGTGCTGCTGTGAAACTGGGCTCAAGAACTAGTGGTTGCAGTTCTGAGAAGGTATTTAAGCTGTAGCTGGAGCAGCAATGTGAAGCTCAAGGTGATTGCAGGTGGCCTGTGAGCTGGGCAGCTGGTGGTGCTATGTGTTGGTTTGGGTGAAGCTGGCAATAGATGGTGGTGAAGCCAAGGCAGCTATGCATTAATGACAGGGATGGAGCTGAGATGATTGAGCTGATTGCAGGGAATGGATGAACTGTGTTGTTTTGCCAGAGCTGCAATTCAGGCAGCAGCACTGGAGAGGTTACAAATGGAGTGGAATAGTTCAGGCTAGTAAATGGAATGGAGATGCTATTGCAGGTTATGAATGGGAAGTGAAGCATCCGGTGGTGTTGCGGTGGTGCGGCTACGGGGGCATTGAAGGCTGCATTGAAGCTTGAGAGCAGATCTTTGCAGGGAGATAGTGCAAGAATGATGCGGTGAGTGTGGAATTGCTTGAGCCGTAGTGAATTGGAAGGATACGGGGCAAGCTGGTTATGCTACTGGTTTACAGGAAATGGTTTGAAGTTATGGTGGTGCTTAAGCTCTGTATATTGCAGGTGGAGCTGTTATTATGCAACTGAGATGGAATGGCAACTTAGGATGGGGGCTGTGAAGGTGGCACTGAAATGACAGGCCTAGCACAATGAAGGGAAGTTACAGCTGGTGCAACAAATGGAGTTGCAAGACATAGCCATCATGGCTGGGAATTAAGTCAGAGTAAATGGTAATGGGTGCAGGCCATCATGGCAGGCCTATACAGCTTTAATCAGCCTGTGCAAACTGTGGCCTGGCAAAGTCAGCCCAGTTAGATCACCAACACAGCTGACTCAGACCTGACTCCATCTGACCTGGTTTGACCGATCCGACTCGGCATTGACCCGTTGACCCGACCGATTTGACTCAGTTGACCGGTGACCGGGCGGACTTTGCCGGTCACCGGAGCCGATTTCCGGCGATTTCCGGCCGATTTCCGGCCACAATCCCATACTTCCGGCGACCGTTTTCGGGGCGTATTTTCTACACGGGTTTCTCTTTCTTGTGGGCTTGGTGGATTCTCACCTAATGGACTTTGAAGACTAGACCTAATTTTAGAAGTTGGAGAAAAGCTATAAAAGGGAGGTCTTCTATAACATATGATATATCTTTTTGCTTGGAATTCTTTTTGGAGAGCCACTTTTGTTTACACTTCTAGGGTTTGGTTTTGTTCTTCTTCTTCTTTGTTTATTATTGAATATTGATGATGATGAACTCCATAGCTATGAGTAGCTAAACATCTTATTGGTTATGGGATAAAAGTTGATTTCTCAACATGCTTTTGATTCAATGAATTAGTTGTCTCAGTAATTATTGTTTGTGATTCACAATTAATAGTGTTATAAGATTTGAAAACTTGTTAGGTTGAGTCCGGAATCAATCCGATTTGTGTTCATCTCTAGAGCTAGATTAGGGTTTTCAATACGAAAAAGTTGTTTATCCCTGATTCTAAGTAGCATAATTGTGGTTAGTGCTTGTAGTGATACATCCTATTAGTCACAAGTGAATCATAACTTTTGTTAAAACGTCTAGTGCTTTTACACATTCGTTTGCATTGATGAGTCTTATTCCATAAATCTTAATGCTTTTAGGGAGTTAAACTTAATTGTGCTTTTACACTTTAGGTTGCTTTCGACGAAGAATTCGCATATGCATCTTTTAATGTGGTTGTGATGAAAACAGGGAATTAACGGGTTATACTTGCGATCAAGGTATCCTAGGACTTTTAATAAATACGAGATTAAAATACCAATTCTAATCATTGATGAAAATACATGTTTGTGAATGATACTATCCCTTGACCAATATCTTCTCCTTATTGATTTCTCAAACTATTTACTTTGCTTTCAACTACTTTTTATTTCTTAAACAACAAACACACCTTGGGTTACTTTAGAAACTGAAATTTACATAACAACAAACGCCTCTCTGTGGATACGAACTCTTCCTTACCTAGTACTTCATTTAAATTTAGTGCGTAAGAAAGTGAAATTATTTTTGACGGATTGACAAACGATCAACAACCAGAGCTGATCGAAAGTTGTGGATGGTTTTTCTAAGACTAACATGACCCCATGGGAACTTGTTGAAGTTATTCACGTTGTCCACCAAATGGCAATATGCTCCCTTTACTACATCTCTCGCCGGGCATCCCAAAAGCATAACGTGCACAAATAAGAGAAGCGCCAACTTAGCGTTCTCATCGTCAGTACAGATGGTCAAATATCCTTTCTCGAATCGCGTCCGGAGTTTGCTTACTGTTTCCCTTTTTCCCCCAGGGAAATGAGTTTTCATGATTGGTGAATCCGCGATACATTTTGGGAGTGGGTTATCTAGATCTTCCTTTGTTGCAGCTGTCAACTTGAAGTTAAGTCCCGTAGCAAGTGCAAATTCTTTCATCCCAAACCTCAAGATATGCCCTCCAACCCCAAAGTTCATACAAAATAGATCACCATCATCTTGTCTCTCAATTTGCCGTGAGAGTAGATAATGCAAAATTGTACTGCTGTTAAGGGTTTCAGGCATATCCAGGAAGTGGCCAACTGCCGTTGAAGCAAATACTGCGTAAGCCTTTTCGCTCAAACGAACCTTGATCGTGGGCATAAGACGCATAACTATGTGATTTGTTGCTTTCGGGTAGTTATCCCGATACTTCCAAGGGTGAAAAAACTTTCTATACACATGAGATGCTTCAAGTCAGTTTCTTCCAAGGATATGCAGCAACTACAATATTTTGAAGGGAGGAGGATTCTTTGACATGGTTATTCTCAAAGCATCTAACAATTTCAACACCGATGTAGTTATAAAACCCAAATGCTAATGAATCTAAAAGACTAAAACTAACTTTTGGTAATATGTTCATGTTACAATCATCTACATTACTATTAAAAATTACTGCATCTCTAAGTGGCAAACCTCACCATCTACAAAATTTACCAAGTGGTAGATGGTGGTGTTATTAGGTAATTCATTACCGGTTGCCTTTGGTAGTATCATAGAGCACTATAAGGAGAACATATTACCAACTAATGGATCTTCTCTCTTGAAAACTTATCTCTAAACAATACTCTGAAAGAAAAGACTTTATGAGAATGAATGAAACAAACATACTATGGTTCGGTTCCTGATGAATTACATTCCGACGATTCAACAGATGCAAAAGTCGTCTCTAAAGATTCTTTGGAATTGACATCATCTTGGAGGTCAGTATCCACTGAACCTCCCGCTGTAGTAGCAGACATCTTTCCCTAACACCATGGATAAACAATCAATTTACCATCACAGCAATTCACTCAACTGTCGATATATAGCAAATCAGGTTCATAATTTCAGTGGGTTTCGAGAAAGAAGAACTACACATACTTAAGTTTGCAAAGAATTCTACATCCACTGATTCTTAATCCCAAAGGTGTCAAAGGACTAAAAATCTGTATTTAAGATATATGGTTTTATAGGGTCAGTATCTGAAAGGAGAAACAGTTTTCTTTTTCAAGATGTTGAACTAAACCATGGTCTTGACAAATTAAATTCCGCGATAAAACCTTAATTACATGTCTTAATTGGGTCTCCAATTGTAAAATAAATAAATAATTAAGTATAAGCACGATGTATATGATTTTGCATATCACCAACATGACTATGTAGTAATTTATTATTTTCAGAATTGAAATAACTATTAGAAACCCATGGAACCACTTTACTGAGTATCAATAAGTTTAATAAAGAAGAATTAACCAGATATGAAGCTTTTACCAGTGCCGAAAGCCAAAAACCCAAAACCCTGGATACAATAAAAGCAAAAGTTAGGAAAACACCCAAATTTATTGAAATCATTCGAGTTACGGTGAAGGTAGGGATTGAATTTAGCTCACGTTTAATGAATTTGATGGCGGAAGCACTAGTATGGGTATATTTTGCACCAAATGAACTAGGGTTTGAAGGCGACGAAGGGAGATACTCGCAGCATATCTCAAGAGAGAGAAATGGTATGGTATTTGGAGTATGCTTTTCCTATTTATATGGCCCATCCAAACGCGACATCAGTGCGACAATTTTTGGGATACATCCGTCATTGGTTAATTAGATAGTATCCGGCTCGGGTATATTGGAAAGCTCGTGGTATGTTTCGTTAACTATTTGCAAGCCGTGGTATCAGACATAAATATACCTCCGAATGTGCCTTCCAAACATAATTTAACGATATCAACCTTTTTAGATGCAATCATATAGCCGAAACTAAATGCATTCATCAAGGAGTTTATAAAGATACAAGATAACCCCTATAATATTCCACAGCCGCACTCCCCACAAATATTTGGCAATTAAGCACAAGTTCAATTAAGAACTCTCCCCCATAAAATGTCATTCTCGAAAGAACAACAAGAGCGACCTTACTTTCACAATAAAAGAAGGATTTTTTTGGACATTAACAAATCACATGAAACATGAATTTGTATCCAAAAATCTCAATTAAATTAACTACAAGAGAACCTATGATTAATTTAATCGGAAATGCTCACATAAGAGAATTTACGGAGCCGCACAATATTTACATAAAAATATGGATCATGGAAGATCAATACTGCAGAATAAACAAAGATTCATTCTATTTCTCATCACCATTTGCACAATGACATATAATAGACTTAATCTTTGTAAACAAAAGCTCATCCTATCTTCCATCAATATTTGCATAATGACATAATAGGCTTATCTTTTGTTTGTAAAAAGTTCATTAAATCTTTTATCAATACTTACATATCGACATATGAAAGACTTAACTTTTGACCACGTATGGGACAATCATAGTTCACGGACACAAACACACATATCCCATAAAAAGTTGCAATATATGAAACCATAAAGATTAATACTGCAAAATCATCTTCCAAATAAACTTTAGAATTTAAATAAATAAATCTAAAAACATTGCAAGATGAAAACGTTGGACATAGCTATGTGTACTCACAATAATGTCTATTCCAAACCCTGGTTATCCTTCTTAAAAACACAAGAATAAATTCTCATAAGAAGTTTCCTAGACATCGAGACCTCTGAAAAATTATTTATCGTCCCCGAACTCCTTGTCGTCAACAGCCATGGGAACGTACGGTTCATGAATAAAGGAGTCAATTCCAACAAACCTTCTAGGTTGATGACGTCGAACCAGGGCCTTCTGAATTTCAAGAGTTCTCATAACAATAACCTTTATTTGCTGAATCTCCTTCCTTGTTTCCCTCAACTCATCAAGAACATCAGAAAACTTCTGAGAATTTGAAGGAACGGCTCTTGGCTTCCTCACATTCCTTCTTTTTCTTTTCAAAGTTGGAGGTAATGGAGATCTTTCTTTTTCCTTCATGATTGATGGCTTAAAAATCATATTAACATCTTTTCCATCAGAAGATATGATGCTTGAAGTATCCATGTGCGTACGGGTTTGTGAGAGGAAATCACAATTTAAACTCAACAAGTAGTCTTAAGTTAAAAAGAGTTTCAGGGAAGGAAAAAGAGAATGTAGGGTTACAGAACCTAATTCATACCCTAAAAAAGGCAGATTTATCTATTTGAACCCTCTTTTATTGATTAAACAGGGAAGTCCCTTCCAATATCAACTAGATATGAAAGGGTGGAAGAATTCCAAACTTGCAAAACACATCTAAGCTAAGAAGAGAAAAACAGGATGTAAAAGTATTTTTCTTTCCCTAAAGCCTGAGGTGTGCACAATTTTGTCTCTTTTGATCAGACACATGAGACAAGATGCACCAAACAACACAATCAAGTTGTGCTGAGGTGAACAACAATCCGTCCACCATAACATTTTTGAAAGGAATTCATAGAGCCATATTTCTCACAGTGTCTAGACCATAAATTTATTTCTAATGATCTTGACTTTTCTTTGGAAACTAACTTCTTTGAAGAAGATATGCGATTACATACCTCTAATGATTTTTGAACAAGTTTTAGCTTGTCTGCTAATCGATTCGCTCTTCGTTGAAGTTTGTTGGCATATCTTATCTTATGTTTGTATTTAAAACATTTTGATAACTCATGACCTCTGAGAGAGCACTAAGGACATGTCAACCTGTTAAATCATTCAGATGACCGAGATATGTACGCGGCTAGACACATAGTGGAACCTGAAAAATCAAAAGAAGAGTTTCCAGTAGGAACATGTAGATCAATTTTTTCTTCAAGATCGGTTGAAATTTCTTCTGAAAGAATATCAAGATTGATGTATGTATTGCTACAATTATCAAAATCAATATTTTCACAAAGAAGTGCAACACTTGACTTTTCGTCTTCATTAGAACCATAGTTGTCAGACATTTCATCAAGAGTTGCAGCTAGACCTTTGTTCCCAGTGTATTTTGTATGATTTGGACACTCATTTGCAAAATGCCCAAAACCTTTACACTTAAAGTACTGAGGCATATCCTCATCATTGGTTTCATCATTATCCATGTTTTTAGGAGGAACACGGACCTGGGTTTATCTCTGGAAAACCGTTTACTTCTATTCAAAAGAAGATCCATAAACTGTCTTGTGATCAACAGGACTGACTTGTCAAGATCTTCATCTGATGAATCAGCCTCAGAAAGATCATCTTCAGAGATTCAAACACTTTTACTTTTATCAAGTAATTTAGTGTTCTTTTGTGCTTTGAAAGCAACATCCTTTCCATATTTGGATGTATGCTCATGATCAAAGATCTTTAACTTCCCAAACAGAGTATTTCTGGAAAGCTTTGCGAGATTATTTTCTTCAACGATGGCATGCTTCTTAGAATCGTATCTGGATGACAGAGATCTGAGAATCTTCATAACAATGTCATTTTCAAGAATAGTCTTACCCAATGCAAAGGATGCATTAACAATTTCAGATACTTTGTGATTAAACTCATCAAATGATTCTTCAGCTGCCATACGAAGGTTTTCCCAATCAGAATTTAGGTTTTGAAGTCTAGCTTTTTTTCAGAGATATTCCCTTCAAATACAGTTTCTAAGATATCTCAGTCTTCTTTAGACTTCGTAAAAGTAGTCACATGATGCTGAAGATCTGGGGTAATGGCATGTATGATAGCATTTAAGCCGTCAGAATTTTGCTTTGCAACAAGGATTTCTTTTGGAATATATCTACTAATATCCTTAGGTATAGATACATCGCCTTCTGTATTAACCAGAGGATCATAGCCATTAACAACACGTACCCATGTTTGAAAATCACGAGCTTGAAGAAAAGCACGGATAGCGATTTTCCACCACAAGTAGTTTGAGCCATCGAAGACTGGTGGTACGTTTATGGATATAGAATTTCTGTCCATAGAGTCAGATTGCTACAAATACGGACTTATAAGGTCTTAAACGTGTTTGCCTGCTCTGATACCAATTGAAAAAGTGGGGGTCTAACAACCACACCTAATATTTCGCTTAGCAATTTGTATGGACTAACTCCAATATACTTTCAAGAGAATCAACTAGACAGTCAGACTCAATCTTAAGAAAAGTATATCAAAGAGTTATATCTCAATCTCTCAATTTAATCCACAATCAAACAAATAATAATTTGCGAGCCCGATTGAATATAGGAGAGAAAACTTGAACGGTGCCAAAGACCAATGTTCAAGGATCAATAAATTTCAATCAACAACCAAAGGTTGGATTTACCAATTGATCGATTCAACGCACAACCTGTGATATTTAAATTATATAACAAAATATAATGCGGAAAAGAAATAACACAGACACCAGAAGTTTTGTTAACGAGGAAACCGCAAACGCAGAAAAACCCCGGGACCTAATCCAGATTGAATACCAGACTGTATTAAGCCGCTACAGACACTAGCCTACTACAAACTAACTTCGGTCTGGACTGTAGTTGAACCCAAATCAATCTCACACTGATCCAAGGTATAGTTGCGCTCCTTACGTATTTGATCCCAACATGATACTATACACTTGATTCCCTTAGTTGATCTCACCCACAACTAAGAGTTTTTACCACCCAAAGTCGAAGACTTTAATAAACAAATCTGTCTCACACAGAAAAGTCTACAGGAATAGATAAATCTGTCTCCCATAGAAATACCTACGAGTTTTGTTCCGTCTTTTGATAAATCAAGGTGAACAGGAACCAATTGATATACCGGACTTATATTACCGAAGAACAGCCTCGAAATATAAATCAATTCACAATAATCTTAATCGACTAGCGAAACAAGATATTGTGGAATCACAAACGATGAGACGAAGGTGTTTGTGACTACTATTCTATCTTGTCGATATGAGATATAAATCTCAAGCCAATCTTATGATTGCACTCAATCACGATAGAAACAACAAGATTAGATCACGCAACTACGGAGAAAATAGTTAGGTCTGGCTTCACACTCCCAATGAAGTCTTTAAGTCGTTAACCTACAGGGTTTCATGAAAAACCTAAGGTCAAAGGAGAATCGACTCTAGCTTATACAACTAGTATCACACAGGAGGTGTGGGGATTAGGTTTCCCAGTTGCTAGAGTTCTCCTTTATATAATCTCCAAATCAGGGTTTGCAATCTAAGTTACCTTGGTAACAAAGCATTCAATATTCACCGTTAGATGAAAACCTGATTAGATTCAAGCTAATATCTTTCAACCGTTAGATCGAACTTAGCTTGTTATACACAAATGAAATGTAAATTCATTTAGGTTTGATTAACCGTACCTAAACGTGTACACTTAGTTGGTTCAACAATAGTTAACCAATGGTTAACCATATGAGCACTTTCATATCAACCTTATTCATCTTCACGATAACTAGTTCAAATGACTCAAATGAACTAGTTAGAGAGTTGTTCAATTGCTTAGATCTCATAGAAGTATACAAGACACGGTTTGCAAAGATTGCATTCCTTATATATAAATGTTTTAGTTCATGAACAAACCGTTTTAGATAGTAACCTACCTAAGTATGTGAACAGGTACGCGTACTTAAGTAATCGGATTGAGTTTGTTTTTCACTTCCAAACTCCAGTAGAAATTCACGGACGTGAACTTTCCGCCAGTACGCGTACGAGTACGCATACTTTGGGTTCCCGGTTTTGGACTTTTACACAAATGTGAGAACACACTATGCTTATATCCAAAGATGTTACATGATCTAAACTCTCATTTCAATCATTGAAACTTTCGTAGAGGATGTTATATAGTTGTTATTTACAAACTATTTTTCATCAAAGCGATTTTCAAGTTATTGAAATAATCAACATGACTTTCGTCACGAGTAAAGATGAACTTGGACAAAGCGAAAGCTTACCAACACATATGTCGATAAATAGATAAGCGAGATAAACTCGGCTCGAAATAACAAATGTGTATGATCGAAGTCTATATAGCAATACGACTTTTATCTCAAGATAGGAGATAGAATAAATAAACTTTTGAGTGATAGATAAGTTCAAGTCTCCACATACCTTTTCGTCGATGAAGTTCCACCAGTTCCTTGAGTAGTTCTTCGTCTTTGCATGATGAACGCCGTGGAGTCTAGAGCTCAACTACACTTATTATCCTAGTTCGAGACTTAGCTATAAGTAGACTAGAAATCAAGACTTATAGTTTTGGCAACTAAACTTGACAAACAAGCTTGAGATAGCAACGCTTGCGAGTTCGACCGAGCAGTGCCCTAACAAGTCTATAGTTGTTTACAGATGTATCACAGAAACACCTTAGAGACTTACTTATATGAGTATGGAAATCGTGTCGTTTCCTACGAGATAAAGACCACTATCTGAGAAGACTTATGAAACCAGGATAAGCACAGAGCCATTAATGTGTTGGGCTACATAACACACAATCTCTGAAATCAGTATGTGTGAAGATTCTGATTTTATCACATTGGATACTGTTAGAGCATAGCTCGGTTGAAACCACCAAGCGTTGGTATGTCAAGTTTGGTTGTCATATTTTAGTGAATCAAAACTCATTTAAAGAATCGCTTGATTATGTACTAGAGTCAACTTCGTATAGGTTAGCTTAAAAGTATTAGGATATGAGTGTATATGGGGCAAAACGATTTGCTGGTTTTTACGGATTGAGGAGATGACCGTGCGGAGGAGACTCCTTGAACCGAGCAAAATGTTTAACCTCACACAGATGCACTGCAAGAAGGGAGTGCTTTGAATTCGAGAGATCAATCTGTAGTACTCCGGCCTAAACCAAGACAATGGTCGTTCCGAGTAAATTCGTTCACAAGAGAGGATGGGTCGATCTGTAGGAGGGAAGCTGAGAAATGTGTGAGATCAATGGTGATCGAAGATTGTAGGTGTGTTGTGTATTCTGAGAATAAGATAAATTCTGAATGATTGAATTTGCTCGGTTGAGAGTTGGATTGTTAATCTCGTGTTGCCTGTTTGGCGTGAGATTGTCCTCCCTTCAATCATGATTCAGAGATTTATGTATATTGCTGGAATTGAAAACACCATGATCTCATGAAGTGTGACAGTTGATGGAATCAAAGAATGGGGAAGTGGAAATCTTGTTAAAACCAGTTGCTCAACGTGCGGAGACTTGGTTGATTTTCCATCCACTACTTAGTTAACTCCTTCAACTGATTGCACGACTTGCTCACATTCTCATCGTGTGTATGAACACACGTGCCGTAGACCGCCAGACCAAAACCCTGATTAATATCCATCCATGTAACACGATTGATGTCTCGTGTGATTGTGGAGTCTGCAAGGTAGACGTGTATTTAGTTAGTTGTTGCTGACTTCATGGGACAATGAGTCCTTGTTTTGTTGAGTCGAACGTGATTTGGAAATGTTCTGAGACTCATGAATTGAATATGTCTGCTGAGACAGAGATATAATGCGTGAATAAGCTAACATGAGCAAATATTCCTCATTCGATGAATTGTTGAATATTGATAGTTAAACCAGTATTCCTTGGTTTGAGCAAATATTGCTCATCTGAGCAAATGTTGCTCATTCGATGAATTATTGGTAGCATGACCAAATAAGATACTGGAAATTGAACCGAGTATGATAAATAAAATGTTGATCACGGGATCAACATAAAATTATTAGCGTTTGAATATGGAATTATGAACCTTGGACTCAAAACCCTAATTTGATCAATTGATGATTAACTGATGGTTTATTGAAAATTAATCACAGAGCGAAGGAGGGACCGGCTACATGGGATTATGGATCAACCATGTAGCGCCCAGATTCTCATGTGAGCAAATATCAAGGTCTCCTGAAGACCAGTTGATTTGATGAAAGGATGATTAAATGCTGGTTTAATCATTTACTAAAATAATGCTCGTCTGAACCTTAGGTAATAAAACCTAATTAATTATGAAGATGTGAGGGACCGACCAAGGGGTCATGAAACCGCCCTGGTAGTCACGGGATCAAATATTGATCGTCTTATGAAGTTCCAAGTTGTTTGGAAGAGTTTTGGACCTAATACGTGCAATTGCGCAAATTAGGTCAAATCGTGAAAATACGTGGGACCGGCTCATTGCGAGCCAAGGATCCAACCTTGGTCGGTCAAGGTAACATGATCACGTCGTAAACACGTCCGTGTCACAATCCTGAGAATTTCGATATTTTCTGGCGTGCAATTGAGCATCCATTTGAGAAAATATGACAAAATTAGGGTTTTGCTGAAACTGAGGAAACTTCATGAGATGAGGGAAAATAATTATAAAATGAAGGAACATGAGGCATGGTACCGCTGGAGCCAAGGCATGTCCGGCCAGTTACCACTGTCCCATGGTGCATTTTCCTAATTTTATAATATTTTTCATGATTTTATGAAAATATCATGAAATCAAGGAATTTTGTTGAAATTAAGGAGTTTCCTTAAAGTGAGAGAGTTTCCATGGGATCAAGGAAGCAACTAATATTAAAATAATAAAAATAAGGGCGTGTGGGACCGGCTAGGGCATGGCCGGTCGGCTTGGGCCCGGTTCCACGAGTTTCCTTAATTTTATGTATTGTTTATGTATTTTTCCATGATTTGAAGGAATTTTCATAATTTGAGAGAAATACCATGATATCAAGGAATTTCATGGGACCAAGGAAAACTTAAAATTAATAATAATAAAATAAGGGGCGTGTGGGACCGGCCAGGGCATGGCAGGCCGGCTTGGTCCCGGTCCCACGGGTTTTCCTAATTTTATATTATATTTTTCATGGGTTTGTGAAAATACCATGAAATTAAGGAGTTTTCATGAAATTAGGGAAATAATAATAAAATAATGAGGAACCATGAGGTGTGGGGTCGGCCGGGATCAAGGCATGGCCGGTTGGCCAATAATCACGGCCCCACAATATTTTCCCTAATTTTATATTATTTCCTCAGTGTGAAGGAAACACCATGAAACTGAGGAGTTTCCTCAAAACGAAGGATATTTGTTCAAAGTGGAAATTTCTGAGGAACCCAAATTTGGTTCCTCTTTCTTTAAGAAACCCATCATTAAGATTACATATATGTGTGGCCCAAAATACTAGATATACGGTTAAGATTATTAGTATTAGATTGGATTTAGATTTTCACATTTTCGTTAGGACTAAATTAACCTTTATAGATTATGCATTTTTAACGATACACAATAATACCAATGATTCCATTTTTATACGTCTAACACGTTAGTAATTGGCGTTTTTTGAGGGTGGTGGGCGTCTTTTGTGGCGTTATTTGTGGTAAAAAATATTTACCATTAATTCCAGCCGGTATGATTATTATCTTCAATAAAATTTCTCATTATTATTTCCCCTCAATTGACTTTTTTCATACCTAAAATGTTCTCTTCTTCTTCCTCCTGTTTTCATTTCTTTCTTTTCCAGTACCTTTCATTTGTTAGTGTTATTAGGATTAATATTCACAGAACATTTTTATGCGGTCGATGTGCACTACTACCACCATTATATATAACTACATCACCAATGTACACCGTCATCCCATACTCAGTTTGATCCTTCATGGATTCATATAGTCCACGTGTGGGACCATCTTGTTTTTTTGAGCTTAAAGTTATATTAGTGGGCTTGTTGTACTTGTATCAATAATCCT
This sequence comes from Papaver armeniacum, assembly GCA_023531295.1. NCBI lineage: Eukaryota > Viridiplantae > Streptophyta > Magnoliopsida > Ranunculales > Papaveraceae > Papaver > Papaver armeniacum. The sequence continues at coordinate 86,990 of JAJJWW010004056.1, forward strand.
ATAAATCGGTGATGAACACTCTATTGTCTAATTTTTATGGGAATTTCTAATTTTATTTTCTAATTTGCTTGACGATCTAAAGTAAATATGGCGTCACTGTTTTTGTCTATAGCTTGCGAAAAAACGTTGGAAAATTAAAAGTATCACTAAATTTGAAAAATAGAATTTTGAACAAGCAGGTGATAATTTCATGTTTTACATTGATTCTGTCATAAGATTATCCATATATTGTGAAAACTAGAATTTTCAATAAGCGGTGATAATTGCGATTATCTATTTTCAGAAGTTGATGATAATTGTCATTTTCACAAAATGCAACGTCTGAAAATTCCGATTATCACATAATTGCGATTATCAATTTTCAGAAGTTGATGATAATTGTCTTATTCACAAAATGCAACATCTGAATATTCCTATTATCACTATATTTTCATTTTCAGAAGTTGAGGATAATTGTCATTTTCACAAAATGCAACATCTGATAATTGTGATTTTCACAAACTTAACGGATTATAACGAACGAAAATTAGTAATTATCACAAAAATTTGACAACCGAAATTTTTGATAATATGGATTTTCACAAACAATGGTTCCAACAAGTAAAAATCGTCATTATCTCTATATTGTGAAAATTATGATTTTTCGCATTCACCATGCAATTGTCATTAAATTGTGCAATACAGATTTTTCACGTTCAAACGGGCGTGATAAACACAAAAGAAGTAAGAAAATATTTTTAAGGAGAATTTAGAGGAGCTAATTTAAGCCCTAATTACGTTCAACTTAATGTGAACTCTAATTACACTTTTATATCTTAATTAATTAAAACGGATGAGAATTTTAAGGAATTAATTAATGAGTTTTTTTTAGGAAAAAGTCAAACAATTTAATCACAAGGCGTAATGAACAATGGAGTTAATTTAGGAATAATTTTAGATTTCGATTTTTGATATTTTTGTTAGTTTCTCAACGTTTTTTTTTTTTTGTTAGTTAGAAACAAAAAACAAAACAGATAATAAATTAGTTAATATGATATAAGGTTAATTTAGTAAACTAGTATTTATTTGGGTTTCACATATTATGAATCTTAATGATGGGCTACTCATAAACAAAAAAAAAAATGGGCTAGAAATAAGTTCCCCCTTTGTTCAAATGAAAGGATTTTCATGAGATCAAGGAAGATAACAAAAAATATGATAGAAATATAAAACTGGCGTGGGATTGACCACGGCACGGCCGGCCGGTCGGTGGGCCCATGCTCCCAGCGCCTTGGTCAATTTTTTAATTATTTATTATTTTCCTTCTTATTTTTCATAGGTTCATCGTTTCGTCGTATTTTGAAATACTCGTTCGTGCGGTGATTGTTAGTGCATCATCGTCGAGTACACTTGCACCATTTAAATCGGGGCTTACTCGGAGGTAGCTCAGACGTCCGTGCGTTGAATATTTATTACTAACCCACGTTATTCTGCTGGGAAGAACCATAGATTGAAGTAACGAATATTATGAAAATATTTGAATATTTTCAGAAATTCAATGGATGAATCCAAGAATTTAATAATAATTAACTGATGGCTCTATACTAGCAAAGCAAGCTGTCTAGGAGCATTAATTATTCTGACATGAGCTTGCCAGAGCTTCATATCCTTTATATAGTCAGGGAAAACTGTTGTTTGTATCCTGAAGACGTTATCGCTTTATACTAGCAGAGCAAGCTGTCTAGGAGCCGTCAATCTCGTGATTCTATATAGAAATAATTACTGAAGTGTTCAGTATTCATGAGATATGCCATTGTCCAGCCGAGAGACTATATATATGCATGTACTCTGAGAGACAGTATTTCTCAGTCAGAGGTTCGATGAGAGACTCGTGTCTCAATACTCGTGTCTGATTGCTGGATCAGAAGTTCGTATAATTATGGGTTTATGGTTTTAGCCTTTGTAGAAAATCCACCATCTACATTAAGTACCCTGCTTAGTGAGGGACAGTCATGTTCCTCAGTCAGCACTGGATGGTGATTTTCCAGTTATGAACGAAATAAGTAATTGAACTTAGTCGTAAGATAAGATGTTACCGGATTTTCGATTGCGCGAGCGAACCACATCAGCATCATCTGATGAGCATAAATTGGTGTAGAACCGCCGATTTGATGACGGAACCTTGGTCGATTTAGGATTCACGAGTCCAGGTCCATGAAAAGAAATCCTTGTTTTAGGAATAGACGCTCGTTTGTTCGTTAGTTTAAGGAATGAACAAATAGACCTGAGTCTAATGATATAAAATTTCGTCCATGAGCTTTTACGAAAACCGAAATTTTATTTTTAAATATGTGAGATTTCACAAAGTGGAATAAACTCTAGTTTCAAAGGTGGATGCTCGTACGAGAGAAATTTTTTTTTTTATTATTGAATAGACGTGCGTCTGTTAAAAATTTTGTCTATGAGCTTTCATGAAAAAATTTATTTTCGATATGTAAGCTTTCACAAATTTTTGAAAATATACTCTCGAGGGAGTAAAAATATATATAGACGTGAGTTTCACGTTAAAACATATTTTGTAAAACAATATTTTGATTTTGAACAACTGTTGAAAGTAGACAATTATACATGGTGAAATAATGTCTGTATGTGAGTTTTCACAATTGTAGAATGGACGTCTGTCCAATTTTTGAAAAACCAGTGGATGTTAAAATTCACGTGGGTTGTTCACGGTTTTATGAAAATCAAGTTATGATTTTGAATGATGAGTTTTGCTCGTCTTTGAAGGTTTGAAGGAGCGAGCAAGATTTTCGAAATTTTTACGTTATTATCACTAAGTTCGTGAAACCGTAAACAGGTAAGAGTCGAGGATTACCATTTTTGTAGACGTTGATGTGAGATCTCGAATCCATGTAGACTTCTCAGACGTGCAAGACAGTCTCCAGGGTGGAGAAGGCAGAAGCAGGATGAATTATAGGATGATACCGAATAAGGTGCAGTTCCCAGTCGCTTCTTCGGTGAGTTGTTAACGCTTCTCACATCATGACTTTTCTTGTTCGTGCAATTAGGATCATGAAACCAAGGTTTGTTATTTCCTTTCAGAATTTTGCTTCATCGAGCCTTGATGGTCTTCAATTCTCACTAATTGTTGTTGATGTATTCAGGAGGAGATTTCCATGGAACGAGGGAGTACTGATGATGCCCATTCGTCTTCGGAGGATGGTGAAGAAGAAAACCACGGATTTCGAAACCGAATGAAAACAATGATGTCTCCAATGGTGATGTTGGCAATTCCGGTCTTTTGAGCACTTTAGGGACCACTCCGGTAAGTACCCATCGTATATTTTCTTCATAGAAGTATGAGGTTGTTGATTTGTGAATGAATGAACGAGGATCCATATGAATGAATGAAAATTTTGCCGAAATACGTCACCAAAAAATTCAGAACTCGCCTTTTAATGAAAACGCTGTAGAATCTTCGTCTGATGTCGGATTTTCGTGATTTACCCATGCTTTCTCATGCCCAGGAAATTTCCAAGCTTAATAAAAGAATCTTTTTGAGTTTTGAGCATGTTTAAGGGCCGAAATCAGCGAAACAGTAAACTTCCAGGAGACCTTCAGAAAATTTTCAGCTGGCATGTAGTCCAATGTTTCAGCCACATCTCTTTGCTCGTTCCTCCAATTGCTATGAAATTTTGATATGTTGTAGGTAACATCCATACAAAGAAAATGGTATATAACTCAACCCTTTATTCTTCACCAATTGCTCCCAGTTCATCGTTTTGTACAAGGCAGAGTAAAATCTTCTCAGACAAGCTTGTTGTAAAACACTCTGTTGTGTCTTGAACGATTGTTGAAGGATTTTAATGTCATTGATTCATTTGAGATCAGGAACCCTTGATTGATACATGAGCATGGTGGTGCTTGCAGTGCCATCTTCTGTCAGTAGTAGAAACATCACTTCTGAAACCTTGGTCAAGGGACCATAGCATGAGGTTGCTTTCAAGAGAGGTGATGTAATGACCATGGTTTCATGTACCGGTGGTAGCATTCCTTTTATGATGAATGATTAGCACATGAGAGTCTGGTGCCATGGGTCTTGGACTGTGAAACTGATCGTCATGATCAGTGGACCGTCAGTCCCCAGTATTTTGTTAAATCTCTCCTTTTCGTTTTCTCTTCTTCTGGCAGGACTTGGATATAGGACCCAGGTAGAAAATTGATGTAAATACCTAGGTGGTCGAATTTGGAGGTACCTTGATGAAGTACTTAGTGGAAAGACCTGGTGGACACCGATCGACTGTGGAAGTTATGAATCCCGTCTAAGAATTGCTGCTTGCATGTTGTACGTTCTGGAAGCTGTAGGAACCTCATACGACGTCGGAATTCGATGCTTGACCCCAACTTTTGAATCTAAGAGACTGAGTTATCACATGAGAAAAGAATCACTCAATTTGGAGTTGTAGAGGTCAGCCAACGAAGCGTGCACATTTGTAATTTGTAATCCCGTATAAATTTTTCAGATTTCATAGACCTGACGGTAAAGGCCGTATCTTTCAGCTCGTATGTACGATTGATGCACCCTTTTGATATGTTGTAGAAGAGACGTAGACGAACATCTTTTGTTGAGGAAGCATTGTCCCATTCCTCACCCATTGGTACGTTTTTGTAAACCCATGGACTGAAGTGTGTTGTATCTCATTTGTAGAGGTGATGAGAACATCTTGTTGAAGACTTTGGATTATGCCCACCAGTCGTGCAAGCTTTGGGAAGACTTTCATGTGAACATTTTATCAGGTCTACACATCTTGATATGAATCATTAGTTATTGGAGAAGTCCGCTTCATGTGTAACACTTCAGAGAATGGTTAGTTGATGAAGCCGGATGTTGCACCTGAGGAGACTGTTGTTGATGCTGGGATCATGATTGAATTCTCTCCAGAAATTCTTGTTGATGCTGAGACCATGAACGGAGTTCCTCCATATATCCTTGTTGATGCCGATACTGTGGTCGAAGTTACTTCAGAGATTGAAAAGGTTAGAATCATGATTTATCGACATAGCATTTACTCCTCCATCCAGGTGTACTGGGAGTACAACCTGAATTTTCTTGATCAATATGACTTTACTGTGAACTGGCTTCGTCAGTGAGTCGACGTTGTTGTGGCAGATAGCAGCAGCGGTCTCCATTCTGGGTGTGATCATTGAAGATAGGAAGTTCCTCAGTCGTGCAGGGGCTTGTGATGTAGAAAGATTCCGTTAATAAAGTTTTCATGGAATCGCATCAGGTTGCAATGACTTGCTATGTCTTGAATCTTATCCAATAAGATAAAGTCCCCAGTGCATGTTGAAGGAATTCGTGCCATCGATGGATGAATAATGTTGCATCTGCTTCAGAAGTCTTGCCATGGAGGACTCAGCGATTGTAGTTCAGTTTCACTTTGATCGTGTCGATGGTGAATCAAGTATGTCATCGTTGAGATATTTGTCTTTGAAGCTAGAGGCGTCATTATAGAAGGTGTACTCTTTGATTGGGAGTACAATCAAGGCTTCGAAGAATATAACACTCAGAGATGAGAGGTTTTGATTTTCAGTTGGCCTTGGAAAAGTAGGCGATTGATAGTTGTAGGGATTTTCTTTTGGTTTGATAAATATTTTTATTTAAATAAAATGATGTTGATTGCTGAAAGAGATTCAACTACTGAATGCAAGTATTGCATATACTTTGGAGGGATTGATCAAAACACGAATAAATTAAGAAAATCATGCTTCAAACTTCAGATGCTTGAGGGTCAAAGCATCAGACCCCTTGAGAGAACTTCTTAGGCATGATCGTCGTGGCCCTGAATATCTTCTGTTCGACTTTTCCTTCATCAGTCCTCTAACGTGTGAGTATTCATGCTCGTACAGGCATCGACACTTTTCCATAATTCGGCGGTGGACATTCTTGAATGCGGAATAGGAGTACATCCAAGACATTCCTTGTCATGATTGCATATCGTTTCTAAAATGAACATTCCAGTGAGATGCTCGATTCGAAGAGGAGCGACCACTTGGTAAAATATTGTTGTGGTGAAGATATCCATTCATGACATCTTGCAGCGGCTAAGTTGTTAGCGGAATTGAGTCCCCATGCTAGGAGAGCATGTAGGAGAATATATGATATGGACATAGGAGGAATAAGACTTGACTGAGTGCAGAATGTTTTGAGAAATGTAAATGCATCTTCTTCAGGTTCTTGTTTCAACCTCATTCAAAATTCCTCCCAGTGCCACGACGACGAAGCGCTCACCAAATCCCCTGGATCGAACCTTCTTCGTTGGAGAGATGTGAAAACAAAGGCGTTTTGTCAGTAGCTATCTTTTCAGCATGGATCCATGTTCGTCCGAGGATCATGTCATATCCCGGATCTTCCTTGACTATGAAAACTTGGATGCTGTCTATTTTCATCTTGAGAGAAATGTAACCATAGGCATCTCGAGCGTTCCTTCATGATTCTTGATTGAGATGGAACATGAGTAGCTTCTTTTCGAGTGATTCCTGCGGATCTAAGAGTCTTCAGTGGAATTATGTTAATGGCGGATCAACGTTCTTCCAAATTTGTTTCCTTTGGGATCGACTTTGGTAAGCAGTCCACGGTCGTGCATCTCCTTGTCTATGGCTGAAGGCCCAGGGAGTATTTCGGAAATGGACAGTCTTCTCCCTGGCATGATGTGATTCAGTGTTGTGAACATGTCTTTCCTTTGTGCCTTCGACGGATAGAACATTTCACATATATGTTCGACCATGAACCGCTTCTTTGACAGGTTATTCAGAGAGAGAATATCCTGACTGAGAGAGGATCCATGTGCACCCCTTCAGTCCCCAGGTTAAGTTCTCTTGATTCGACCTTTTCCTTGAAGATCCGCTTCAAAACCTTGCAGTCGCTTGTTGGATGATTGACGAACCTATGAAAGCGACAATAACGAGGATTCTTCATTTCTTCTTCAGTAGGCTTTTTCCTGACGTATGGAAATTTGATTGCACCATCTTGGATCCAACCTTCTAGCAACTCGATCACTTTTTTAATGGGAAGAGGGAAGTCTGGATCTGTCTGGTCATTTTGCTGACGCTGAGTTGACATTTGTGCATTTCGGGTTTGATTATCCTTCCTTTGTGGAAGAGCCTAGGATACTAGAGAAGCATGCCTGTGTTGATGTGCCTCGGTTTTCCTTTTACTTCTTTCAACAACAACGTTCATGGAAGGATGGAGGTTGAGTTTCGGATGGGAAGAATACCCGTTTATTCTTATACCCTTGCAAACTTCTTTATTCTGGAATGGCTCGGATTTGCTGAGTAGATCAGAAGCCGATCGATCAGTTGCTTCGGCTACGATCCGAGAATATAAATCCTCCAAAAAGGATTTATAAAATGACATTATCCCTTCATCGTAAGAGTCTTGATTGAAGCGTGCCAAAATGGACGGGTCTTCTTTATGAATCCGTGAGAATTGTTCCGAGCTTTCACGAACGTCCAAGCTAATTGGTGAAGCCTTTTGCATTTAGAATGGGTGTGGAATTTTTCTTCGTCGTCGCTGGTCGAGGTACGGATATTAGAAGAGAAATCAACACCATTGGTAACATAGGAAGGATTACCAGCAGCAATCTTTTTAGAGCGATCATATGTTGGTTCCCTTGATAACTGATCTGTAATAACTTTCAAAAGGGCGAACACCTTGTTCTGTATCTTAACAATTTCCGCTTGATTTGTTACTATATCATTTAGGATTTTCATCATATCAACATTGGTAGTTGAGTTTTGAGTGTTCATACCCTCCGTGGGAGCTTGACCAGGCCAGCCGAGTTTAGTAGTAATTGGAAGAAATTCGCCAATAGGAGATAATAAATTGAGATTGGATGTTTCTGAGACCTCCCCATAATCGACCATCTTTGATGAAATTGTGAATTGCAACCGAGAGAACGATCTCTCACTGTGGTCACCAATCTGTAGATGGGGAAAAATGATTTGCTGGTTTTTACGGATTGAGGAGATGACCGTGTGGAGGAGACTCCTTGAACCGAGCGAAATGTTTAACCTCACACAGATGCACTGCAAGAAGGGAGTGCTTTGAATTCGAGAGATCAATATGTAGTACTCCGGCCTAAACCAAGACAATGGCCGTTCCAGAGTAAATTCGGCCACAAGAGAGGATGGGTCGATCTGTAGGAGGGAAGCTAAGAAATGTGTGAGATCAATGGTGATCGAAGATTGTAGGTGTGTTGTGTATTCTGAGAATAAGATAAATTCTGAATGATTGAATTTGATCTGTTGAGAGTTGGATTGTTAATCTCGTGTTGCCTGTTTGACGTGAGATTGTCCTCCCTTCAATCATGATTCAGAGATTTATTTATATTGCTGGAATTGAAAACACCATGATCTCATGAAGTGTGACAGTTGATGGAATCAAAGAATGGGAAAGTGGAAATCGTGTTAAAACCAGTTGCTCAACGTGCGGAGACTTGGTTGATTTTCCATCCACTACTTTGTTAACTTCTTCAACTGATTGCACGACTTGCTCACATTCTCATCGTGTGTATGAACACACGTGCCGTAGACCTCCAGACCAAAACCCTGATTAATATCCCCCCATGTAACACGATTGATGTCTCGTGTGATTGTGGAGTCTGCAAGGTATACGTGTATTTAGTTAGTCAGTTGCTGACTTCATGGGACGATGAGTCCTTATTTTGTTGAGTCGAACATGATTTAGAAATGTTCTGAGACTCATGAATTGAATATGTCTGTTGAGACAGAGATATAATGCGTGAATAAGCTAACATGAGCAAATTTTGCTCATTCGATGAATTGTTGAATATTGATAGTTGAACCAGTATTCCTTGGTTTGAGCAAATATTGCTCATCTGAGCAAATGTTGCTCATTCGATGAATTATTGGTAGCATGACCAAATAAAATACTGGAAATTGAACCGAGTATGATAAATAAAATGTTGATCACGGGATCAACGTAAAATTATTGGCGTTTGAATATGGAATTATGAACCTTGGACTCAAAACCCTAATTTGATCAATTGATGATTAACTGATGGTTTATTGAAAATTAACCACAGAGCGAAGGAGGTACCGGCTACATGGGATTATGGATCAACCATGTAGCGCACAGATGCTCACGTGAGAAAATATCAAGGTCTCCTGAAGACCAGTTGATTTGATGAAAGGATGATTCAATGCTGGTTTAATCATTTATTAAAATAATGCTAAATCCGAACCTTAGGTAATAAAACCTAATTAATTATGAAGATGTGAGGGACCGACCAAGGGGTCATGAAACCGTGCACAGGTAGTCACGGGATCAAATATTGATCGTCTTATGAAGTTCCAAGTTGTTTGGAAGAGTTTTGGACCTAATACGTGCAATTGCGCAAATTAGGTCAAATCGTGAAAATACGTGAGACCGGCTCATTGCGAGCCAAGGAGCCAACCCTGGTCGGTCAAGGTAACATGCTCACGTCATCAACACGTCTGTGTCACAATCCTGAGAATTTTGATATTTTCTGGCATGCAGTTGAGCATCCATTTGAGAAAATATGAGAAAATTAGGGTTTTGCTGAAACTGAGGAAACTTCATGAGATGAGGGAAAATAATTATAAAATGAAGGAACATGAGGCATGGGACAGATGGAGCCAAGGCATGTCCGGCCAGTGACCACGGTCCCATGGTGCATTTTCCTAATTTTATAATATTTTTCATGATTTTATGAAAATATCATGAAATTAAGGAATTTTGTTGAAATTAAGGAGTTTCCTTAAAGTGAGAGAGTTTCCATGGGATCAAGGAAGCAAATAATATTAAAATAATAAAAATAAGGGCGTGTGGGACCGGCTAGGGCATGGCCGGCCGGCTTGGGCCCGGTTCCACGAGTTTCCTTAATTTTATGTATTTTTCCATGATTTGAAGGAATTTTCATAATTTGAGAGAAATACCATGAAATCTAGGAATTTCATGGGACAAAGGAAAACTTAAAATTAATAATAATAAAATAAGGGGCGTGTGGGACCGGCTAGGGCATGGCCGGCCGGCTAGGGCCCGGTCCCACGGGTTTCCCTAATTTTATATTATATTTTTCATGGGTTTGTGAAAATACCATGAAATTAAGGAGTTTTCATGAAATTAGGGAAATAATAATAAAATAATGAGGAACCATGAGGTGTGGGGCCGCCTGGGATCAAGGCATGGCCGGTTGGCCAATAATCACGGCCCCACAATATTTTCCCTAATTTTATATTATTTCCTCAGTGTGAAAGAAACACCATGAAACTGAGGAGTTTCCTCAAAACGAAGGATATTTGTTCAAATGAAAGGATTTTCATGAGATCAAGGAAGATAAGTGCCTATGTCTCTCTTCATACTATATTGAAATCTGTTGGAGAATATATTGAAATCTGTTGGATAATATAGTGAAAGACATATGAAGATATTTGTTCGTGACCAGAGTCACAACAGACTTCAATTTTGGCTAGCCTAACCGTAAGCACGAACATGCTCTAGTGGCGGTGGATGAAACCCTAACTTCTAATCGTGGCACAAAACTATGCCGCCTCGGGCCCACAACATGCCACAAGCCGTGCAGACTTAGGAAACCCTAAAAAAGGCGCCACGCCACAGCCACTCGTGGAAATATTTGCTCCTGTGACCACTTCTACATGGTGGCCTGCCTATGGCTCCTCTGGCATGACTCTGGCACCGTTTGTATAAAATTCCATGCCACGGCCACCTACCGCGTGCCGCATGCCATATGCGCTAATTAGGGTTTCTGCATGCCAGATCCTAATTTAGGCAAAGTTGCTACGCCAACCAAGCCAGATAATGTTCCGCGGAGCATTGGGATTGATGTGGCCACTGAAACTGATGTTGCCACACCACATTGGAGTCTAACACCAATAAACCAAAATCTAATGACCATGCTACGCCAGGCGCAACTTACACCATCGTGCCGCTGGCATGCACAGGCTATGCCAGCCATTCCACCATGCCACTGGCATGCACGAACTATGCCAACCATGCCACAGTGCCACTGGCATGCGCTAAAGGCGCCACTATACCATTGGCATATGCCAATGGCTCCACTGCGCCATTATCAGGCGCCAACAGGATATGGCCATAATCAATAGCTACCCTTCCTCATGAGATACAATCTCAGACGTCCAAGTTCGCCACCGAACTGACAGGCTTGTGGCAAGTTTTAGGCAACCAGTCGAGATAAGCCTAATTGCACCACATATTATTTTCCCGCGGCAAGTCTCTTGACCTTGACTTACCACACGTAGAAAACTGCTACATTTTTTCTACGAAAACACTCGAGACATCAAACATGTCACAAAACTGGGGGATACTCATCAGGGTATTGGTCTGGCGGTTTACAGCGTGCAGCGTGCAATACGCGTGTTATAAGAAAGTTTCAGGAAACGGAACATTTAGTGGTGGCAAGAAGTAACGGGTATAAACGGATCAACTTCCTTCATCGTGGAAGCATGGTTTTCGATGGTTATACGTTACTCCACTCTTCCATCACTTAATCGTTCCCACTTCCTACGAGACCAGGGTACGTTTTATTATGACTTATATAAATAGGTTTCACCTATTTCCACCAAACAACAGGTTTTTGGTCGGCAGCAACATAGTATCCAGAAATCACCAAGAACTGGTAGCTTTTCGCTCTGCAAGCCAGTTCCGCCTTCTGATACAAGTCATAAAACAAGCCACATCTTCAGAAATAACCATTCTGGTCTCAACACTTTCTTCACTTCCCTCCCTAAGACCAACCCTTCTCCTTCACTTTGTGACAGAAGCAAGCCTGGAACGACCATTTCTTGGTTTAGGCTAGGATTTTACAGATTGATCTCTCGAATCAAAAGTACTCCCGTGCAGTGCATTGTTTAGGGTTTAGATTTGTTTCTCCTCCACACACCCAAAATTACCAAAACCAGCAGAAACATTTTTCACCCACAAAAAATTGGCGACCACAGTGGGTGATTAATCTCTCGGTTGCAATATCAATTTCTAATTTCCAAGTCCATTTTTCAATCCCGATCTCAAAATGGTAGAGCTCAGGTCCGGATCAGCAACAAACCCTGAAAACACTAGCGCTGAAATCATACTTGGTATTAACGTTCCTTCCAGTGGCATTAATACGCCACCTGTCAACACCAGCGGAGCGTAAAATGTTCCTTCAGGCGTTACACCTCCAGTCACCAGAGCCAGAGTTGTTGCCGCCATCCCCAACGTTTCTTCAAGTGTAACACCTCCAACCGTAACCGAGTCGCTGCTACTCCACCATCAAGACGAGAGACCGGAGGAGCCAGAGGAAGCCGATTCCCCATTGCCATGGATGATTTGATGGAAAGACAGGAAGTTCGTAATTTTCTCAGACAATAAAGAATGACTGGGGACTTCTCGCGGCAAGGATGGCATCACACAAAAACTCGGATTTACGCCCTGAAGATTCAGTTTTGGTGAAAGACCCTAAAGCGAGTAAGTTTTGCCAGACAATGTTTATACAACCTATTGTTTTGGATTTATTGGAGGTGTACACAGGCATCAATTCCGTATTGACATTGGAAATTGATAACCTAATCACCCCAAGATCTCATATCATATCATATTTTCTCTTTTTCATGCAACATTCACGGTTTCACAATTTTTCTAGAATAATTGTACTACTCACATTCATAATTCGGATTCCAACATATCAATTGATCCAAGTACCATCGTTCCAAGAATAATAATACATTCCAAAAATAATCCAAAACTCTTATAAGAAGCAATCATCTATCAATCCAAAAAACCAGAAAATCTAAACCATGAAAGAGGCGTCTCTTGCCTTTCAAAAAAAAAAACTAAGAAAATGAGGTTCAGAAAAATAAAAGCATTCAAGGGAAATTGTCCAACAACAACCCGTTCTTCTTGGAGAAAGCATCCTTCATGTTTTGAAGAGCGTCCTGCTTCAACTTCAACTCCTGGGATAACCTCTCAACTTCCGCCTCATGCTGGTGTGGATGGGGAAAAACGGTTCGCTGGTTTTTTAGGAAAGTGAAGAGTCGAGCGTGTCGTCGAGACTCCTCGAACCGAGCAAACTGCTTAACCTCACACAAATGCACCGCTGCAAAGGGGGTGCTTAGATTCGAGAGATCAATTTATAGGACTCTGGTCTAAACCAAGGCAATGGACGTTCCAGAGTCAATTCGGCTGCAAAGAGGGATATGGGTTGATCTGTAAGAGGGAAGCTGAGAATTATGTAGGATAAGTGATGATCAAGGATTGTGGGTGTGTTGAAGGTTTCTGCAATAATTGGTGAACCATTGAGTTTGAATAAGTTCTGATGGATTGATGAATTCTTGAGAGTAGTTACTCGAGAAATTCTGTGTAGACCAAAAACGTTGTCCCCAATCATGGATTCAGAAACTTATTTATATTGTCAGAGTTGTGAACACCTTGATCCTTGTAAGTGTGACGGTTTCATGAGTGGGAGAGTGGGCAAATGGAAGATCGTGGTAAAGTCAGTTCCACGTCGTGTGGAGACTTGACGGATTGTGCACCCACTACTTTGCTAACTCCTTCAACCGTTGACATAACTTACGCACATTTCTCGTCGTGGATGAATCCACGTGCTGTAGGCCGCCAGACCAAAACCCTAGTTGTTATCCCCCAATTTGACGTGATTGATGTCTCACGAATCGTGGAGTTTGCATGACAGATGTGTATTTAGTTTGTCAGTTGTTGACTATTAGACAATGAGTCTAGGTTTTGTTGAATCGAGCATGTTTGGCAAATGCTCAGCGATTCATGAATGTTAATGTTGTTTGTCTGAGCAAATATTATAAATTCAACGAGTTGTTGAATATTGATGAGTTACTGAATATATGTGGATTATTCGAGCAATCGAGCAAGTATTGCTCGATTCGACGATAAATCCGATAAATTATCGAATATTGATAGTTGGGTCAATATTCGAGCAACAAGTATTGCTCAATTCGACGAATCACTGAATATTGGGAGCTTGACGTGCAATTGAACAAGTATTGCTCAATTTGAAAAAAAACTGATAATTGATAACTTGACGTGCAATTGAGCAGTATTTCTCAATTCGACAAATTACTGATAAATTACTTAAATATTGATAGCTGGATCAATATTTGAGTAACTGAGCAAGTATTGCTCAATTCGACGAATTATTTATGGGTGACGGGACCCAACTAAAATATTGGTAGATTACCGAATATTATATAATTAATCTGCGTGGATTAACATAAGTTTATTTGGTGTTTGAACTTGCTCAGAATAATGATTTGTTGAGTTTGTTCGAAAACCCTAATTTTTGACGAATTGCTCATTAGTCGACGAATTGCTGAAAATAGTTCATGAGCAAAGGAGAGACCAAACACATGAGACCATGGACGTCCATGTGATGCCCAATCGCTCGAGTGAGCGTGCACCAGGGTTCTCAGTTAGAGAGTTGGTGAAGGAATGATGATTAAATGCCGGTTTCATCATTTATTGAATTACTCCTGGGTTCAACATTAGGCAAAAACCTAAGTATGAAAGATGGGGGACCGACCAAGAGAGCATGGCCGGCTCTTGGTGGTCACGGGACTAGATGTTATCCGTTTGAGCAATCCCCAGGTTGGTTGGAGAAAGTTTGGGCCCAATATGAGCGATTGCGCAAATTAGGTCAAAAGTGTGAAAACGTGCGGAACCGGCTTGTGAAAGCCCTAGAAATGACCCTGGTCGGTCATTAAGGCATGCACGTGTTGCCGTGGTGTCCATGTCTCCGTACTAAGAGTTTCAGTATTTTCTGATGTGCGTTCGAGCAACATTGTGAATTTTCAGAAGAGTTTCATCTTTACTGAAATTCTTGATTTTTGTTGGAATGAGCATGTATGCTCAATTGATCAATATTTTATAAATATTAAAATAAGAATATTTTAACATTTAAAATTGTCGTGAGAGGCTAGCCGGTTACGTGACCATGTTGGCTCTTGAATTTTCATGATTTGAGCAAAATTTGAGAAATTATGAAGAAATCATGATTTTTGCTCAAACCAAGGAGTTTCAAGAATTCGAGGAAAATAATAATTATAAAAGACTAGGGATTGCAGGGTGTGGGACCGGCCATGGCTAGGGCATGGCCGGCCGGCCATGTTTCCCGGTCCTGCACTCCTTTCCCTATTTTATAATATTATTTTCATGAATCCGTGATGTTATGGAGAATCCATGAGTTTTGTTGAAACAGGGGAGTTTCATGAGTTTAGGGAATAATAATTATAAAAAGCTAGGGATTGTGAGGTATGGGACCGGCCACGGCTTGGGCATGGCCGGCCAGCTATGTTGCCCGGTCCCGCACACCTTTCCCTATTTTATAATATTATTTCATGAATCCATGAAGTTATGGAGAATCCATGAATTTTGTTGAAACCAAGGAGTTTCATGAAATTGGGGAATGATTATTATAATAGGCTAAGGATTTTAAGGTGTGGGATCGACCACGGCTAAGGCATGGCTGACCGGACATGTTGTCCGGTCCCGCACACCTTTCCATATTTTATAATATTACTCCCTCTGTCCATTTTTATCTGTCCTAATTTCTACTTTGGTATGTCCATTTTTATCTGTCCGCTCTGTTTATAGACATACTTTTCCCTTAAACTATCAAATATACCCTTTCTTTTTTATAATTATAAAATCATTTTTAATATAAAATTAATTCAAAATCATAAATATCATCACCATATATAAGGAAAAAAATCCATTCAATATTTTTTTATATTAATTGCCATTCCTTTTTTAAATAAAAATATTTATGGGTAGTACTTTTATTTATTCTTACATGACAAAGAATTAAAAAAATTTATGACAAAATCTCAAATTCATGATAGAGTATATCTAAAGAGGAAATAATCTACGATTTCAAAATTTTTTCCCTCTCAAATAAAAATTCCAAAGGCTCTAAAGTTTTAGTGCGGGAAACCAAAATCAAATGAAGGAAATAAAAAATTCTTAAATTTTGGAATATAAGTTTGCTTTTATTTCTTTACAATATTTCCTAAAACAATAATACTATCCAAATTAGAATTTTTAACACTAATAATTTTAATTTCGGTAATAACGTAATATTAAATAGGCTAGTCAAGGGATAGTCATGACATTTTATAGGATTTCCTTAATATCTTGACAAAGTCAAAGCGGACTCTTAAAAATGGACGGAGGGAGTATTATTTTTCATGAATCCGTGAAGTTATGGAGAATTCATGAATTTTGTAAAAACAAGGAAAGTTGCTAAAATCAAGGAGTTTTTTCATGAGTTCATGAAATAACAAAATAGGGCAAAATAATGAGAGAAGCATGGGACCGGAGACGGCTAGGGCATGGCCGGCCGGCCGGTGGGCCCGGCCCCTGGGCGCTCCTTATTATTTTATTAATATTTGTTGTTTTCTCCTGTTTTGCGTAGGATTCCTCATCTGTCCATATTTTTGGATGCTCGTTTGTGCATCCGGGTGCTTAGTCGTGCATCATTGTTGAGTACACTTACACCATTTTTGTGGGGCTTATTCAGTGATGATCCAGATGCCCGGTTGTTGAGTATTTATTGCTAATCCATGAAATTCAGTGTAGAATAATTCATGGAATTGAACAATAAAAATGAGTAGTTATTTATTATCAATTCATAGGATCAGCTATGGATTCAACCATGAATTCAGAATAATAAAATAGGCATTACCATTCCATGGGATCATGGATTCGGCCATAGAATCGGAGTAATAGAATTATCTTTTACCATTCCATGAGATTAGCAGTGAATTCGATCATGAAATCGGAGTAATGAGATAATATAAATTATTATTGCCATTCCATGAGATCAAGTCCTAGATTCGATCATGGAATCGGAACAATTGTTGTTTCCATTCCATGGGATCAAGCCGTGGATTCGACCATGGAATAGGAGCAATTGTTGTTGCCATTCCATGGGATCAGGCCGTGGATTCGACCATGGAATAGGAGCAATTGTTATTTCCATTCCATGGTATCAGGCCGTGGATTCGACCATGGAATAGGAGCAATTGTTATTGCCATTCCATGGGATCAGGCCGTGGATTCGACCATGGAATAGGAGCAATAATAGATTATTCTGGGAATTCAGTGGTGAATGTCACGGCAGAATTAATCTATGTGCATATTCAAGAGACGGCTAATCCTGAGGGTGCTCTCCGACACTACGAAGAACACCCGAGTCTATACATGGTAGCTCTACATAGTTAGGATCAGTGAGTGTCACTGTCCTGAAGGCGTTGTTGCTCTCAATCTTACGGAGAACCGCACAATTGTTTTTCTATGTAGAGGGGAGTTGCTCTCATGTAGTCAGGGAACAGTGAGTATCACCGACGTCCTGAAGGCGTTAAGCCCTCTCAACAAACAATTATGTAGGAGGACCGCCTAATTCTATTATTCTACATGGAGGGAACAATGAAATGCCAGGGATCGAATGCTCAGCTAGTGGAGGATTTTCGAAAGACATATTCATCATGGCTTCGTAAAATATGAATCGTCACATGCCTGAAGTCGTATCAGAAACAGGCAGTATCATAATTTTACGGATTTGACCTTTGTTGAAAATCCACCATCAACATTAAATCCCCTGCTTAGTGAGGGACAGTCATGTTCCGCAGTAAGCATTAGATGGTGATTTTCAGTCGACGAGATCGTGGTTGAACTCAATCTACAAAGGTAGTTTCAGAATCCTCGATTTGCTCCAATGGTGTCATGTACGAGCAAATGTTTGGGTGAAGACTCTGATAGTGTGATAGAGTGCTATTTTGCGAGCATGAAGAGGTGAAGTGTTGCTGATTTGGTCAGTTAAAAGCCTAGTTTTGGTCAATTTAGGATTTTCGGGCCCGAGCCCAAAAAAGGAAACCCGTGTTTTATTAGGTTTTGGAAATAAAATTAATATAAAAGGGTGAATCCCTAACAATTCATCATTATTTTTGGACCGACCATGCTTCTTCATCTCTTCACCACCTTCACGCGAGCAGCAGCAGGAGAGGAAGAAAATTCGCCGGAGCTCACCCGTCGCCGATCACCGTCCGGCGGAATTCCGGCCGGCGCCGACCAGGTAAGTCCGTGATTTTTTTTTTCTGTGTGTTTTATGATTCATGAGTTGTTCACAAAACAAAAATCCCATAGTTGCAAGCATGCATAGTATTTATGAAGAATTTGTTTTTAGAAACGTATGAATGCCCGTTAGTTTAGGAAACGAATAAAAAATCCTCAATATGGAAAAGATACATAAAATTTTGTATGGATATGGTATAGTTGCAGTAGTAAAAGTTTTGTTTTAATGGTTTCATGAAAACCCAAGTTTGTTTTTGAAGCATGAACTTTGCAAATACTTTTAGAAACGTATTTGTTCGTAGTAAAAGTAATAAATAATAATCCTTAGGGTTAAAGGAAATTTTGAAAAGACCCGGAGTTCATGATAAAGTTTATTTGTAAATTTTCAAAATTTTGTTTGGAACAAGTGGACTTTTACAAAAAATAGAAAAGACCCTGGTTTCGTGATGGATGCTTGATTGAGCAAAAAAAGTTTTTTTTTTTTTTTTTTTTTTACGTGAGTTATTAACTCACGAGAAAAAAAGGTGCGTGACTTATTCGCGCTTTATTAAATATAAATCAAGTTTTGATTTATGAAAAATTGTTGAAACCAAATAGTTGATGAATTCGTAGTGTATGCGCAAGTTTGGTGATTTTATAGTGTATGTATACGTAAAAATCAGCGAATATTCACATGGAAGGTTGTGTGAATTATTCATAGTTTCATGAAAAGTCAGTGTTGACTCTTGAATAATATGTTTTATGCTCGACTTTGCAGGTTTGAAAGAACGAGCAAGTTTTGGGGTTTTACGTTGTTATCACTAAGTTCGTGAAATCGTAAATAGGTAAGAGTTCAGGATTACCATTTTTGCAGACACTAATTGTGAGCATCGTAATTGTTTGATTGCTTTAATTCCATTGTACTGATGAAATTCACGTGGAATGTTGCAGCTATATGGCAGAGATGACTCGATTCCGTAATGATGCTGAAAGCGACGTTTCCAGAGAAGACACTTCTAGAGATGGTGACTGCTCCATGGATGACGATTCTGGAACTTCTCAGGGGAATGAGGAAATTCCCAAACCTAAGAACATTCCAAACTTCGAAGATAGATTCTTTGAATATTTGTGTAGGCCTGAAAAACGTCCTTTAGGTTCTTCGTTTCGGTTGCTCATAAATCCCAGGACTACTGCTCAGAATAAGTTGGTGTCTCCTCCAGCAATAATTCGGTTCTATTTGGAAAGGAAATATTATTCAGCTTCTCATGTGGAACTCAAACTTTCTCGGAAGCCGTTGACGTATTTTTCTGGATGGGCAAGGCATATGTTAGGCTACAGCCGTGTGAGGACTTTCTTTGGATAGTGCGCAGTGACGCGAGCCATTCAAGTCATTTCTTTGGAGATTTGATCATTAATCATTATATACCAGGTATCGTGGCTTTGCTTGCTCGTTGGTGTATTCCTACTCACACCTTCATATGCAGATGGGGAGAGTTCACGATTACTTTAGAAGATGTAATCGCTTTGTTGCATCTTCCAGTCGTCGGGAATTTCCCTGGAGAACTCTCAACAGAGGAGAAACTGATATCTTGTACTTTGGAATCTAAAATGCATGAATTCAACGAGTCTCCAAAATTTTGCTATGCTCAATGGTTGAGATACTGGTGGCCGAGAGACGGAATTCCCGAATAACCTGTTGATAGTACTCTATCCATTTCTGCCTTCTTGTGCTTATGGCTTTCCAGAGATGTTCTTGAGGACAACGGACATTTGTTGAAGCCGTTGGTGATACCCTTTGCCATCGGGATGGCCAAAGGTGAGAAACTTCCAATTGGTAGCTTGTTTTTAGGTTCACTATTTTCCAACTTGGACTCTTTGGTTATTGACTCCAGTGTCTCTAACGGTTTCATGAAAATTGAGACATATGCTAATACCATGTTCCTCCAAGCTTTGATGTGGGAGCATCTTGAAAATTATGCTCTGATTCCCCGTAGTGTCTTGCAAGGGCCTAATGTTGACACTCGCCATGATTTTCTCGAGAAAGACAATGCCAGGATCATGAGGTGGTCTACAAAGCAGCCGCAATACAAGATATGCATTATTGATATTCTGGATATTGAATCTGATTTTAATTTTTGCCCTTAGGTGTCGGTCCCTGATCTCTTCTCACAATTGATCACCTTCAACACTGCTGAAGAAAATATCACATTGAAGACTGGTGCTGATTTGAATTATGGAGAGAGATCCTTTATATTAAGTTGCACTCCTGGCCACCTAGTATCAGTAATGCATGGAGAATTCAGAGTAGAGGAATACAATATTGACAGGGCAGCTCGGCAAATGGTCGTCGATCAATGTATCCCAGGTCACCGAATGAACAAACCATCAGTTGAGTATTTGAAGGCTAATCTGGACTGCACTCACATGGAGGGGAATGAGTATTTATCCCCATGCTCTGATCGTGCTAGTTTCGTGACTCCGAGTTACATAGACTTCTGGCGTCAGCAACTTGAGCGTTTGTATGCTTTCGTGATGGATGTTAAGTGCCCAGTACAAGATTTTCCTTCTCTTGACTCCATTAATGCTCGACCAAGACTAAAGTACCTTTCTCGTGGTGACAAGAGGAAAACATCTCCGGAATGTGCACAGGTAGGCCTCTTTTCTTCACGATTGGTGAGAGTAAGATAAATGTATTTTTAATCATTCGTTGATTTTGTGTTGGATGGCCGTGCTGTGAGGCCTCGAATCTGTGTAAACTTCTTAGACCTTCAAGAAAGTCCCCAGGGTGGAGAATGAAGGAGTAAAACAGCTCATAGAATGATGCCGAATAAAGTGCAGTCCCCTGCCGCTTCTTTGGTGAGTTGTTAGCATCCCTCTTATCATTGCGGCTTTCTTGTCCATATAATCAGGATCTTAGAAAATTATTACTAATTTGTTCCAGAATTTTGCTCCATCGGTTATTGACGGTCTTCATCTTTCCTCTATACGAACAACTCAGGAATCCAGCGTTGATGGAGAGGTTGATGTGAGTATCCTTTCGTGTAAGTGATTTCAGCATATCTTTAAATGAAATAATGATGATTATTATTGTTGGATCCAGGAGGAAATTGTTGTGGAAAGCTAACACGGTCATGCTATTCATTCGTCTTTGAATAGTAGTGAGAAAGATAATCCTCAAGAATGGCGACTGAATGGAAATAATGGTGCTCCCAATATTGATGCTGACCCTGTTAACCCTTCGAATGAGTTGGAGACTCCTCAAGTAAGTATCCAATTTGTGTCATCTTCATAGAAGTGTAGGATTGCTGATTTGTGAATGGATGAATGAGAATCCCAATGAATATACAAGAAATTTTGCCGAAATACGTCATCAGAAAAATCCAGACCCTAGTGTTTTAGTAAAAATGCTGTAGAATCTTCATTCGAAGTCGGATTTTCGCGATCTGCATATGTATCTTCAAGCCCGGAAAATTTCCAAGCTTTTTCATAGAAGCTTTTTGAATTTTGAGCATGTTAGGGTCCTGAAAAAGTCGAAACAGTAAACTTCCAGGAGACTTTCAGAACTTTTTCAGATTGCATGTTGCTCAATGTTTCGGCCACATCTCCTTGCTCGTTTCTTCAATTGCTTTAAATTTTTGATATGTTGTAGATGACATACATAGAAAGAGAATGGTATACGACTCAACCTTAGATTCCTTACCAATTTCTCCCAGTTCGTCGTCTTATACAGAGTAGTATAAAATTGTCCTGACGGACTTATTGAAAAGCGTGTCTTATGACTTTTATGCTATTTGCTCATGTCTTGGACGCATAGTAGAGAACTTAGATAATGTTATTTCACTTACATGCTGGACTTTATGATTATGTTGAGTTCCCATACTTGGACCGCTCTAATCCCGTGTAATTTTCTTATTAGGTGCCAAATGCCGAAGCTGAGAATGATGAGACCAATAATGATGATTCGAGTAATCCTGGCGCTGTTGATAGTGAGACAACCATCTCTGCACTTCAAGGCCATGAGATGTTTGTTGCTGATATTGTTGAGGCGATTGAAACACCAACGGTGATTTCTCCAGGAACAGAAGAATATGTGAGAGCAGATGATATTGTCCCAGAGGAAGCTGCGCCTATGATTGTTGAAGTTGTTCCTGAGATTGAGAACCGTATAATAGTGCATGAATACTCTACTGCAGGGATTGTTTGTGAGCCTCCATTTGGTGCTTCACTCCCATATCATGTATTTATTGGTGGATTCAGCGTCCCCACAGGGTATGCCAACATGTATGAGAAGTTGTGGAAGATGTACGGCAATATCGTCGTTACAAGAGATTCTGAACGTAGCTACTTCTTGACCATGCAATTAGGAAACATATTACGTGTCATAGATGATATCCGTACCAGGCCCAGAAGTATTGTTACTGGAGATGTACTCTTTGATTGAGAGTACAACTTGGAGAATTCTGAGAGACTTGGCTTTAATCTGAAGTGGCTTCGTCAGAAGATCAACACCATCAAGGATGCAGTAGTGAAGAATATACCTTTTAACAGTGATGTTGTGGTGGAGAAAATGGCTAAGATTGCTGAGTTGACTCAAAAGCTGGAGTTGGAGAAAGCGGCTTTGCAAGTCTTGGAGGATGCTGAGAAGCAGAAATCGTACTTTGATGGCTTTCTTTAGTTTTCTTTCCATAATCTCTTGAACTTTGAACTTCTGAGAGATGTGATATTTTGGTTTTGAAATTATGAGTGACTGAGGATTTTGGGTTTTGATAGAGATTTTTCTTAAAATAAAGAACCTTGATAAATTGTTGAATTTCAAATACCGGATGCAAGTATTGCAAACGTTTTGAAGGAATTGAAAATACAGGTAAAAGAAAATCCTAAGATGCAAACGTCAGGTGTTTTGAGTGTTTGTCTTGGACATAGAACACCCAATGTTGAATGCTTCATGCGTCGAAAATCTTGAGCCAATTTTCATGAATCACTGGTATAGTCGTCTTGCCCTTGATGTCGGCCAATTTGTAGTATCCTCCAGCAACTGACTTAGCAATCATAAAAGGTCCTTCCCAGTTAGAACTATTTGTGGAATGTAAATTGCGTCTGGTTGCCTTAAGAACCAAATCTCCTTCATGAAATTTGTTAGGCTTGGTTGCCCGTGCCTTGAATATCTTCTGCTGGTTTGGAATTCCTCGTGGATTCCACGTTGGTGGAGCTTTCCAATTCTGCGGCACACGTGGACACTCGTGCAAAGGAGAGTATTTAGGATATTGATTGTGAAACTTAGTCATTATCCTATCAATGACCGCGTTAGTGAGATGATAGACTTGGAGAGGTTCTGCGTCTAACCATTTAGTGAAGTATTGCTGAGGTGAGGATAACCATTCATAACGTTTGGTGACAGCCGAGTCACGAGCATGATCAAGTCCCTTGACCAGAGTTGCATATTTGAAAGTTGGTAATATAGATGCATGAGTGGGAATGAGACTTGCCTGAGTGCGGAACCTTTTGACAAATTTATGTGCGCTCTCTTCAGGTTTTTGTGTGAGTTACATAAAGGATTCGACTTTTCCCAAATGCTTAAATGGTGGAGTGTCTTCCATTTCTTCTAAACTGGAGATTTCCTCTGAGTCGGAGCTTTCCTCGACAGAGGATTGTTCAATTGAAGATATTGTAGTGACCTTTCCATCATGAATCCATGCTCGCCCAAGAAACATGTCGTATCCTGGATCTTCTCGGATTATGAAAAACTTGGTTTCAGTCCAAGTTAAATCAACTTTCACTTTGAGAATAATGTAACCGTAAGCATCCCTGGAGACTCCTTCGTGGTCTCTGACTGAGGAAGGGGCGTGAGTTGCTTCTTATCGAGTTATGCCAGCAGCCCTGAGGGTTTTCAAGGGAATGATGTTAACAGCAGTGCCAACATCGACCAACGCTCGCTTGAATTCATTTCCTTTGAGGTGAACTGTAGTGAGAAGTCCCCAGTCGTGCATCTCCTTGTCTGTTATTGGCGGTTCAGATAGTGTTTCCTGAATTGTTAGTCATTTGCCTGACACGATATGGTTCAGTACAACAAACATATCATCTCTTTGGGCCTTTGACAAGTACAGCAGCTCGCAGACATGCTCAATTAAGGATTGAACTGCCTCCTTGACCGGCTGCTCGGAGGGTGCGAATGTTCAAATTGGGAGAGGATTTCTGTGCACTCCTTCAGTTCTCAATTCTCCTGAGTCAGCCTTTTCTTTGAATATACTTTTCAGGATTCTGCAATCACTTGTCGGATGACTGACATACCTATGGAAATGGCAGTAGCATGCATTTTCCATTTGTTCCTCAGTCGGTTCCTTTTTGACAGGAGGCAATTTGATCGCACCGTCTTGGATCAAAACCTCCAATAGTTCGATCACTTCTTCAATAGAAAAGGGGAAGTCAGGTGCATCTTGATCATTATGTTGATGTTGAGTAGGCGATTGTGCATTCCTGACTTGACCATCTTTCCTTGGCGCTTTTGAGGGATTGGACGCTGGAGGAGCATTCTTATGTGGCTGTGCTTCAGCTTTTCTTTTGCTCCCTTCAGCAACATTCATGGAAGTTTCGACACTGTACTGCTTGTTGATTAGACGTTAGGCATTGTTACTCCGAGTGTCTTTCGATTCCTCTACTTTGACAGTTTTCGTTCTTTCTAGCAAGGCAGGAGCGGTAGTTGCTGATCGCTTGGCCGCTTCATGAAGTTCTGAGAAGGTCTGAAAACGAAGATTTTCCAGCAAAGCTCTGTAGACTGGGATCATCCCATTGATGCACAAATCTACCAGTTGTTGTTCAGTGACATTTGGGTCGTGACAATCCAGAGCCTGGATTCTGAACCTCTTTACGTAGTCGTTTGGATGTTCATTATTCTTCTGAGACATCCTTCCCAAGTCGGAGAGATTAACTTGCTCAGATACAAAGAAGTATTTCCTGTAGAAAGAATTAATCATTTCTCCCCAATTGGCTATGCTCCCTGCTGCGATGTTGTTGTACCAAGTGTAGGCTCGGCCGGTCAGAGACTTTGATAATTCCTTCAAACGCACAACATGGTCATGTTCATGCTCTCCCAATGCTTCCAGAAATCGAGAGACGTGTTCTCGAGCATTCTCCGTTCCGTTGTAGAGTGTGATAGCCCTTTGGAAGAGGGATTCTTTGTGTAGCTGCAAGATATGGAGGCTGATGACGATGGACTGATGGTGCATGGCCCTTTCCCCGGCTCTCCATAAAACGTTCCATATCTTCATGAGTGATGAAAGTAGCAGGTTCGGGTTCTGCAGCTTTGCGGGTTTCATCATCGTCATGGACTGGAATAACTTCGGGATTTATAGTTGGAGATGTTCCCTTGTCTTTTCCCTTCTCTTGAGTTTTGTCTGACATCTTGTCAGTGAGAGTTTTTAGGTAGTTACATAGCTCCTTCTGAGTGGTTTCCATGTCAGTCTGATTTTTGGCAAGAACTTCCTGGACCTTCATGAGATCAGCAATGGTAGGGGGGTTTTCTCTGATTTCTTCGGGATGCCTGCCGAAGAGCGGATTGTTTCCAATGTTGGTTTGCGGAGGAGTGGTATCACCAGCACCAATGTTGGAATCAGGAGTAGTTTCTGGAGTACCACCATTGTTGCTAGTGCTAGCATTGTTTGCGTTGGGATTGGTGACTGAACCTCACCTAAGATCAACCATTTTGTGAGAATGAGAGATTGCAACCGAGAATCTCCCATTGTGGTCGCCAATCTGTGGATGGGGAAAACGGTTCGCTGGTTTTTTAGTAAAGTGAAGAGTCGAGCGTGTCGTCGAGACTCCTCGAACCGAGCAAACTGCTTAACCTCATACAGATGCACCGC
This sequence comes from Papaver armeniacum, assembly GCA_023531295.1. Classification (NCBI taxonomy): domain Eukaryota; kingdom Viridiplantae; phylum Streptophyta; class Magnoliopsida; order Ranunculales; family Papaveraceae; genus Papaver; species Papaver armeniacum. The sequence goes on from JAJJWW010004056.1 coordinate 112,967, forward strand.
TGCAAAGGGGGTGCTTAGATTCGAGAGATCAATCTGTAGGACTCCGGCCTAAACCAAGGCAATGGCCGTTCCAGAGTCAATTCGGCTGCAAAGAGGGATATGGGTTGATCTGTATGAGGGAAGCTGAGAATTGCATGGGATCGGTGATGATCAAGGATTGTGGGTGTGTTGAAGGTTTCTGCAATTATTGGTGAACCGTTGAGTTTGAATAAGTTCTAATGGATTGATGAATTCTTGAGAGTAGTTACTCGAGAAATTCTGTGTAGACCAAAAACGTTGTCCCCAATCATGGATTCAGAAACTTATTTATATTGTCAGAGTTGTGAACACCTTGATCCCTGTAAGTGTGATGTTTTCATGAGTGGGAGAGTGGGCAAATGGAAGATCGTGGTAAATTCAGTTCCACGTCGTGTGGAGACTTGACGGATCGTGCACCCACTACTTTGCTAACTCCTTCAACCGTTGACATAACTTACACACATTTCTCGTCGTGGATGAATCCACGTGTTGTAGGCCGCCAGACCAAAACCCTAGTTGTTATCCCCCAATTTGACGTGATAGATGTCTCACGAATCGTGGAGTTTGCATGACAGATGTGTATTTAGTTTGTCAGTTGTTGACTATTAGACAATGAGTCTAGGTTTTGTTGAATCGAGCATGTTTGGCAAATGCTCAGCGATTCATGAATGTTAATGTTGTTTGTCTGAGCAAATATTATAAATTCAACGAGTTGTTGAATATTGATGAGTTACTGAATATATGTGGATTATTCGAGCAACTGAGCAAGTATTGCTCGATTCGACGAAATACTGATAAATTACTGAATATTGATAGTTGGGTCAATATTCGAGCAACAAGTATTGCTCAATTCGACGAATCACTGAATATTAGGAGCTTGACGTGCAATTGAACAAGTATTGCTCAATTCGACAAATTGCTGATAAAATAAATTGATAACTTGCCGTGCAATTGAGCAAGTATTGCTCAATTCGACAAATTACTGATAAATTACTTAAATATTGATAGCTGGATCAATATTTGAGTAACTGAGCAAGTATTGCTCAATTCGACGAATTATTTATGGGTGACGGGACCCAACTAAAATATTGGTAGATTACCGAATATTATATAATTAATCCGCATGGATTAACATAAGTTTATTTGGTGTTTGAACTTGCTCAGAATAATGATTTGTTGAGCGTTTGTTCGAAAACCCTAATTTTTGACGAATTGCTCATTAGTCGACGAATTGCTGAAAATAGGTCATGAGCAAAGGCGGGACCGACCACATGAGACCATGGACGTCCATGTGATGCCCAATCACTCGAGTGAGTGTGCACCAGGGTTCTCAGTTAGAGAGTTGGTGAAGGAATGATGATTAAATGCCGATTTCATCATTTATTAAATTACTCCTGGGTTCAACATTAGGCAAAAACCTAAGTATGAAAGATGGGGGACCGAACAAGAGAGCATGGGGCTGGCTCTTGGTGGTCACGGGACTAGATGTTGTCCGTTTGAGAAATCCCCATGTTGGTTGGAGAAAGTTTGGGCCCAATATGAGCGATTGCGCAAATTAGGTCAAAAGTATGAAAACGTGCGGGACCGGCTTGTGCAAGCCCTAGGAATGATCCTGGTCGGTCATTAAGGCATGCACGTGTTGTTGTGGTGTCCCTGTCTCCGTACTGAGAGTTTTAGTATTTTCTGATGTGCATTCGAGCAACATTGTGAATTTTCAGAAGAGTTTCATCTTTACTGAAATTTTTGATTTTTGTTGGAATGAGCATGTATGCCCAATTGATTAATATATTATAAATATTAAAATAAGAATATTTTAACATTTAAAATTATCGTGAGAGGCTAGCCGGTCACGTGACCATGTTGGGTCTTGAATTTTCATGATTTGAGCAAAATTTGAGAAATTATGAAGAAATCATGATTTTTGCTCAAACCAAGGAGTTTCATGAATTCGAGGAAAATAATAATTATAACAGACTAGGGATTGCAGGGTGTGGGACCGGCCATGGCTAGGGCATGGCCGGCCGGCCATGTTTCCTGGTCCCGCACTCCTTTCCCTATTTTATAATATTATTTTCATGAATCCGTGATGTTATGAAGAATCCATGAGTTTTGTTGAAACGGAGGAGTTTCATGAGTTTAAGGAATAATAATTATAAAAAGCTAGGGATTGTGAGGTGTGGGACCGGCCACGGCATGGGCATGGCCGGCCGACTATGTTGCCCGATCCCGCACACCTTTCCCTATTTTATAATATTATTTCATGAATCCATGAAGTTATGGAGAATCCATGAATTTTGTTGAAACCAAGGAGTTTCATGAAATTGGGGAATGATTATTATAATAGGCTAAGGATTGTAAGGTGTGGGACCGACCACGGCTAAGGCATGGCTGACCGGCCATGTTGTCCGGTCCCGCACACCTTTCCTTATTTTATAATATTATTATTTTTCATGAATCCGTGAAGTTATGGAGAATTCATGAATTTTGTAAAAACAAGGAAAGTTGCTAAAATCAAGGAGTTTTTTCATGATTTCATGAAATAACAAAATAGGGCAAAATAATGAGAGAAGCATGGGACCGGCCACGTCTAGGGCATGGCCGGCCGGTGGCCCGGCCCCTGGGCGCTCCTTATTATTTTATTAATATTTGTTGTTTTCTCCTGTTTTGCGTAGGATTCCTCATCTGTCCATATTTTTGGATGCTCGTTTGTGCATCCGGGTGCTCAGTCGTGCATCATTATCGAGTACACTTACACCATTTTTGTGGGGTTTACTCAGTGATGATCCATATGCCCGGTCGTTGAGTATTTATTGCTAATCCATGAAATTCAGTTTAGAATAATTCATGGAATTGAACAATAAAAATGAGTAGTTATTTATTATCAATTCATAGGATCAGCTGTGGATTCGACCATGAATTCGGAATAATAAAATAGGCATTACCATTCCATGGGATCATGGATTCGACCATAGAATCGGAGTAATAGAATTATCTTTTACCATTCCATGAGATTAGCATTGAATTCGATCATGAAATCGGAGTAATGAGATAATATAAATTGTTATTGCCATTCTATGAGATCAAGTCGTAGATTCGATCATGGAATCAGAATAATTATTGTTGCCATTCCATGGGATCAGGCCGTGGATTCGACCATGGAATAAGAGCAATTGTTGTTGTCATTCCATGGGATCAGGCCGTGGATTCGACCATGGAATAGGAGCAATTGTTATTGCCATTCCATGGGATCAGGCCGTGGATTCGACCATGGAATATGAGCAATTGTTATTGCCATTCCATGGGATCAGGCCGTGGATTTGACCATGGAATAGGAGCAATAATAGATTATTCTGGGAATTCAGTGGTGAATGTCACGGCAGAATTAATCTATGTGCATAGTCAGGAGACGGCTAATCCTGAGGGTGCTCTCCGACACTACGGAGAACACCCGAGTCTATACATAGTAGCTCTACATAGTTAGGATCAGTGAGTGTCACTGTCCTGAAGGCGTTGTTGCTCTCAATCTTACGGAGAACCGCCCAATCGTTCTTCTATGTAGAGGGGAGTTGCTCTCATGTAGTCAGGGAACAGTGAGTATCACCGACGTCCTGAAGGCGTTAAGCCCTCTCAACAAACAATTATGTAGGAGGACCGCCCAATTCTATTATTCTACATAGAGGGCACAATGAAATGCCAGGGATCGAACGCTCAGCTAGTGGAGGATTTTCGAAAGACATATTCATCATGGCTTCGTAAAATATGAATCGTCACATGCCTGAAGCCGTATCAGAAACATGCAGTATCATGATTTTATGGATTTGACCTTTGTTGAAAATCCACCATCAACAGCTGGTTAATAAAATCCGCGGAAGGGACTTCATCCATTTCAGTTTGCAGCTTTTGGATTTTGGAAAATCCTTCACAGAACTAGGAAGCGTTAAACTCGAAGTTCACACACATATCCCGATGGAATTCCCAGCTTTTGATTACATCTCCAGAAACAGTGTGTCCAGTCACGCCGCACATGTCATGGATTGAAGATAAGGTTTCCTCCACGCGCTTAACCAATGCAAACCGACTATCAACCTTCCTGGTCATGGCAATGTGCCCATACCTTCTCCATATCTTGGTATATAGCTCCGCATACTTCGCTGGCACACTGAATCCTCCAATCAACACGTGACCCTCAAAAGGAGCCTCAAATGGAGGATCGAAAACGACACCTGTGGCTGGATGTGCGACTAGCAAAGATTCTTTGGAAACAATCACGCCCATCGCCACGACAGCGTTTTTCGCCATTGAAGACATAGCAACATCTTCATGATGATCAACCTCCATCTCCAGATTACCAGCGGGTATGGTTTCCATGATTGGAGACACTATTACATCTTCATTGTTGTGGATCTCCATCTCAGAGTTTGATAGGTGTGATAAACACCTAGATTTACATCAATGTTTATGTTTTCTTTGCGAGTTTTCATGCGAATTATGTATTATTACGTTTGTTTTGAATCTTACAGGTGTTTTGGAGTCATATGGCAGAAAAGAGGAGAAATATGAGCTAAAGGCTTTACTTGGAGGCACAAGGCGTCAGCGGAATCAAAGCTAGCAAGCACACGGCTCTTAAGGCATTGAAAGAAAGATTATGCAGGAAATTTAATTGTCAGTTTTCCAAGACTGACAGCCAAATGGTCACTGGGTTGCCCATATCAAATCAGTAGGTGCCAATAGCCATCCCAGTTCACTACACTACGCAACCCTCGACCGAATCGTTCTTCTTCTTCATTACAGTTTACCTAAATTTCAGAGTGAGGCGGCATTAAGTGATCGAGTTTACAGAGAAATGATGAGGGGCTTGAGAATTGAGATCGTGACAATGATGATGGTGGTTTCTGAGCGTGGAGTTGTTGCCTCCATGGTGAATCTGGTGGTTGCTTTGATTAGTCGATTGAAGCAGGGATTTGAGAAGAAGACAGATAAACATATCTGAAATTAAAGCTGGTGAGATTTGGTGATGTTTATGGCTGAATCCGAGAAGAACAAGAGCAGAGATCGGTTACAGATGAAGCTGTTACTGTTAATTGAGAAGCAGGCAAGCCTGGGTTCAATGGCTGAGTACTAGGGGTTCAGAGGAGATTTCAAATTTAGACTAATCAAGAACTCAGTTGAAGAATGGAAGATGGTTCAGAGTAGGATATGGGTTTAGAAAGAATCAAAGAATACATCTGGTTGTGGATTTAGGGTTCTTATCAGATTGAATTTCAGAAATTGGGGGTGAATTAGGGTTCTGATTTGAAGTGGAATTTGGAGGTTTTGCAGGTGGATGAGATGAGATGGATTTAGTCGATAATTCAGGAAGAGGAGTCTGCTGACATTGAGAAGATTGAGCTCATGGTGTTGTTGACACTGGAACTGAAATGGGCCTTTGTATGATTGAAATGTTGAAGAACAAAGGGAGATGCAATTGTAGCTGTTTCAATTGGAGGTTTTCTTTGGTGGATTTGGTTGAACTCTGTGTTGCTGATACTGAGGTTGCAGTTACAAGAGTATGAATTGCAGGCAAGAGCTGGTACTGTGCAGCATTGGTTGAAAATGAAGCTCAAACTGAGTTAGTTCGCAGTGGCAGAATTGGGCAAGACATGAATCTGAGATGGCTGGTGCTAGTGTTGCAGTTAAGAGCTGAGCCATGTTGAAGATATGAAGGGCTATATTGTATTGCATGTGGAGGATGTAGTGCTAGCTGAAGCTACAGAATGATGCAGGAATCAAGCTCGTGGTAAACAAGAAGGTGCAGCTATTGTGCAGGGTCAATTGAAATGGAGATTGCAGGTATGCAAGGAAGCTGAGCAAGGAATAGTAGCTGGAGTTTGTGCTGCAAGGTTCTGGTCGCGATTCACTTGGATGGACTGGTGCAAGGAAGGAAGAGCTGGTTATGATGAACTATGTAAGCTGGGTCTGCTGGTGGTGTTGCCAGTGATTTTGAGATTGAAATGGAGAACGCAGTCGAAGTGAAGCTGGTGATGCTTATCTCTGCTTTAGCCTGTACTGAATGAAGAGAAAGTTGAGATTAAAATATCAATTCTAGTTATTGTGTTGAAAACATGTTTGTGAATGAAAACGAAATCCATGACCAATACTTTCTCATCCTTGATTTGCGTGTTTACTTTTTATTGTTTGCTTTTATTTAGTTTATTATATTAAAATCACAAAACCCCCGGTGTTATTTATAGGGAATCGAAACATATTGACAACCAAGACCTCTCTGTGGGAACGATCATTTCTTGCCCTTGCTTCATTATATATTTTGAGTAGTAAGAAAGTGTAATTTATTTTTGACGCCTACGACAAATGATCGAGTTATTTTTAGAAGCAACCTCTTCCTGTAAATATCACCAATTGAGCATTTATTCGGTATAAATAAATAGTCCAAGAGGAAAACGTGTGGGAGACTCACCGACTCATCTATGGGCCCACTGGGACTGGAAGAAGACTCACTGCTACGCTCTGAAGTACTTTCCCCATCACCGTCGGACTCTGAGCTTTCTTCTTCTTCATCTTCCTCTTCACTGTTGAGAGGCTCAGTATCGCCAGAATTTTCTTCAGAAGGCGCCACTTTTTGGCCACGTGCAATTCTGGTGAAGGCGTTTATCTTGTTGAGAACCTAAGTCAAAAGGGAAGAGATGATCAGCAACAAAACAGAAGATTTGTGTAATCCAATCAAGTTAATAAGGAGTTCATCCATACCCGTGTGTTGGAAGAACTGAAGGTCACAAGAGCTGTCAAACCCAATTGGAAGCCACCTGCACGATTTTTCGACCTTCGCTCCCTTTTCTGGGGACTGCTCATATCTAGACTAAAAAAATTCCGCTTAACTGTGGGAAGCTCCCTCAACAATGGATGTTTCGCTAAAACTGTAGAAGAAGGCTTGCCACGAGGATCTTTCACCACGTCATTCACAAATCCACAGATGGCAAGAAACTCATCTTGCCAGAACACATTGTATTTGGAGGTCGTTGCTGGACTTCGTTTTAAGAGCAGGAAAGGGAGGCTTTTACCTGGCGCAAGAACACTGGCATCAAGAGCAGTTGACAACAATTCTTCCGGAGCCACTGACTGAAGAAGAAACGGGACTCCTAGGTCAAAACCCATATGCCGAGAAACCCTGTCAATGTTATAAGGAACTGCCTCATATGACCCTCTGAAAAAAAGATAGCACATGTCCGGGGGTATACAGCTCCGCATGAATACAATTTCTCCAATGCTCATGTTCTTTTTCAGCAGAAAGCAAAGTCATGTTCGAGGCAGAGGCAAAAGTGTTCGACTGAACTATGGACGCATGGACCGGATCCCAAGGACGAAAGTTAACTGCGTACGCATTGTCGAGGAAGTCGATGAGCTTTGATCCAGGTTTTGGACGCTTGTTCAACCAGCGGAGTATCCTGGAGCCGCCACAGGATTCAGGAAAGGAGGCCAGCGGCTTGGGAGCATAATTTTTGAAATGCTCCCATAGCCATGTTTGGAGAAAGGTGACGCGGACGTATGAGTCGACTTTCATATAACCATTAGAAGCATACATGTCCGCAGCCAGGTGATCCAGATGGGTGTACAAAGATCCAAGAAACAAGCCTCCAATGGGGAGAACAACACCCTTCGCCAATTTGATAGCCAATTTGATGATCTCCTGTCTTATCTCCTTCTTGCCAGAGCCATCATCAAAAATATCTCTGGATAGCCACAGAGCCAAAAATGCCGCAACATGGAGCGTACTATCCAGCTCCTGATCTGACTTCGATTCATCCGGGAACCACTCAGACACCCACCAGTTATAGAAGCATTTTGTCTCATTTTCCTTCTGAACGGATCCTGCAAACTTCTCGACGAGAATGGCACGTATTTTTTTCTTCTTTATCAGACAAGGTGATGTTAAGATTCCCTGTTATTGGAAGGTTCAGCAAAATGGCTACACTCTCCAAAGAAATGGTCATTTCACCCCACCTACATATGGTCTTGTGAGTATCCGGACACCATCTGGAGATAAAAGTGATCAAGCCCGCGATGTCTTTCCTGATTTGAAGTGTTGTAGAAGCCATGAATGCATTGATGATTTGCACCCTGGTATGATTGTCCCTTACATAGTCTTGACTTATCATGAATTGCATCCATTTATCAAAAGATCGCAATGGACTCTGGAAAATCTTAAAGTCAATGGGAGAAGCAGGATACTCATTCTTCTGAAGGCAAAACCGCATTACGCGCCCTGGCCGAACCGATTGGACGTCTCCTTCATTTTCCGAACCGGTTAGAAGGATAGCCACACACTTGGATGGGTTTTCTTAACTGTGGAAGACTTTGTAAAGAATTTTCATTTGTGTTTGGCTTGGAGTTTCCAACGTTTTTCAACATGGCGGCGGGACTGTTTTCAGATGACATCCTAGCGAAATTTTTTATGCTGCTTGCACTTTTAAAGTTACTACAATGGAGCAAAACGAAGAAAAATTACTACTAAAAAAAGGGTGCATGAAGATTATTTTATCAACGGCGGAGAATTTATCTTAGTCACGAGCCAATTTATTTTGGTCACAAGCCATAGCATGCATGGCCAAAGTAGCGCATATCCAAAGGAGTGGTAGCCGAAGGAGTGGGGACTGATGTCCGCCCCAACTTTATGCCGCGGGAAATATGTCCTCGGCCAAAAGGATGCCACAGGAATAATTACACTAAAAAAAAAAAAAAAAAAAATCCGCCGCGGAGATTGCGCTCACAACCCCAGGAGGAACAGGAAACCCTAAAGCTAGGTTTTGTGGAAAAAGGTTTAATGGCAGCCACCCGCTCGTGTATATCTACTTTGCAAGAGCAATTGGCTTCGTTACCATTAATGTGGCGGCTGATATTATTACGATACTACTGAGAAAAAGGAATTATTCACATTGACGTGTTTTACGAATTTATGGAGGACATGCCTATGGCTAGGGTGTACACCAACACAGAAGATCAAGCAAAAGAAGAAACACTGGGATACGTACCTGAAATATGCTCGCCTGCTTTATTGTTACTGCTCTGCCGCTAGCACCAAGACGTGGGAACAAAGCCAATAATGCGAGATAAAGAGGATAGGCAGCGCCTTTTATAGGCATAGCACTTTTGGAGTTCGAGTGAAGGAAGGTTTCTTGCTTGGGCTATACACGGAAAGAGGCAACCGGACCCGCGCTGGCAACGCTCTATGGCGCCAATAGGCCGCGGTTAAGCTAGCGCCAACAGTACGCGTCCCTGCCGCACCACGCCCAGCGCCAACAGGCCACTCCCAGCGCCAACAATCCACGTCCAAGTCAGCCGCCATCTCTGCAGTCCCACGTCCAAGTCAGCAGTCATCTTTGCCGTTCCAGCAGCGCCATTGACCATTCCCTAGCCGGCCAAAGCAGCGCCATCCTCACCACTCGAAGCAGCACCATGGCTCCAGCACTCCGTGGTCAAAGCCACGCCATCTCTGCCCATTCTGCGACCTAGCCTGCTCCGCCCTCACTGTTTGGAAGCCAATTTCCACCATTTCGCGGACTGAAGCCAATTTCCACCAATCCGCGGACTGAAGCCAGTTTCCACCAATCCGCGGACTGAAGCCAGTTTCCACCATTCCGCGGACTGAAGCCAGTTTCCACCATTCCATTGACTTAAGCCAATTTCCACCATTCCGCGGACTTAAGCCAGTTCCCACCATTCCGCGGACTGAATCCAATTTCCACCATTTCATGGACTGAAGCCAGTTTCCAACATTCCGCGGACTGAAGCAAGTTTCCACCATTCCGTGGACTGAAGCCAATTTCCATCATCCTACGGACTGAAGCCAGTTTCCGCCAATCCAAGCCAAGCGTCATCTCCACATGTTCCATGACCTAGCTAGCTAGCGCTATCTACCGTGTCGCGGACCAAGTTACAGCGACATCTCTGTTGATCAGTAGCCAAAGTTCCAGCGCCAACGCCAATACTCTATGGCCAAGCCAGAATTATGCAAAGCCGCCAATGCAAGGATCACATATTCTTCATGCCTCCCGCAAAAGGTTAGACAAATTCTTCCTGGCAATCTCTTCATAACTTGCCCTTTTGATTTTATCCCTATCTGTCACCATCTTATGCTTACCCCGCAACAATGCCACTGTTACGAGCTAAGCATGGGACTTAATTTTGATGGTGGTTTTTAGTTCGGGGCTAACTTCATAAAAGTCTATCTACTCGACCTAAGCATCGGATGTAGTAGACATTGATATGTCTATATTCCGCAGAGAATTTGGAGAATATATCAAAATCTGATGAGTGCCTATGTCTCTCTTCATACTATATTGAAACTCAGGCTCCTAGATGAATTGTCCACTAGTATAGAGCCTAATGAGTGTATAAGCTCCTAGCTGCATTACTCACAGATGTCGGAGCCTGCTGAGTACTTTTCTTGTGCTTATTTTCCCGGCAGAACCCTTAATATTGGTATGGCATGATGGATTTGTGTTCACTCGCAGCAGAGTAGCACGAACCTCCAAGTACCAAGTTTAAGACCCTTGCACAGAATACTCAGTCAGAAAGCAAAGAATAAACAGAGCCGCGGAGTAGGAGCAACAACGAGGGAAGCGTGGCCATGCCATAGGCTAGCCGGCGCCACTTGGCCACGCCCCATGCTATCCAACCGGCCCTAATTCCTTGTCGACCAATCAGGTCGCATTAAGCCTGCCACGCACACCAAAAGGGTGGCCATGCCCCTGCTTGGCCGGCCCCCTACTTTTACTGACCAATCAAGTTGCTCCAAACCTGCCACAGCTTTAAAAGAGGTGGAAATTGTGTCAAGAAGTCGCCATACTAAGTTGGCTTCCCAAAACCCGCGCCAACATACTAACGGCATGCTAAACATGCCAAAACGAGCATGCCAAGCGCACATGCCAAGCGGGCATGCCAAGTACACATGCCAAACGTACCATTTACCGCGGTAGCATGCCAAAACGTACCAACCCACTCTTTGTTCGTCACCAGCATCACAACAGACTTCAATTTTGGCTAGCCTAACCGTAAGCACGAACATGCTCTAGTGGCGGTGGATGAAACCCTAACTTCTAATCGTGGCACAAAACTATGCCGCCTCGGGCCCACAACATGCCACAAGCCGTGCGGACTTAGGAAACCCTAAAAAATGCGCCATGCCACAGCCACTCGTGGAAATAGTTGCTCCTATGATCGCTTCTACATGGTGGCCTGCCTATGGCTCCTCTGGCATGACTCTGGCACCGTTTGTATAAAATGCCATGCCACGGCCACCTACCGCGTGCCGCATGCCGTATGCGCTAATTAGGGTTTCGGCATGCCAAACCCTAATTTAGGCAAATTTGCTACGCCAACCAAGCCAGATAATGTTCCACGGAGTATTGGGATTGATGTGGCCACTGAAACTGATGTTACCACACCACATTGGAGTCTAACACCAATAAACCAAAATCTAGTGACCATGGCTACGCCAGGCGCTACTTACACCATCGTGCCGCTGGCATGCACAGGCTATGCCAGCCATTCCACCATGCCACTGGCATGCACGAACTATGCCAACCATGCCGCAGTGCCACTGGCATGTGCTAAAGGCGCCACTATACCATTGGCATATGCCAATGACGCCATTATCAGGCGCCAACAGGATATGGCCATAATCAATGGCTACCCTTCCTCATGAGATGCAATCACAGCCGTCCAAGTTCGCCACCTAACTGACAGGCTTGTGGCAAGTTTTAGGCGACCAGCCGAGATAAGCCTAATAGCACCACATGTTATTTTCCCGCGGCAAGTCTCTTGACCTTGACTTACCACACGTAGCAAACTGCTACATGTTTTCCACGAAAACACTCGAGACATCAAACATATCACAAAACTGGGGGATACTCATCAGGGTATTGGTCTGGCGGTTTACAGCGTGTGGCGTGCAATATGCCTGTTATAAGAAAGTGTTAGGAAACAGAACATTTAGTGGTGGCAAGAAGTAACGGGTATAAACGGATCCACTTCCTTCATCGTGGAAGCATGGTTTCCGACGGTTATACGTTACTCCACTCTTCCATCACTCAATCGTTCCCACTTCCTACGAGATCAGGGTACGTTTTATTATGACTTGTATAAATAAGTTTCACCTATTTCCACCAAACAACATGTTTTTGGTCGGCAGCAACATCGTATCCAGAAATCAGCAAGAACTGATAGCTTTTCGCTCTACAAGCCAGTTCCACTTTCTGATACAAGTCATAAAACAAGCCACATCTTCAGAATTAACCATTCTGGTCTCAATACTTTCTTCGCTTCCCTCCCTAAGACCGACCCTTCTCCTTCACTTTGTGACCGAAGCAAGCCTGGAACGGCCATTTCTTGGTTTAGGCCAGGATTGTACAGATTGATCTCTCGAATCAAAAGTACTCTTGTGCAGTGCATTGTTTAGGGTTTAGATTTCTTTCTCCTCCACACACCCAAAATTACCAAAACTAGCAGAAACAGTTTTCACTCACAAACACCTCGTTAACAAAATCTTGCAGTGTCTTTTACTTTTCTATTTCCGCAATTATAATATTTTTATTATAATTAGAAGTAAAATACACAACCGTTAATTCCTATTTACTTGATAGTAATCCTATTGTGTTTGGTTAAGTCCGAACCTTTTATCAAGTAAACATACTTCTGTTGATGGGTGAAAATTACACCTGCAGAATTTGGTAATTTGGGGTGTGGATGAGGAATGAATCTAAACCTTCAACAAATGCACTGCGCGGTGAGTGCTTGTAGGTTCGAGAGATCAATCGTGCAAGTCCGGCCTAAACCAAGAAATGGCCGTTCCAGACTTGTTTCGGTCACAAAGTGAAGGAGATGGGGTTGATCTTAGAGAGGGAAGTGAAGAAGGTGTTGAGATTGTGAAAGTGTTGGCTTGCTTATGACTTGTGACGAGAGAAAAGTGAGCAAAGCTTACGGTTAATGTAAGGAGGCTCGGATGTTGATTTTCTCGTCTCGTCCGAACTTGTGTTGTTCTCCGTTATTCCTTGTTGTTGGAAATAGGCGGAGACCCTATTTTATACAAGTCATTGAGCCTCATTCACGTTTCTCGTGGGAAGTGGAGGTAGTGGAATGATGGAGTAGTGGAGTTGTGTGTCGGTAACATACGACCAGTCTTGCCCACTTTTCCAGTCCATCTCTAACCGTCCATGACCTCCTAACACGTTCTTGTGATGGCGCGTTGCACGCTGCACGCTGTAAACCGCCAGACCAATACCCCAGTAAGTATCCCCCAGTTTGTGACATGATTGATGTCTGGAATGCGGATCGTGGATCCACGGAAGATAGCATGTAATCTTCGAATTGAATAACTGCGTTATTCGAAAGTCGATACTTGTGGAGTATCGTGTGTATTTTATGCGAGTCTCGCATTACGATGTGGTAAAGTGATGGGTAATGACTCCTCACTAACCAAATAACTCCTGACCAGGGTTGTATAACCAAGCTGGTGAAGTCGGATGGATGAGATGATGTTTGAGACACTCATCTGCGACCGTTGATGAAATTAGGGTTTTTTAAAGAGGTGCGCAAGCATCACTCTTCAGCTTGGTCGAAACCAAGCATGGGAAGGATTTTGTAGAGGACCGACCATACATGCGTGTTGACGGCATGATGGTGTACACGTCCATGTCTCACCGTCTCATGAAGATGCAATCTAGGCCACTCAATTTGACCGTCAAAGAGGAGTGGTTGAGATCGGTTTCTTGCGAGAAATCCCTTGCCGCAAAGGAGTTGGAAACCGCATGACATCCCAAGTTTGGGCGTGCGTTCCAAGACGACCCATCTTGGTCGGTCTTGGTCGATCATACCACCGTGTAGGTGGTAGGCTAGTGTTCACACCTATACCTGATTACCCCATGAAAATGTGATCTAAGCCACTCAAATCATCCGGTGAAGTTGAGCGGTCGAGATCAGTTTAGGATTTGGGAGATGTAACCGCGTGAGTTTGGTCGGGTGTTTTGGATTAGCCGGGCATGGTATGCCTTGGCCGACCGCAAGAGGAGGTAGATGGGCCCACGATGGTCATGCTGGTATGACCGGCCTTGGTTAATCCAATCTGTGACCCTCCATTCGTACCGGAGAAGATGGACGCGCGTGATGACTTGAAACCCTAATTTTGGCTTTCAAAGCCGCGCGACCATGCTCTTTTGGGCGGACGAATTTGTTGTAACCAACCATGGTTGGCTTTGACCGACTGGTCATGTGTGTAGGCGGTCACATGGTGATTGTGTCGACATGCTCCGGGCCCTTTGAGTCTACATCTACACCCTCCATCTATGCCGCGAAGATGGATGGTTGAGACAGTTTCGCAGGCACATGTAATATGCCGCAAACCCTAATTTAGGGTTTTCCGTCCATAATGCTTGGTATGGATGGTTTCTTGGCAAGCGAAGGCCAATGGTCGACCATGCGGGGTCGGCTGTGTGTATTCCATACCTGCTTGGGGGTGATGGAATTGATCTGTGGTCATCCAATCATGCTTGTGGAGTTGGATGACTGCGATCAGATCATATCTTGGCAAGCTAAGGCCGTGGGTATTCCATACCATGCTTAGGGTGATGGAATTGATCCGTGGTCATCCAATCATGCTTGTGGAGTTGGATGATGCGATCGGATCATATCCGGAGACTGATACAGTCAAGTCAGGATGCTCAATCGGGCTAGTATAACACACCGAGAGGGGCTCAATCGGGCTAGTATAACACACCGAGAGGGCTCGGGCTAGTATAACACACCGAGAATCAGCCTATATGGGTATTTCGTACATGGTTTCATTATAGTGCTTGGAGGTTCATGTTACTCTGTAAGAGTAACACTCGATCGTCATGCCACACCGATAATGAGTACGGAAATACAAGACCGATATGAAATTCACGGGGAAGGGATTGTTGCTACATGTTCCATTCTTGGTGAATCAAGTGAGGGAGTATCCAACACTTATAGATGGCTTTATCTTTTACAAGATGTCGCCGCATGATTTTCTCTCGGTTTTTACAAATATAACCTTAAACGAAAATCCGCCATCAACATTAAGTCCCCGCCTAGCACATAATGGTTACACTATTGTGTGGTAGGCATGAGATGGTGACGATTAAAGATAAAACTTATGAGGCAAAGTTAGATGTTACCGGGGAGGGACGGGTCATCCTGTCCTTGGAGTATGTCACGTTCAAAAGGCATATAGGAGAGTGTTTCCCTAGTATGATGTCGGCCTTGCCTGCTTCGATCGACTTTGCTATGCCTGCTTCGGTCGAGAGGCTATTGCGCCTGCTTCACTCGATCGTGGGGTTGTGCCTAATCGACTTGACCGCTGCACCCGCTTCGTTCGTGGGGCTACTGCGCCCGCTTGATCGAATGTGGGCTTGTTGTGTGTCGCTTGATTGAACGTGAGTCTCACCCACATACGCCCGACAAACTTGGAACTTGTACGGTCTTGAAACTTGTACCGGTCTTGAAATCGACACTTAGGACTAAAATTTGTACCTAGGACTAAAATTTGTACCAGGACTTGAATGGTGTTTGGACCGGCCATTGTGTGCTCCGACGTGAGTTGTGTCTTGCCGTGTGACTACATCTCTCCGTATTTTCATACAAGTTCTAGCTCCTGTCTTTTATTTTATTGTGGAAGAAAAGAATCCATGTTGAGATGTCTTCTGGAGATAATGCTGGTGCCAAGTCAGGAGGTGTTGAAAGCTTCAAAGATATGCCGAACATTGATGATGAGTTGTTCACCGCGCCTTTTCAACTATGGGGAAATATCTCATTTCCACAAGATAACTCTTCTCCTATCGAATTTTAGGTTTTTCATGCTCATTTGGGCCCTTATGAAGGATGGATGAGACGTATGTTGAGCAATGAGTACATCAAAGATAACTTGACCGGAGCGCAGATTATTGATGCAGCTTGAGTGTTGAAACGTCTCGAGAGGATGTTAAAGTGGTTTCGATGCGACCGTTGAGGTGGGTCCTAGAGAGAGTGTTGAAGAAGGATTTCAAGCGAACGTGGGTCTCGGAGAGAGCGTTGCGGCGGCTCTTGAATAGACCATTGAAGCGGCTCTGCTGGAGGGAGCGTTGAAGTGGCTTCCTCTTGGTTCGATTACCCTTGCGAATCCATGATTCTTGACTGACCATCTTTCTCATGTTGAAGAGGTCCTTGACTGACGGTGAAGGAACTTCATGCTGAGCCTCAGTCCCCAAGCGTGGTTTACATGGTTTGTCCGTAGTGGTTGTTGTCGAGCCAGGTATGGAATACCTTGGACGTTGTTTCATCATTGTGGGATTCGTGCACGTGGTACTGGAATTAGAGTTGATGGACGCGCATGATGTTGTATCTTGGTGGTTTTCCTCTTGCTACTTCAAGGAACCTTACAGAAGGCTGAATGTTGTATCGCTGTTGGTGAGATATATGCCCCTACAAACATTATGAGGCTCTTAGGCAGGCCTGGTTCTTTCTATCGGGCATATGTTGTTGTAGATGAGCGTTCAACAGCTCCAGGAGGATGACCAAAAGCGCGGATTCTCCAATATAGCGTGATAGACATGTACCATTGTCGATAAAGTGACTCACCCGGCTCTTGTTCGACCCACCATCGATAGAGTAACTCGCCCGGATTCTCTCGATATGACGGTTGGACATCGTTATCTTCTTGAGGCTGCTCCCTTGAGGTATCGGCTCCGGTGGAAGATTACCGTCATAGAGCGGTTATACGTTGAACCGGCACTCTTTAAACCAAATGGCAGCATGGTATAATAAAAATTTCCGAGAGGAGTTCGAAAAGATATCTTACTTGCATCATGCTCGTACATCCTTATCTCGTTTGTAGCCGCTACATCCATCCATGGAGGAGAACATGCCGTGTCCGCTGGTTGTATCTATTAACATGTCGATGTTAGGCGAGGAGGAGGATCGTTTTTGGAGCAAAGACTGTTCAAGTCTCTCGAAGTCTATGCAAAGACTCGATCTATCCATTTTCCTCATGTATGAACTACAACTATTTAACCGACTTGAATACAGGTATGACATGTATATGATGGGTGACCAATTTTCATCCGGCATTTCTTCATATCTCCAAGCAAATATGTCCTGGTACTCTTTGAGAAGTTGCACGAGCTTCGTGCGTTTATCCGTACACAAGGTTGAGCTGATGGAGATAGGCCTAGGAGATTCCTCAACGATTTCAATTTCATCAGTTGTAGAGTTGGTGCCATCTTGTAGTTTGTTGTGGAGCATCTAGCACTTGCTCTTGTGGTTCGTTCTTTGTTGTAGCATTCCATTAGGTGGAGAGGGCGGGTAACAGTCTCCTCTGCTGATAATGGCGATCCGGTATACCATTTTCCTTTCTCGGTCACGACTCGCCATAAAAGTTCGTTCCCTCCTCGTGTGAACGTGGGTTGTGGCTTCACAAGTATGGAGAAGAATGCTTCGTCGGCAAAGATGCATCGTGGGTACTAGCCCTCAATGATGCAAGTCGGTCTTCTTCCCGAATTGACGCCTACATGGGGAGTGGGATGCAACGAACTTGTCTAATTCTTTCCACGGAGCTTCTCCCGTATGTCTTTGGTTTGGTTTCCCTCGAAGTCCGTCATTGTGGTAGGCTTCCGTACGACCTTGCACGGGAGAGCCTTGGATGTCCCGAGAATCTTGAGAGTAATGAAGACGATCCTGTGTAGATAAGGGTCGTCTTGAACTCGAATCCTTGATGCGTGCGGTGACATGTAGGTCACGGTCGTGACCTTCCTCTGGTTGATAGCAAGAAACGTCTCCGCGCGCCGATTCTTCGAGAGATGTGAAAGTTTGCATAAATTTTCCACTAGAGAAACCGCTTCCCGATCCACCGGCCTCTGGTTCATAGTGAAACTATTGACTCGAGGAAGATCGTTGTGAGGATCAGTCCCCAGTGTAGGAGCCTCCATGACAGGACCGCTGAACCAGAGTGAAACTATTGACTCGAGGAAGATCGTTGTGAGGATCAGTCCCCAGTGTAGGAGCCTCCATGACGGGACCGCTCATATCTGATGTCGCTTCTTTGATCGGGTCCATGTAGGTCCGTGCCATTGAAGTACCTTCTCCGGTGCGTTGAATTCATTCCTTGTTGGCTCCAGGGGCTGTTGCGGGTCATGTGGAAATCGATCAGTTAATGTCTTAAGAAAAGTGAGTACCTCTTTCCGAGTTGCGGCCATATCCGTTTGAGTCTTGACAAGAACTTCCCTTTTCCATCAAGTCTGCAATAATGGGAGATGGTCCTCCTCTCGCCCCTCCAGTTCCTCGTCCCGATGAAGGAGTGGAAGTTGTTGCTCCGGTGACTACCGGAGGTGTTACACTTGATGAGATGCCGGGACTTGTGCTGCTCGGCTCAGTGATGGGAGGTGTTGTAATATCACTGCTGAGTGATCGAATTGAACGTTCCCATCCTCTCGTACTCACGTGTTACTTGATTGATCTCTCCTTCCTCAAGCGTTTCTTCACGGCTTCGACAAGGGTCTTGAGATGTAAATCTTCCAAAGAGGATCCGTAAGCTGCAGGCTCCATTTCTTTATCCGGTAGACGTTGTAGTACCCGGACAAGTCCTCTTCTCTGTGGAGTTGCCTCGGTTCTTCATTGTTGACTGGACCATATTGTTCATCTTTCCTGAGTCACCTGCGGTTACGCGCTCTTTTTGCCTCTCCACCGGTAAAGGTGTGACTCTCGACTAAGGTTATAAGAAATTCGAACATTTAGTGGTTCGGCTTTGCTTGAGTAGATGCCGGTTATCGTTACTCCACTCTTCCATCCTTCTTTGTAATTGTGTTTTATTATGACTTGTATAAATGTCATTCAAAAAAGGCGAAATGTCTCGCTCCGCTCTTCGCTCTACAAGCGGTGATACCAAGCCACATCGTCTTGATTTTCCAAGACATCCTCCAAAGCATTCTATCTACACTTCCCATGGTATCTCGAACCGCGGTGCATTGTGGTTTCCTCGATGAGGATACATCGTGAGCCAAAACCGAAGAATTGAGAATTCAATTTTTATTATAATTAGAAGTAAAATAGATCAACCTAGTAACTATTGTGTTTGGTCGAACCTTTTATCAAGTAAACAATTGTTGATGGGTGAAAATTACTCCTGCAGAATTTGGTAATTTGGGGTGTGGATGAGGAATGAATCTAAACCTTCAACAAATGCACTTTGCGGTGAGTGCTTGTAGGTTCGAGAGATCAATCTCGTGCAAGTCCGGCCTAAACCAAGAAATGGCCGTTCCAGACTTGTTTCGGTCACAAAGTGAAGGAGATGGGGTTGATCTTAGGGAGGGAAGCGAAGAAGGTGTTGAGATTGTGAAAGTGTTGGCTTGCTTATGACTTGTGACAGAAAAGTGAGCAGGCTTACGGTTAATGTAAGGAGGCTCTGGATGTTGATTTTCTGTCTCGTCTGAACTTGTGTTGTTCTCCGTTATTCCTTGTTGTTGGAAATAGGGCGGAGACCCTATTTTATACAAGTCATTGAGCCTCATTCACGTTTCTCGTGGGAAGTGGAGGTAGTGGAATGATGGAGTAGTGGAGTTGTGTGTCGGTAACATACGACCAGTCTTGCCCACTTTTCCAGTCCATCTCTAACCGTCCATGACCTCCTAACACGTTCTTGTGATGGCGCGTTGCACACTGCACGCTGTAAACCGCCAGACCAATACCCCAGTAAGTATCCCCCAGTTTGTGACATGATTGATGTCTGGAATGCGGATCGTGGATCCACGGAAGATAGCATGTAATGCTGAATTGAATAATTGCGTTATTCAGAAAGTCGATACTTGTGGAGTATCGTGTGTATTTTATGCAGGTACTGCATTACGATGTGGTAAAGTGATGGGTAATGACTCCTCACTAACCAAATAACTCCTGACCAGGGTTGTATAACCAAGCTGGTGAAGTCGGATGGATGAGATGATGTTTGAGACACTCATCTGCGACCGTTGATGAAATTAGGGTTTTTTAAAGAGGTGCGCAAGCATCACTCTTCAGCTTGGTCGAAACCAAGCATGGGAAGGATTTTGTAGAGGACCGACCATACATGCGTGTTGACGGCATGATGGTGTACACGTCCATGTCTCACCGTCTCATGAAGATGCAATCTAGGCCACTCAATTTGACCGTCAAAGAGGAGTGGTTGAGATCGGTTTGCGGCAGAAATCCCTTGCCGCAAAGGAGTTGGAAACCGCATGACATCCCAAGTTTGGGCGTGCGTTCCAAGACGACCCATCTTGGTCGGTCTTGGTCGATCATACCACCGTGTAGGTGGTAGGCTAGTGTTCACACCTATACCGATTACCCCATGAAAACGTGATCTAAGCCACTCAAATCATCCGGTGAAGTTGAGCGGTCGAGATCGGTTTAGGATTTGGGAGATGTAACCGCGTGAGTTTGGTCGGGTGTTTTGGATTAGCTAGGGCATGGTATGCCTTGGCCGACCGCAAGAGGAGGTAGATGGGCCCACGGTGGTCATCTTTGGTATGACCGGCCTTGGTTAATCCAATCTGTGACCCTCCATTCGTATTAGGAGAAGATGGGACGCGCGTGATGACTTGAAACCCTAATTTTGGCTTTCAAAGCCGCGCGACCATGCTCTTTTGGGCGGGACAATTTGTTGTAACCAACCATGGTTGGCTTTTGACCGACCGGTCATGTGTGTAGGCGGTCACATGGTGATTGTGTCGACATGCTCCGGCCCTTTGAGTCTACATCTACACCCTCCATCTATGCCTGCGAAGATGGATGGTTGAGACCGCTTTCGCGGCACATGTAATATGCCGCAAACCCTAATTTAGGGTTTTCCGTCCATAATGCTTGGTATGGATGGTTTCTTGGCAAGCGAAGGCCAATGGTCGACCATGCGGGGTCGGCTGTGTGTATTCCATACCTGCTTGGGGGTGATGGAATTGATCTCGTGGTCATCCAATCATGCTTGTGGAGTTGGATGACTGCGATCGATCATATCCGGCAAGCTAAGGCCGTGGGTATTCCATACCATGCTTAGGGTGATGGAATTGATCTGTGGTCATCCAATCATGCTTGTGGAGTTGGATGACTGCGATCGAGATCATATCCAGGAGACCGATACGATCAAGTCCGGATGCTCAATCGGGCTAGTATAACACACCGAGAGGGGCTCAATCGGGCTAGTATAACACACCGAGAGGGCTCGGGCTAGTATAACACACCGAGAATCAGCCTATATGGGTATTTCGTACATGGTTTCATTATAGTGCTTGGAGGTTCATGTTACTCTGTAAGAGTAACACTCAGTCGTCATGCCACACTGATAATGAGTACAGGAAATACAAGACTGATATGAAATTCACAGGAAGGGATTGTTGCTACATGTTCCATTCTTGGTGAATCAAGTGAGGGAGTATCCAACACTTATAGATGGCTTTATCTTTTACAAGATGTCAGCGCATGATTTTCTCTGGTTTTTACAAATATAACCTTAAACGAAAATCCGCCATCAACAACTTCGTTGTTGTATTATCTCGATCTCGTATCCATAGATGATAACACGAAGTGTGAACCGATTAGTTGTATTGTCTCGACTCAGTCCATAGACAATCACTTTCGGAGAAATGACTTATAGGTGGAAAAGTTTTAGATTGAGGTATATTTGGGTACCCTCGTCTTTTTAATTGGTATCAGAGCAGGCAAACACGAAAATATCTAACAATCTGTGTTTGGTGCGATCCAACCTATACGAAATGAGTCAAAATAATAAAAGCAAAGCTAAACTTATGAAGGACGCAGTTAACGTATGTCAAGATAATGAGAATAATATCTCGAGAGAAGGTCAATGGAAATTGGTCTCGTAAGTCTTTTCGAATCAAAGAAAAAGTCTTTGACTAATAACTTGATTGCGAATCAGGTCTCTGATCAGAAAAGAATGAATCTGAAACTCAAGGAACATGTTTTGGATCCGACTCCAATACCTAGTGAAAAATAGTCTTTCTCAGAATGCGAAAAGAGATTAGATTCACTAGCATACCCAAGTTCTGAATATCGTAAGATGCTGGTAAGGTTTTTCAAACATATTGAAACCTATTCAGAAAAGGGAAAAACCATTGACAATCTAGATGATGTCTTAGAACTTATTGTTCATATACATGTAAGAATATGTGAAGAAAAGCGAGATACACTCAGTCTGCAAAATAATCTGGCATATTATATGGAACAAAAATTGGCCTTGTGCAAACATGTTCATCAACAGACTATACTGAGTGTGAAATTCTCAATCAATCGCTAGAGCATTTACAGATAAGGAATAAGATCCTTATTGAGAAACTTCTTATAGTAACATGTCAAGAGGTATATCTAAACGGGTGTTTAGAAAAACATTTCCAACAAGGAATTGATACCTTAAGAGGACATATAGAATGTCTTGAACAAGAGACATTAGCAATTTGTCGAATTGAAAATCTTGATCACACGGGTTCAAGTTCAGAGAACATTCCATCTTGGGCACGGGATATAATCGAAGATATTGCATCTCGCAATTTTCCTAACCAAGAGGATGGGTTCAAAACCCACGAAAAGGAACATGATAATGCTCATAAGGAAAAGGAGGAAGAATCTCCTCAAAAGGTATTTGATGAGGAAGATCCTCATCCTAATGATTAATCGCATTAGAATGTGCATCCTTACAATGCCCAATCTTTGGATATAAGGAAGCACAGTATACCTGGGCTATCAGAATCATATCTCTTATTCAACGTAGATAGATTACACGATCTACCTTAAGTATACTTTAATTATTCTTATGTGTAAAAAGGTTGTCTTACAACAACTTGTGTAAAAAGGATGTGTGTAGTTGTTTGAAGTATCTCTTGATACCGATCTTGGAGATAATCTCTTTGGATAAAGTTGTGTTTCAGTAACACATAAGATGCGAAAATATTTTCAAATCTTGTCAGAATTATTTATTTAAGGATGATATCTATGTTTGGTATGTGTTAAAGGTATTTCAAGTATATGTACTCAACGTGTCTGAGAACTTATACTAAAGGATGTATTCTCAAACCAGATCTCAAGCAAAACTTCTGAAAGCCTTGAGTGGAATGACTTCTAAGTAAACTATTCATCTTGATGATACCTTCAAAAAATCTGGTTGTGAAGATATCGAAAATGAAAAGGAATATGTGACTCATCACCTTGTCCAAAACAGTTTGGATGCTAAGATTGATATTATCAATCTACGACAAGTCCTCCTCACTATTATTGAAACTCATCATAGACAGGAAGCACTACTAACAACTGTTATACGTAACCAAAGAAAGCTGATTAAACTTGGAATCTGTAACAGGGAGTATGCTCGAAATATTAATCGAAAGGTTAATGCTTTAGCCTGTGAACATAATCAAGGTATTGTGTGCAGAATCCGAGATATCAGTCGAGATTTTGTTGATGACGATCTGAAAAATTTGAGGAAATTGAAGATGATGTTTGAAAAATCTTTGAAAAATAGACATCGTTTTTTATTGCTTTCAATAATTGTATTAGGTCTATTATGAATAAAACTATCTTACTATGAATAAAATTATTTGATTTATAATTTTTTTTGTGATAGTTTATGATTACATAGCATGTGCTTGAATGCTTTATCTTATTGCTATGTATGTTTATGGGATATTTGATTTCGGTTTCATGACCTTAATATTCGATCTCATATGTTGTGAACCCTTATGGTTTGGGTGACTTTTTGGTTTAGCATGATTAAGTTCTAACCCATGTTGGTAGGCTTTATCAGAGGATCATGAGGGGTTCTGATTGAAACAATATGTGAAAAAGTGACAATATGTTAAATCGTTTGGTTTAGCATAAAAGCATATGTGTTTCGGGGTTTTCAACTTTTGCTTGCAATAGTTAAAAACCGGTTTTCAACCTTTCTCTGGTAAAGGTTGGTTGTTGTTATTCTTTTGTTTTGCATAAGTATGACAACATAATGATATTTCGATATTAATTCTCCCTGGAAGAAGATGCAAACATATTGGAGAAGAGGGTGCGAAATTTGAGGTAACGACTTTGTTAGTTAATCGTTTTCCTGTTTAAGAAAAGCCTGAGTTTATTGCGTATATTTATTGCTTTTGCTTAACAAAATTTTTGGTACAATTGATGTTTTATTCCATTATTTTTGTATGGATGTGTGTGTGATTCAATTGTTTCCGGTTAAGAAAAACTATTGTTATCTTGCTTTATTGTTTGGTATCAATCGTTTAGGCTTACAAAATTTCGGTGCAATTGCGGTGCTTTAATGTCTATGTTGTTTCAATTGCTTCCGGTTGAGGTGAATAATTATGCAAGTTGATTTATTTGTTTTGTATGAATTGTTTATGGCTTAACTAAAAAAAAGGTTTTCGGGATGAATTGTTTAGTCCAATTCGATTCCGGATAAGAGAAACTAAGTTAATTCTGATCTTAGTTAGACTTATCAAAGTGGAGGTTTCGGTTATTCAAGTCTAATCGAATGCCTTTACAAGAAATACTAGTTAACTAACCTAGTACTTGTCTTGTTTAAAAGTTAAAGGTCTAAGTTATATGGATAATTAGAACCTGATGAGAAAAATAGAGTTATCTTTATTTTGGTCTTATCGAACAAGCGATTGTATTTGTACAATCGGTTTAGCAAAGGAACTAAGCTGCTTAGTCGATTTTTGGTTTGCTAAATTATTAGGGAAAATTGTTTTGGGCAATTGTTTCCTTGGTAACATATCAAAAAAAAATTACTTTGTAGTTTCGATTTTGATATTGGTTATCAAAAATGGTGTGTGGAACCCTCGTGCTTAACTCTATAAGTTGCAAGTCTTGTGAGATTTGTAAGATCCTTTCGGTTTGTCCTTTATTTGCTCGTATATTTGTCATTTTGTGACAAAAAGTGGGACAAATATATGGAGTAAACAAGTGATACTGTTATTGATTTATATTGATTGGTATCACTATGGGAAAGGACATTGGTGCTTAAACATTTATCTAATGAAAGAGTAAAGTATAGACTAAGGGGGGGTAGCGTATCATATGCTTCTTGTAGTTATATGGAATACAAAGGAATAACAAAGACGTGCGGATTGATAAAATCTACATATCTTACCTTTAGGGGGAGTATTAGCTTTGTAATTATAATGTCAACAACGGCATTTATGGATTGAATGTATACAGGTTATTGTGTT
The DNA here is from genome assembly GCA_023531295.1 of Papaver armeniacum. Taxonomy (NCBI): domain Eukaryota; kingdom Viridiplantae; phylum Streptophyta; class Magnoliopsida; order Ranunculales; family Papaveraceae; genus Papaver; species Papaver armeniacum. Next base: position 138,223 of record JAJJWW010004056.1, read on the forward strand.
GTTAAATTCGGGAATCAAGCGTATGTGTAATAAATTCTTATAATTTGTTTATCCATATGATGTAAGAGTTTTGTCACTAAAATTGACAAAGGGCGAGATTGTTAGAGAATAGCTCGGTTGAACCCACCAAGCGTTGGTATATCAAGTTTGGTTGTCATATTTTAGTGAATCAAAACTCATTTAAAGAGTCGTTTGATTATGTACTAGAGTCAACTTCGTATAGGTTATCTTGAAAGTATTAGAATATGAGACATTACAAGTATTACGAAGACTTGAAGAAGTGAAAAAGAAAGGAGCTACAACGACAACATCATCCTTCCACTTGAGGTTAGTGATATTTGACTTGAACTGTTTCATTCCCTAACGTATCTTTCAAGTCGTGCATATTGAAAACATAACTGCGAAGCATGAATGATTATACTCTAGTTAGACGTAGTATTAAGGAATACAATACGAGGTTTATTGCTTAACCATTAAACTTTGTATATAAGACATCAACATAATCGTATGAATGCTATTGTGATTATGTATGGGTATGAGGTGAAGATTTCATCTTAGGAAACAATGTTTTACATTCGTTTAAAGGAAGTAAATTCATGAACTTGTTTTGTGAATCGAAATGGAAATCACCAGGCTTATTGGTAATGTTATTCATTGCATATATTTTGAACTACCAATATATGTGATTAGTATAACCGCTCATGACTTGTTTATGTTCTTGGTAAAACTATTCACAAAGACCTGACTTTTGTATTGGTATGACTTTTATTAGTGAAACCGATCTTAAGTAATCACCTGAGATGGTATGATCGATTTAGTTTTATTGGTATGACCAACTCTAGGCAAAGGGGAACCGATCCTAGTAAGAGGTGCAACCTATCACAAGAGGGGGAATCGATCCTTGTAAGAGGTGCAACACGTTTCTAGATATTGGGAACCGATCCTATGAACATGTGCAACACGTTTTTAGACATTGGGAACCGATCCTATGGACATGTGCAACAAATACAAGTTAGATACCATATATATGTGGGAACCGATCCTAGAACCTAGTCAACCAAATTTTTGGAAAGCTAGTGTGACTAAATCTAGTACTCACATGGAGGTAGAACTGAAACTTGTTTTGGTGGAACCGTGAAACCCATGATTGGTGATTGAGTGTTCTTAATCAATCACATAGTTCTTGAAAGTCAGATGAACCAATTCTAAACTCGTTTGGAAGTGTGTCAAATTGGTTTCAAGATTGTAAGTATGAAAGAGGACCTACAAAGTTAAGATGTCGACATTCTTTGAACATGTGCAGTAACGCTTATCTTTAATTGTTCAAAGATATTCCTTAATAGCTAAAGGAAAAAATCCCGGATTGAAAAATAAGTTGAGTTCAAAATCTTAAAGTATATCAAAGAGTTTAATATCTCTAACTCTTAATTCAATCCGCAATCAGCAAATAGAAATCTGTGAGCCCGATTGAATATAAGAGGAGTTACTTGAACGGTACCAAAGACCAATGTTCAAGTGTCAATCAATGTAAATCAACAACCAAAGGTTGGATATTCTAATTGATTGATCTTAACGCACAACCTGTGAGATTTCAATTATATAACAAAATATAATGCGGAAAAGAAATAACACAGACACGTGAATTTTGTTAACGAGGAAACCGCAAATGCAGAATAACCCCGAGACCTAGTCCAGATTGAACACCATACTGTATTAAGCCGCTATAGACACTAACCTACTACCAATTAACTTCGGACTGGGCTGTAGTTGAACCCTGATCAATCTCACACTGATTCAAGGTACAGTTGTGCTCCTTACGTCTCTGATCCCAGCAGGATACTACGCACTTGATTCCCTTAGTTGATCTCACCCACAACTAAGAGTTGCTACGACCCAAAGTCGAAGACTTGATAGACAAATCTGTCTCACACGGAAAAGTCTATAGGATTGAATAAATCTGTCTCCCACAGAAATACCCAAGAGTTTTTGTTCCGTCTTTTGATAAATCAAGGTGAACGGGAACCAATTGATAAACCGGACTTATATTCCCGAAGAACAGCCTAGTATTATCAATCACCTCACAATAAACTTAATCGACTAGCGAAACAAGCTATTGTGGAATCACAAACGATGAGACGATTTTTTTTTGTGATTACTTTTCTATCTTGCCTATCGGAGATATAAAATCTCGAGCCAATTATTTCAATTACACTCAACACGATAGAAACAACAAGATCAAATCACGCAACTACAAAGATAATAGTTGGGTCTGGCTTCACAATCCCAATTAAGTCTTCAAGTCGTTAACCTACAAGGTCTCGAGAAGAAACCTAAGGTTAAAAGAGAATCGACTCTAGTTATGCAACTAGTAACACACATGAGGTGTGTGGATTAGGTTTCCCAGTTGATAGAGTTATCCTTTATATAGTTTTCAAATCATAGTTTGCAAACCAAGTTACCTTGGTAACAAAGCATTCAATATTCACCGTTAGATGAAAAACCTGATTCAACCAATCTAATATCTTTCAACCGTTAGATCGAACTTAGCTTGTTACTCACAAATGAAATGTACCCTCATTTAGGTTTATGTAGCCGTACCTAAACGTGTACACCAGGTTGGTTTATAAATAGTTAACCGAGGTTATCCATATGATTACTCTCATATCAACCTTATTCATCTTAACCATAACTAGTTCAAATGACTCAAATGAAACTAGTTAAGAGTTGTTCAATTGTTTAGAAAACACAATTGAAATCAAATCGGTTTGATTCACTTGAATCAAACATGAACATTATAGCCACGGTTTGCAAAGATTGCATTCCTTATGATTTAAATGTTTAAGTTCATGGACTTGACCGCTTTGACAAAGTAACCAACTTAAGTATGCGTACGGGTATTCGTACTTAAGCAACCGGTTTTTGAGTTTGTAAAGTTTCCAAACTCAGCAGAAATTTTCGGTTCAAAAACTTCCGTACGCATACTTAAGGTGACTAGTTAAGAGTTTTCCCAAAACCAAACTCAGCTGAAATTCTCGGTTTGAGAACTTCCGCCAGTATGTACGCATACTTAACCTGTCTCCTTCACCAATTTTGTATACACACACGCATACTCTTGGATCCGGTTTATGGACTTATACACTAATGTGCGAACACACTATATATGCTTATATCCAAAGATGGTTACATCATCAACTCTTTATTTCAATCATTGAAACATTCTTCTATAATGTCAATAGCCGTTTTCACACACTATTAACATCAAAGCAATTTTCAAGATATTGAAATAATCATTATTGAAACCTTCCAAGTCTTACACCAAGTGATTGTATCACACAAACCATGTAAGATGTTACTCGGAAATTTTCTCATGATATCAGATGAACTTGGTCGAAGCGAAAGCTTACCAACACATATTTCGAGAAATATGTAAGCGAGATATACTCATCTCGAAATCTCAAATGTGTATAAAGAAAACTATATCGTAACACGACTTATATCTCAATATAGTAGATAGTAGAAATAGACTTTCCAAGTGATAGATAAGTTCAAGTCTCCGCATACCTTTTGTCGAAGAAGTTCCACAAGCTCCCCTTAGTAGTTCTTCGTCTTCAAGAGATGAACGTCGAGAGATTTAAGCTCAACTACACTATATATGTCCTAGTCCGAGACATCTACAAATAGGCTAGAAATCAATACTTATAGTTTTGATCACTAACATTGACAAACATGCTTGAGATAGCAACGCATGCGAGTTTGACCGAGCAATGCTCTAACAGTTTATAAGATAGATCTAAGAACCTGACAAAGGAGTTTATTGGGATAAACGGAAAAGCCTTTTGTCGAACTCACATCACTTGGTTGAAAAGAGTTGTTACCAAACAGATTTGTTGTTCCTTTACTGTTTGGAATACAAACCAAAGGAATTGTTCCAAGTACGTGACTTATTACAAGTTGGAAGCGTGGGAATACAGACGGAACTAGGTGATTTATAGGTTTAGTTACTTGGTCTCAACTATACGAAGTTGGTTTGATTTTGTATAGCGGCTTAATCCTGAGAGTATTCAATTCTGGACAAGGTCCCGGGGTTTTTCTGCATTTTCGGTTTCGTCGTTAACAAAATCTTCTTTGTGTCTTTTACTTTTCTATTTCGCAATTATAATTGTTTTTATTATAATTAGAAGTAAAATACACAAACGTTAATTCCTATTTACTTGATAGTAGTCCTATTGCGTTTGGTTAAGTCCAAACCTTTTATCAAGTAAACATACTTCGTTGTTGTATTGTCTCGATCTCGTATCCATAGACGATCACACGAAGTGTGAACCGATTAGTTGTATTGTCTCGACTCAGTCCATAGACAATCACTTTCGGAGAAAGGACTTATAGGTGAAAAAGTTTTAGATTGAGGTATATTTGGGTACCCTCGTCTTTTCAGATACTTGGTTCAAGACTTGCTTCACCATTGAACCCCGATAAGGCTTTGAATTTCTTACACTAAGTGAAGGTTCAAATCCAAAAGATACCTATCATTTAGGTATTGGTTTCTATGATGATGCTTATTTCCCAACTGAGAGTGAACTACGTTGTCTTGATCCCACTTGGGTACGTAGGCAGTCATTTAGGTGATGCAGCCACTCCGATTCAAAAGTTTTTTTTACTTTGTTTTTGTGTTTTTTCAATTTTGAAAATAGGGGGAGAATGTTGTATATTTTCAATATTGTTTTCCGCTAGAAAAAATATCTGGTTTTGAAATTCAAAACCTAATTCGGTTCCAGAATTTTCTACAGTCGTGTCTCTTCTCATTAATGGATGGTGACCTTTGAAAGCGTATGTTGGAGATGAAAAGACATCTCCAAAAGGCATGAAACCCTCTATAAATTGCGAAGGATTCTTCCCATCAAAACACATCAAAATCTTTGCTTTATTTTCTCTCTAAGCATCATCAGAATCTCATATTGTGTGTTCTTGGTTGGGTCAAGGGAGTACAACTCTTGAATCCAACAACGTTTTTAGGGATTCATAGTATCCTGAAAGCATTATTTCACTGACCAATTGTACTCGCCGATTATTTGGTAAGGGACGAAATATTTGCTGAAAATAATCGCAAGGATTTGAAGTTCAGTGATACAACATTCTTTTCGGTTATTTGTTTTCATCCTCAGGTACCCTGTTTTCCAACATGTGTTTCCCCTGCAATTACAGAGATTGACAGCAACTCTTCGGCTAGAGGTAGAATTCAGCAATGGACTCCACCAGAGATTCACCACATCAAAATCAACGTGGATGATGCCTTTGTCCCTAATAAAGGACCAGTGGGTACAATTTCTCAAGTTAATTCAGGAAGTTATATGAGTTGTGGTACTTCTACCTTTGATGCAACATCTCCTCTTTCAGTGGAAACAAAATTTGTTTTACCGGGTCTCGGTATGGGAAGAAGACTTGACGTTCCCAGAGTTATAGCAGAAGGTGACACAACAAATATGACTAAAGCAATTACAGGACATGTTAATAATATTCCATGGAGCATCAAATCTTGGGTAAAGAGAATCAAAGAAGAAGAATGAAACTTTATTGATGTTAAGTTTATTTCCGTTCCAATTTTTATTTTATTTTGGCTAATTCTAATTCATTATGTCAATATACTATGCACGATAACATTACAGGACGGTGAAATTCTAATTCATTTCCTATTTGTACCTCTTTCTTCAAACCTCAATCTTACCGAGGTAGTCTAATAAAACTTTCTCTAGTCCAGGGCCTTTCAAAAGAGGAAAAGGAAAAAAAAGACATCGGGTTACCAAGTGCGGTGGTGGTAAAGTTTTTCCATAAACTCAGCCTCAAGGGCATACGAAAAGACCAGGAGGCTAAAAAAGAGACGTTTAATAACCTGGCGTCATTAGGGGCTACCCTGAAAGAATTAGGGGCGACACAAAAAGACAAAAAAGGTCACCCAAGCATAAATCTAAGCTACCCCTTATCTCCTACTTTTCGAAATGGCCATTTTACCCTCCATAATCGATAGATAAAACTACAATCGGTAGTGTAATTTCGTAATCGGTAGTTGTTAGGATAATCGTAGGTTATTTTGTACATATGTAATTTGAAAGTTTTGTTATTTTGAAAAAAACCTACAATCGGACAGTATTTATTTAACATATCTTCCGATTATGAAGTTGCCCCAAAATTGATATTTGAAAAAATCTCAAGTTTTTCGAATTCGAGAACTACCATAAATCGGAGGGTATTTAGTTACCATGTCTTCCGATTATGGAGTTGTCCCAAAATTGATATTTGAAAAAATCTCAAGTTTTTCGAATTTGGGAACTACCATAATCGGTAGACATGGAATTAACTTGTCTCCCGATTATGCAGTTGCCCCAAAATTGAAATTTGATAAAATCTCTAATCTTTAGAATATGGGAACTACCATAATCGGTAGCTTATGAAGTTCACCTAATCTACCGATTTTAAACCCCGCGTTAATCGGTAGACAATGATAAAATATTATGTCTGATTATAAGTCTATTTAGGTTCAGAAGAACAATAAAAATGAAGCCACTATAATCGGTAGCAATGTTAATACTTGTACTTCCGATTATGGACCTGTCTGGCTTTTTTTTTTTTGAAAAGTCACCAGAATCGGTAGTTAAGGTTGATAACATTACTACCGATTCTAAACATATCTCACAATTTTTTGAAAATTTACCAGAATCGGTAGAAATGGTTGATATGTATCCTCCGATTATGGTGAAAAATTCAGCAGTTTCAGACAATCAAGTAATAAACATAACTCAAAATACATTCATAACCCATAAACTTAAGAACATATAATCCAAAACAATTATTTGAAACACCATAATCCTAAAGAAACTGTTAAAACAACATAATCCATAAAATCGAAGTACACATTATCACCTAATTCCTAGTTTTCTTCTTAGTATTGTCAGCTAGAGTTTTAGAACGCTTCGGACGACTCGGACGATCCGCATTATCACCAGCATCACCTTCATCTCCCTCAATATTTCCTTCAGCATGAGAGCTTGAAGAAGCCTGAGATCTTTTGTTCGCCTTTGATGCTTTTTTCTTGGGCGGGTTCTTCGTCACTTTCTCCCCAAACTCAGTTGCATACTCTTCATTATCAACGTTATTAATCATCTCCCTATGCTTTTTTATCTTCTCAATTGGCACATGCACTCCAGCTGTTATGCAATCAGCGCACCATTTGGACAAAAACTTGAACCTATTCATCTGTTTTTTTAATTGACAAAACATCAAATGGAGTTCACCTAAGAAATTGAGACGTTATATTAGAAAAGTCATAACCATACGCACCAGTTAAATCATAGCCTGGGTTTTTTCTTTGATGATACATTTGTAATTGGAACCCGCCGAGGTCGACTTTGCTTTAAGTTCACGGATTACTTTTAGATGTGAATGCTCCCGGTACCACTCCATATAGCCTGGAGCATTTTCATGACCTCGGGTGACATGTCTCCCAACGTTCACCATGTGGTACTCCCTCTTATCCCAATGTTCAGCAACAGATGGATCACCGGAGTAAACTACCTTGATGTTGTCCTGGTTAGACTCGCTATGCTCCACGTCCAACTTGAACTTGCCATTCATATGATGCCATGGTATTGTTTGGCAAGCACCATGTTGTCGCATCACCCTGGAGCCATTGTACATTACATAACCTGTGTGGTACCACAATGGTCCAAAATAATGGGACAACCCGGAACGAGGCACTATATGTCCACTAGCTCGGTCTTCCCTGTATGGATCAAAGCATACCTCCGAGGCCTTAAGTGAGTCTAATTTCTCCCTCAAGCTAACCAACTGCTGCTCTTTTGTCCTTGAACGGTTGTCATTGAACTTGTACTTTGTTCCTCTCGGTGTACCTCTCTCCCATGCTCGGTTCACATCTCCCAATTTCAGACTGGGGTAGTGGTCATAGATCCATGTCTACATAGATATCAAACCAAGTATTAGAAATTGATTCTTAAATTAGAAAATGAAAAAACATAACGATCAATGGATTAATAGAGTTAAGAAAATACCTGGAATAGACTCACGTTCCCGGCAATTTGGCTAGTTCTAAGCCTCGACGCTTTTCTCAATTCTGCCATCAAGAATGCAATAGTTGTCGTGCCCCGGGAGTAGTCTGCGACCTTATTGAGAGGATGCAATAGTTATAGAAGATTGGCATCTACTCGGTTGCCACTGGTATTAGGGAATGTAGCGCCCCCAAATCTAGCAACTGACTAATCCAAGAGATTAACGAATAAAGAGGCATTAAGGATCTAAAACATTTACTTAAACATTCAATTAAGAAATCTGCTACAAAATCCAACCGGAAACTTGCCCCGCTCTAAAATATATATACAAGAACTCCTCTCAAGTGATACTTATACAATAGTCATTTGGTTTACAAATAGAACATACAACATAATAAACATAGCAGAAGATAACCAACTAACGAAAACAACCCTTGAAGCTTTCGCTGCGCAACTCTGATCTGTCTCTGAAACTGAAATTGGGAATGGGTGAGCACATCATCCCTAAAAGGGGTTCCCAGTAGAAATAACATTTAACTTTCAAGTAATCATTTGCATGATTTGAAAAATAATACACGTTTTCCCAAACACTAAAGACAACCAATTCACAGAGGTAAACAAACATGTATATGGAACTAACTCCTTCTTCAAACAAGGTGTAATATTGAGTGTCGACCAATTCCTTACACACCCTATTAGTTTATAATAGTGTCGACCAATTCCTTCCACACCTAATAAATAGTATTGATGTCGACCAATTCCTTCCATATCTAAATAATATTGGTGTCAACCAATTCCTTACACACCTAATAACATATATTGGTGTCGATCAATTCCTTACACACCAAATAGCATATACTGGTGTCGACCAATTCCTTACACACCAAATAACATATATTTTTTCGAAAGTAACTAGATATGAATAAAGGAGCGTATCCTATATACCACAGATGAAAATTCTTATTTCCGAAACAATTAATAAAGACAGACCAAGCATTACAATTCCTTAATTAAACAATGCATGGAATACACAATCAGACAATGCATGAATTTATAAAACATAAACTTTTGTAAAGGAAAACAACAATAATCACAAAAGAGTTAAATGTAAATTCCCACCTCTTTTGATGACAAGCCACGCCTACCTCGAGATCCACGATCCACCGGTTCATCCTTTGAATCGATCGTTGTTAATAACTAACTGCAATTGCAGTAGCTGCAGGCTTTCAAAGAGACTATCCAACTGTGATTCAACAATCATCATTCCTATATAATTTCTACTCTCCCAACTCAAGATACAACAATAATCTACACCACCAGGTTCAGCTTCAATACTACTAACCTCATTACCCTGCCAATTCCATTCTCCTTGCACCTACAACAGTTCATACCCATTTCAGTGACACTGCATACTCCATGAACTGCAACACCATCACCAAAATCCCATACTCCACCAATTACCATCAAAAACAGTCTCCAATTCAGTTCATTACAGCACTACTACTCCCTGCAACTCCATTGTCACTGTATACCTCCATTACCCAACCACCACAATCTTATAATCATGTATACACCCATCTGAAAGTTTACAATCAATCCTCTGAATATCCTTCTCAATCTTAATTCATTAACAACTTCCTAAACTCACAATGAAAATGAATAACTCAACTAAGATTATAGAGAAAGATAATTACCTCAAACACAACAAACCAATTCTCTTACAGCTTCTCAATCTTCTCTGATAATTCATCTCAGCTTTAATCAACTCTTTATACCCATCTCCTACTTTCAAAATTACCATCTTCTTCATCTTGAGTTCATCAGCATCAACTGTTCTTGGAACACAGAAACCCTAACTTCTTTAACAACTTCAAACTCAAAACCCTAGCCATTAAATTTGTGATGTTCTTCAACCTTTTTCTCTAATTCTAGTCAAACCCACTTCTAATTGAACTTCTACAGCTTTAATTTCATCTTATACATCTTCTCAGAAATCTCACAAAACCCTAACCTTTCAATTAATCATAAGAAAAACTTCAATACAATAATTCATCCACAACTCTCGTGTTCTTCATCTATCTGCAACCTAACAATCTATCTAATCCAAACGGATTCAATTAACCAGTTCTACAATCCCTAAGTCACTAGCTTCTCAATTCAATTTCCTCTTAAACTCAAACGGCAGCAACACCTCCTACATCGCTTGATTCATGATTAGACTCTTGTTAACTCGATCTCAAAACAATACTTCATCTCCCAAAATCAATCAGAAAAGAAAGGAAGAGCAGAAGAAGAACGAAGAAAGAGAAAAATAAAAGAGAAACTGAATTCTCAATCGAATCAGCAAGGTATAAGGCCGACCAAAATTATAAAGGCACCCAGAAAAATGATACGGGAAACCAGGTCGGTTAGGATGCAAAATGACTATTTTGCCCTTCTAACTAATCTGATAAAATCTTCTTCGTCCGGTGTCCGAATGACACGTTCGAGCAGTCCATTCCACATGACTTTTCGAGATCTATCTAGTGATACTAGTTTCGTATCTTGATCGTTATTAGATTAATTTCTAATAATTAAGTTCTATATTAACTAATCGAGTCCTTAGCGGCTAAGTCGTCTCGTGACCGGTCTAATAGCGTTGATGAGCTTGAGGGTCTTTACATTCTCCCCACCTTATACATTTCGTCCTCGAAATTAAAACCATCATTCTAGTCTTCAAAATTCCCCACCTTATAGAATAATCCTATTTCTTGTCTAAGCGCAGACAATACAAAAAACAAAGCACAAACCTATATGGCTTTCTACAACTAAGATTTAAAATTTGTAGTTCTAGGTTCAACTACACTGATTTAAGTTCTATCAAATAAGGAAGTATAAGTTTCTTACGCTAATTTCTATTTTGTAAAATATTTGTCTCTAACTTTATGGAGAATCCTACGAATCTTCCGAAGTGAACTTACTTCTATTGGTTTTCTAAATTAATTACATCATATTTCTATGATCGATCATCTCTGAATGCAGTTGCCCTGTCAAGGTTGGCCAATCCCAACAATGCCTTCCTACAAACAGGAAAACACAACCTTCGTTATTCCCCGGTGCTGGATTAACTAACTATTAATTTATTAAGATCACTTAGTCTGTAAACTTCTATCGTAACTGGTGTAATTCTGTTAAATATACTTCGTAAAATATATTCATATTTCACAGCATTTTAAGAAATTTAGTCAACTGATTTTTTTTTTCTATTTACTTATTTATTCATTTATTTCTTTTACTAATATAAGTAATCTGAATTTGATTTTATGTCAATTTGCAATATCTGATATTTTAACTTTAGTGTGATACCATATATATAGAATTTTTCAAATATTATCTATTATAAATTTCCTACTAATTTAATTACTCAAATACTTTTATCAACTGTGTTATTATTCTCATTATTCTTAAGTTGATAGTCCGGTTGGTACACTAAACCTCAATCTTGTAAATATATTTCTATTTTCACATAAAAAATTGATACAACCGATTTTGTTTATTCAGATTGAATTGGTATACTAAATCTTGTTAAATATTGGCGTTGGTAGTTTAATATGATTTAAATTTGAGTCTGCATACAATTATAGTATATCATAATCTTCTTTAGATTTTGCTATTAGTGTAAAGTATCCTATTAATATACAAATTTATTTTCTTTTAATTATAATATTACACTAAGCATCCGAATACTTTTATTACTATTTCATGTATATTTGTTTCATTTTAGAGATTTACTGGATCATTTGTTAGACTAAAGATAATTTCGGTACAAGATTAGTCTTTTTATTTTATATATTATATCCTCGCTTTTTTAAGTCTAACGCATAATAAGTATTATATATCTCTAATTTGTAATTAGTTTAATTAGTAAAACTTGAACGTAAATAAGCATTAATAATTTTCCATAGTTATTTAATCATAATTATTATTTTTATCGTTATATATCCTTATTGAAATTTTAGTTAGGTTAGGTTCAACGTGATACTAATTGATAAATGCTAACATTACTTTATTAAAATTATTATTACTTTTATTATCATCTATAATTACTATCATAACATTTTTATTATTAACATTAATGGTCAAACTATTATTATTCCACTCTTACAAATATTATTGAGTCCCAAAAGTATCATTAACATTTATGTAATTATTAACTGTTGATTCTACATATGAGTCAAAGGTGCTACGTAAGTTTCTATGTGACTTTCAAAATTTATCAATAATATTGATCTCACTATTTTTCTAATATCGAATTGTCTACATGTTCATACTTTTTAGATTAATTATTCTCTAATCTTTATTAGCTAAAGTTATTGGTGTACCCTACAATTTTTACTTCATTACATAAATAAACAACCAAACAAATAAATCAATCAATCAAATAAATCTTTTAATTATTGATAGCTTTTAGTGATTAAGATTTATCTCACAAACCCAACCCAGTTCTAAGTTAAACTATTTCACTAACTGGCATTGTCTATTCCTATTATTTCCCATAAGATCTAATAGTGAGCTCTGATACCAACATTGTAGCGCCCCCAAAGCTAGCAGCTGACTAATCCAAGAGATTAACGAATAAAGAGGCACTAAGGATCTAAAACATTTACTTAAACATTCAATTAAGAAATCTACTACAAAACCTAACCGGAAACTTGCCCCGCTCTGAAATATATATACAATAACTCCTCTCAAGTGATACTTATACAATAGTCATTTGGTTTACAAATAGAATATACAACATAATAAACATAACAAAAGATAACCAACTAACGAAAACAACCCTTGGAGCTTTCGCTGCGCAACTCTGATCTGTCTCTGAAACTGAAAGTGGGAATGGGTGAGCACATCATCCCTAAAACAGGTGCCCAGTAGAAATACCATTTAACTTTCAAGTAATCATTGGCATGATTTGAAAAACAATACACGTTTTCCCAAACACTAAAGACAACCAATTCACATAGGTAAACAAACATGTATATGGAACTAACTCCTTCTTCAAACAAGGTGTAATATTGAGTGTCGACCAATTCCTTAAAAACCCTATTAGTTTATATTAGTGTCGACCAATTCCTTCCACACCTAATAGATAATATTGATGTCGACCAATTCCTTCCACATCTAAATAATATTGGTGTCAACCAATTCCTTACACACCTAATAACATATATTGGTGTCGACCAATTCCTTACACACCAAATAGCATATAATGGTGTCGACCAATTCCTTACACACCAAATAATATATTTTTTTTTTGAAAGTAACTAGATATGAATGAAGGGGAGTATCATATATACCACATATGGAAATTATTATTTGCAAAACAATTAATAAAGACAGACCAAGCATTACAATTCCTTAAATTAAACAATGCATGGAATACACAATCAGACAATGCATGAATTTATTAAACATAAACTTTTGTAAAGGAAAACAACAATAATCACAAAAGAGTTAAATGTAAATTCCCACCTCTTTTGATGACAAACCACGCCTACCTAGATATCCACGATCCACCGGTTCATCCTTTGAATCGATCGTTGTTAATAACTAACTGCAATTGCAGTAGCTGCAGGCTTTAAAAGAGACTATCCAACTGTGATTCAACAATCATCATTCCTATATAATTTCTACTCTCCCAACTCAAGATACAACAATAATCTACACCACCAGGTTCAGCTTCAATACTACTAACCTCGTTACCCTGCCAATTCCATTCTCCTTGCACCTACAATAGTTCATACCCATTTCAGTGACACTGCATACTCCATGAACTGCAACACCATCACCAAAATCCCATACTCCACCAATTACCATCAAAAACAATCTCCAATTCAGTTCATTACAGCACTACTACTCCCTGCAACTCCACTGTCACTGTATACCTCCATTACCCAACCACCACAATCTTATAATCATGTATACACCCATCTGAAAGTCTACAATCAATCCTCTGAATATCCTTGTCAATCTTAATTCATTAACAACTTCCTAAACTCACAATGAAAATGAATAACTCAACTAAGATTATAGAGAAAGATAATTACCTCAAACACAAACCAATTCTCTTACAGCTTCTCAATCTTCTCTGATAATTCATCTCAACTTTAATCAACTCTTTATACCCATCTCCTACTTTCACAATTACCATCTTCTTCATCTTGAATTCATCAGCATCAACTGTTCTTGGAACACAGAAACCCTAACTTCTTTAACAGCTTCAAACTCAAAACCCTAGCCATTAAATTTGTGATGTTCTTCAACCCTTTTCTCTAATTCTAGTCAAACCCACTTCTAATTGAACTTCTACAGCTTAATTTCATCTTCTACATCTTCTCAGAAATCTCACGAAACCCTAACCTTTCAATTAATCATCAGAAAAACTTCAATACAATAATTCATCCAAAACCCTCGTTTCTTCATCTATCTGCAACCTAACAGTCTATCTAATCCAAACGGATTAAATTAAACAGTTCTAAAAACCCTAAGTCACTGGCTTCTTGATTCAATTTCCTCTTAAACTCAAACAACAGCAACACCTCCTCCATCGCTTGATTCATGATTAGACTCTTGTTAACTCTATCTCAGAACAATACTTCATCTCCCAGAATCAACCAAAAAAGAAAATAAAGGAAGAGCAGAAGAAGAACGAAGAAAGAGAAGAATAAAAGAGAAACTGAATTCTCAATCGAATCAGCAAGGGATAAGGCCGGCCAAAATTATAAAAGCACCCATAAAGATGATACGGGCAACCAGGTCGGTCAGGATGCAAAATGACTATTTTGCCATTCTAACTAATCTGATAAAATCTTCTTCGTTCGGTGTCCGAATGACGCGTTCGAGCCATCCATCTCGCATGACTTTTCGAGATCTATCTAGTGATACTAGTTTCGTATCTTGATCGTTATTAGATTAATTTCTAATAATTAAGTTTTATATTAACTAATCGAGTTCTTAGCGGCTAAGTCGTCTCTTGATCGTCTCTTGACCGGTTTAATAGCGTTGACGATCTTGAGGGTCTTTACAGGGAATATGACACATCCCAATACAACCAAGAGATAGGCGGTCGCCGCGGAATCCACTTCGACATCACTTAACGGTCCTTGCTTCTCTTCTCGGCAGTGCCTTTGAACATATTGATCAATTGACTCATGTTAAACTGTCTAGTTTTGTAAGAGAAGCACCTGTTGAACTCAATGTCTGATGTCTCTTTATTCCAACCAAGACACTTGTTACACAAATCATAAAGTTGTTCCCAACTTAACTTCTTTGTGTACTCATACTTGACAGCTACACCATTGTCATTGAGATTAAGAATCTGCCTGGCATCATCTGGAGTAATGGTCATCTCCCCAAACGACATATGAAAGGTGTTAGTCTCGGGATACATTCTCTCCACAAAAGCCGATATCGCGACCCGATCATGTTCCAACATTGATTTCTCGGCAGCAGTAGATAATCCCGAGTTGGCTATCCTTCTCTTGAACCTCTCACATTCACCGTCTAAAGGCCAATCTTTCAATACTTTTGCTGGTGCGGCAGTGGGCTTGAGTAGATGAATTGCATCGGAATGATACTATCAAACACACAACACATTACAAAATTAATAGAGTATTATTACGAATAAAACGACAATACGTTAGTAAAAAATAATACGATTATTACCCCGGTTTCGTAGATTTCTCTAGCCCAAGAGTCTTTGTAGCCAAATAACAATGCTCCACCATCTCTAGGCAGCCCAGGGATTTCTTCTTCATAATCCGTCTTCTTCAACTCAATGGGTACAAGGTGTGATGCTTTCTTCGCGATTAACTTCCTTGTAACTCCTCCTTCTCCTTGTGCACCACTTGGTTGTCCTTCATCTTGAGTGATTTCTGGTGCGCTTGCTTATACTTCTTCTCGAGTTCCTTGTTGAGTGCTTCGTTCCGCATCTTTTTGGCTCCTCTCTCTCCGCGCACTAGCGGTTAGTTTCTTACTCCCTTTTTGACGAGGTCATGTAACAGTTGTATCTTTGTCTTTCTTACCTCGCCTGTCCCTAAACAATAAATTGGTTCGTAAGAATCACATTACAAACTACACAATCGGGAGAAAAAAACTAGGATTTGACTTCCGATTCTGCACAATCGAAAGAAAAGGTAAAAGCTTTTCTTCCGATTACACCTAATCGGAAGTCATATTCTAGTTCTTTCTCCCGATTATGCATCAATTTGGGTTCAGAAACTGATATAGTTATGAGACATATATAATCGGAACAAAACAATATAACATATCAACTAATTGTCTATACTCGGAAGTAAAGAAATAGCCTTTGGCTTCCGATTAAAACGTAGCCCCGAAATATGATTTTGATAAAATCACAAAATTTTCAAATTTTAAAACTTAAATAATCGGTAGTGTGTTGAATTCGTCTAACCTACGATTATACACAATCAGAAGACAAATACTATATAGTATCTTACGATTCTGGGTACCAATTGTGTGTCCCTACATGCTCTAATTCTCTGTTAAAATCGGAGGGCAACATATAACCTATCTACCGATTATGTTAGTTTTATGGTTCAGTGGCAAATAGCTTTGTATAATCGGAAGTAATCTATAAAAATTTACTCCCGATTCTGGTCGATGTAACCGAAAACCCCTAGAAAATGGACACAATCGGGAGATAAATTTTAAATCTATCTACCGGTTCAGGGAAATAACCGAAAACCCTAGAACTTATTTTCATGGATTCGTCTAATTGAAGCAACATAAACACATAAAATGATAGAAACTTACCTAATTGGGGCCATTTCCTGGATAGTTTGATTATCAGAATCACCATCACCACCTTCACGAGCGGCATCATCCTCTTCATGTTCTTCGTGTTCGTGTTCTTCGTCGTTTGAGGCAGTTACAATCGATTTGTTCTTTAATTTTTCTCGATCTCTCGAGGGTTCATTAGTATCAGTCATCGTTTTATAGAAGAATCGACGATGTTTTTGATTCGGCGATGAACGACGACGATGAATTGAAGTTTGAATGGGACGGAATAGTGTTTTTACTATCCACAATCGGAAGGGAAAAAGAGGAGGAGAAGAAGAGTTGAAAAGAAAAGAAAGAAAATGAAATGAAATTAGGTTTTGGGTGGTCTTAATCGTTCAAAGGTTGTGTCGGCAACTATAATCGGTAGTCATATGATGTTCTTTTGCTGCCGATTATAGACGGTTGCCCCAAATTCATTTTTTCTTCAAAACAGATAAAATTGAGTTTTTCTACTTTAACAATCGGTAGATATGATATGTTAGTATGCTACCGATTATGGCAATAACCCATTCTTAAAAAAACTAGTAATCGGTAGACAAAACTATATTCTAAACTACCGATTGTGAAAGGACATACAAGTATTTTCAACCTATTTTGTCTTATTTAGTCGCCCCTAATTCTTTCAGGGTTGCCCCTAATGATGCCAGGTTTAATAATACCGAATAATAGATCTCGTCATACCCATAGAACTGCCACATCTTCAATTGGAGTAAATTCAATTCAAAAAACGTTACTTAGAGAAAAACAAGGGAGAAAATATTTTGAATTCAAAACTACTCTCAAACAAAAACCTAACCTAATCTCTCCAGTATCTCCGACTCGTTTTCCATCGATGATGGCTTCTTCTTCTAATCAAGAGGAGACATACTTGTTAGGGTTTGTGACTGTTAACATAGTTGGTCTGCAACACTATTTTGCTTCCATTAAAGACCGACAAGTGGTAGGTTTACTTCGAGAACCTCTCAATTCTTATGATGAAAACGCAATTAAAGTTCTAGATGTTAAGAAAACTCAAACTCAAGTTGGATACATTGAGCGTTCTGCTACTGCTATTTTATCTCCTCTAATGGATACTCGCCAAATTCAAGGTATGAGATAGTAGAGGCATCATACTCGTTCTGAATGTTTTATTCTGCATAGTCAGGGAACATTTGCGACATCCTGAAGATGTTACTGCTCTATACTAGTGGTCAATCCATCTAGGAGTCGTCCAATCATTCTCAATTTTATACAGAAATGAATATTGGAATTGTTCGGTATTGTTGATGAAATATGCAAAATATTGAAAGCTCAATTGAGAGGCTTTAATGATTGCATATTTATGCACGCTTTGAAGAGGCTATACACTCAGTCAGAGATTATCGTGACATGATCTTTCATGCCTAAACTTTAAAATATGAATTTCACATGCTCGTCTGAAGCTAAGTCAGAAATATGCAAAATTATGATTTTACAATTTTAGCCTTTGTCAAAAATCCACCATCAACACTAATTTAGATTTACCTATTTCTCAATTAATTCAAATTGCTATCGCATCCCCTGTGATTTGCTTAAGATTAGTACATGTGTAGCTCAACTATGTATCTCTTATATGTAAATCTATACGATTTGAGAATTTGATCTTCCGGAATACAAAGAACTGAAAATATTGTACATAGAAAGTCAAAAAAAAATCACTAGCGGTTCTGTAGATACCACCGTTAACCCGGTCACCTACTTGGATGGTTTAAAACCAAACCGATTTTAAAGACATCTGAAATTTTAAAACCGATTAGGTGTGATTTCATGCACGGTTCTGCTTAAAACCGAACCGAACCCGCAGTCGTGTGTCATGAATCATGATCCCCATGTCTCAAGAATAATAGGATGGAGGGTGCCCCGGGATAGCCCTTAGTGGGTGCGTAGTGATTGGATCAGTGGGGAAGCCTAGCTATTTAAGCCAGTGAGTCAGTAATTGAGAAGATGTTCCAATTTTATCAATTTGAGTTATCGATTTTAGGCTGAGTTTTTCGAAACCAGAGGTTGCGTTTTCTCGAATTCGTCTCAAATCAATAGTATCTGATCCTTCAGTACATTTTGGAGCCCTACTTTTTGGAATTACACCTATATTTAGCAGCCCTAACTTTAGTAAAAGGCTTATGTTAATTAAACCCTAGTTTGTTCTAGGGTTTAATTCACAATTGATCCTATCAGAGACTCGATTCTTCTTGTGTAATTCGTCTTTTTTCGAACAAGGATCTCATCTACAGCAAGGTCATCATCAATCTCATCAACAACAAGTTCATCAACAAGCATGAGTAAAGAAGAGTATGGTGTTGGTTTTCCAACGAAGGTTTACAACATGTTATCTCGTCTTCCAGCATTAATACCCAGGTTTGTATTAAAGTTATGCAATTCTCTAGTATCATCTGGTTCATCTTTCATCCACAGAACGTGTAACTGTGGTAATAGTCGTAGAAGTAGTAACACATGGATCTTTATGTATGAGCCTTGTAACGAACAGGTCCATTTGTATCTAAAACATTCCCAGAAATTCATAGATCATCACGATGGTTTATCATTTGAATTTCTTTTAGATACGGTTCCATTCAGAACGCAAGAAATACAGAAAGTATATCTCCTAAGTTCATGCAGTAATGGATTAGTACTTTATTCAGCAGAGAAGCCAGTTTCTTATCCAGCAGAGGAGAATACTAGGTTATACTATGTATGCAATCCCATGACCAAACAATGGGTTTCCCTCCCTCCTCGACCTGAAAGTAATGGTTCTGATCATAAAATGCTTTACTGTGCTGAATTGGTATTTGATGCATCACTTGGTCATTCTAACTACAAGGTGGTTTATATGGATGCGGATCATTATACTGGTTATTTGCCCCAGAAACCCATCAACTTACAGGTGCACATCTTTTCTTCTGACACCGGTGAATGGAAAACATCTGAAGTTCCACTGCCTGATATACAGCATGTTTTTGCTGATATGGTTATCCATCATGGTGTCTTGTATTGGACGGCTGAAGAGAACTTAACTAGTAAGAAGATCCTCATAGCTTATAACCTAGAAAGTGGCTGTAATGAATGCACCAAATTTGCTTTTCCTGAACAGAGTGGTCGTAGTTTTTGGGGGGAGTCGGATATTTCTTTTTTTGGGGAGTCACAAGGGTCCATCTACTATGGTATTATCTCCGATGGGATCGATTATGACGATGCACGGACATATGATCACCATTTTGACGATGAACAAACACGTTATAAAGCTTTTCTCGATGTTTGGCGGCTTGAGGATGATTACAGCACTAATGGAGGATTGAACTGGCAAATGGTGCACAAAAGTATTGAACTTAAGGGTTACAGATCATCCAAGAAAGTAGAGGTCATTTATATCAATCCGGTGGATCGAAATGTTTTCATCATTGTTGACCGTGGTTGCTGTCTTGCCTACAACATTACAAGTCTAACACATGAAGTTCTACATGGTTGTCCTATTCCAACTGAAGTCAAACAGCATTACAAGTTACGACCAATTTTTATCACACCCAAGCCAACAGTGATTCCTTTGATATATTCCTGAATTCTCTACACCTGATAATTTATCTAATGGTAATTTACTGTAATATCTTGTTCATGGTATTAAGTGTAGTGCGCATCATACGCGGAGTTTCTAATTGGAGCAGTACACCTTATGTGCCTGCCACATAATCTGGTTTGCAGTACTCTGGTCACACCTGATTGTGTGTTTCTCACTTCTTTTGCTTAGTTGTATTATGTTGTATTACTTGGTTAAGCAATGTGATTCAAACTTCTGATTCTGTAGAGATCTTACTGTACTTGAGTCTGTTTATCCAACCTGTCAAATTGTTCTTGGTGTGAACAGAATTATTCTGGAGAAGAGGAGCTATTCTGTGTCTATGTTCCCACGAACCATCTTTACCTTGGGGGATATATTCTTAGTCAATTGCAAAGATGTCATCAGACCAAACTTATTGGTCAGTGAAGGAATTGGTAAGTACTAAGCATTGTTTCCTTAAGTTTTCTTAGATAAATATATGTAGGAAAGGAAGATTGGCATAAAGCGAGTGATTTTCTGACCGGCTTGGTAAAAGTTTTTGTTGAACATACATTAGCTTCTCTTTAATGTTCCACATCCTAAACCCCTGAGCCTGACTTCACTGATTCAATGTCTCGTCCGTTTTTCCATTAGTTGGAAAGTGTGTCATATTTTTACTATGTACATTCAATCAATTTTTTTACTATGTACATGACTTGCACCTGCAAGTGGAAGTTGGATAAACCATTGACATCAATAGGGTTGGCGAGGATAATTCAAATGGGTTTAATTTCCATGAGGCTGGATAGTGAATCAGACACTTTTTAAGTTGCTGACTTGCACTCGGATGCTTCAAGCATCTTAGAATATTGTTTCCGTCTGAGTCTTTTATCTGAGAAGTACACATCATATGGCTTGGTTCACACTAAAGCTTAGTCAATGTAATTGCCACTGCACATCATCAGTATCTGACATGTCTTTTATGTGGATTTGTTCTGGAGATTGTTGTATTTGGGGGTACTCTATGAGGCAGATTCTTTCCGCACTGGAGACCCCAGTCAATTCCAGACAGAAGTAGAACTGGCAGGAATTAAGATTGAGAAGAATAAGGCACATTGTGTATTCCATTATTTTCTTTTTGTGACACCAAGTTAGCGGTGAAGTTCTCCAGTCTTATTGTTCTAGTTGTCAGGTAGTCAGAATCCTACTACTTGGTTATTGGTTCGATAATGATAGGAGCATACAATGTAAAATTTCTTTCTTAATGGGTTTTTAACCATGCTATTTACAATATGCTTGATATTCTGGTTTCCGCATCAGATAATCAATACAAACAAGCTTCAGGTTTCACTGTAGGATCAATAAAACCAGCCTTCTTGTTCTGTAATGAGCTCTCGAAAACGTGCCCACGTTACAACCAAAAAGTAACGAGCAAGTGAAGTTTTTCCTAAAAATTTCGATTAAATTCAGCTAGAATTTTAAGAACTCAGAAAGTAGGTTTGAACTAATAAATGTAGAATGTCTTTACCTGTAAACTTAGTAGTAGTGGTGGTACCTAGCATATATAGACATAAATTGTGGAGCATTATTGCTGCAAAAAATGCAAATTTTTGACTTAAGAGCTTTACAACTTATTTTGTAGTGGTCCTAGTGCAGGAGAACTGAGATTAACCACAGATGTAGAACTGAACTTTAATAATACCGAGGCCAGTAACTTCTATAAAATCCCCCAAATTGGCTTTAAGACCCCTGAGCCTGACTTAAAAGGGTTTTCAAGGATGGGATAATTCAAATGGGTTCTGTAGAATCAGCACTTTTCTTTTTTGTTGTTTTCATGTCTTTATCTGAGAAGCTGCACATCATCAGAAAATCAAATACAAACAAGCCTTCTGTAGTGGTCCTAAAACTAGCCTTCTGTAATGAACGGTCAGCTAGAATTTAAGAGATCTGAAACTAAAGCAGTTTTGGACGAATAAATGTAGAATGTCTTTACCTGTAAACTTAGTAGTGGTAGTGGTGGTGCATGTATATAGCAGATTGCAGGGTATTATTGTTGCAAAAAATGCAAAATTTTGACTTCAGCGCTTTACAACTTGTTCTGTACCGAGGCCAGTAAAACTAATATAAAAGCTAAAGTAGGCCAGTAACTACTACAAAAAATACCCCAATTTATGAGTGCTTGTGCATCAATAGGTCCTTAAGAAGATTACTTGTAATTCACCACAATTAATGAGCACCATCAACTGCCACAATGAAAGACTTGCAAGAAAACGTACCATTAGGGTGTGGTTTCCATATGAGTCGATCCTCTGCTGCTTCGACAACATCTGGAATGAATAGGGTGTGGTTTTCATAAAGTACCTGATACAGAAAAAACCTAGTTCATCCTCTAGTGATTCTTTTCCATGGAAAACTTTCTGGAATGTCAGAAACTTAGCACCCAAAATCCTTATATTCATATGGAGAGTAGTACATGAGGGATTAGCCATATTTAAAAACCTAGGAAAGTTTGTCGAAGGTATCAACAAAGAATGCAGACACTGCAATGCTCCTATCGAAGACCTTGAACATCTATTCTTTCACTGTCCGGTAGCTGCCGTCACTTTTTTGGTTCTCCCCGAGGTTGTAGGACGGAAACTTATCAGGGCATGAGCTGCAGACAAGTGATCACTAGTTGGCTAATGGAGAAGGGGAATTATGAGACATTTAGAATGGGAAGCTGTGTTTTATGGGCCTTGTGGAAAATAGGAATGACAGAGTGTTTAATAACAAAAACAACTCAATCCACAGCATTATTAAAGAAGCAGTCTTCTGGTAGGCCTCGAGAAGTGTATAAATTAAGCCTACATGTAATACCGCAAGTGCACGGCGTCTATCGGAGACGCTAGCACGGTCGATCCCACAAGGACTTGTGGTGCTCTTATGTTGATCAAAGGGCTTACTAAACCGAATTGGGTGATGGTAATGTAACACAATTATTGGTTTGTTGCCGATACGGCTGAGTGTTTTGTGGTGACTCTAAGCTAAGGCAAAGAAGATTGTAACAAGATAGAGAGGACTAGGGTGTCGAATCCACCTCCTAATCTCAGCTAAGTCAGTTCAATGTTTGCTAAAGTTCTTGTCCCTTGCAATGGCAATTCTACCATTCATCCAGGGTCTCACTGGGTGGCTTACTATCAACTAAAGTGATTAACTAATTCCTAGTATTAGCTGTCTTATCATAGTACAACTAATCACAAATCAGTTTCCACTACTTAGATGATCAAACTTACCCTAAGATGGATATTTAATCGCAATTAGAGTATCTCTCCCAAGTACTAGCTGTCTTCTCAGGGCACAACTAGTCTGAGGATCAATCACATGCAATGAGGTATGAATTGCAACACACACAACATGGAAATAGTCTGACTATAGTGGATGCATGACATACACTGTGAAAGTAACATACTGAGGTGTTAAGAATAAATGTATCCTAAGCATTAAAGCACAACCAAGAACAATTAACAAAATATAAACCAACATTAGCAATGATTATGGGTTTCATCTCGAACCCTAGCAATTTGAACTAAAACATGATACAAAACAATTAAAACACAAAATAAAACCTAAGTGAAGCAATCGCTAGTCCAGCATGCTTTCTATCAACCCCTTTGGTTCTATTTATACATGCAATTGATTCCCCCAAAACAGCAAACCCTAATTCTTTAAAAATTGAAATTAATTGAAAAATAATTTAACCCATACTCCGATTCGCCTTCCCCTCTTGTCAATTCGCTCCGCAACTCCATGCGTGGTTGTTGGTCGGAACCCTAGTTTTAGTTATCTCTAAATTAGCCTCTAGGTTATGAGAGAAGCTAAGAGAGAGGTAACTAACACTAGAGAGGAGGTGAAGGTAGGCGCACCGATGGAGTGGTTGGTGATGGAGGAACAGGAAATAGGGTGGTGGCGGGCGCTCTGTCAGGGGAGGAGATGGTGGTGGAATGGGTTTTGCAGAGCTCTGCTCTGTGTCGGGGTGAGGTGAAGAAAGAGAAGATGGAGAAGAGAATGGGTATGGCTCGAGAGGTATAGGGTAGGTAGTTTTGCTGTGAGGCATGAACATCGGGGAAAGATGAGACTGGCCTAGCGAGCGTAGGATGAAGATAAGCGAGATCTGAACGGCTCAGGATATAGACATCTTCGGTGTCGAGCGGGAGCGGCGATCTTTGATGGAATGGTTGGAGCGAGCGTCGGATCTAGGGTAGATCGAATCTAACGGCCTGGATGAGACGGACTCGGATCCGTGTCACGGCTAACTCAAGCCCATGTCTTGTAAGTTGGGTTGCTACTTGTTGGGTTGCAACTGTTGCGCGCGCGGGCTTTGGCTTTCTGCTCCATAGATGCTCGTCTCCAATTCTTCTGCTTTTTCGGCTGCTCAGATTCTCCGAGCTTTATTTATTACCTAAGAACACAAAATTAATTAATACAAATATTTATTCTTGAAAACAAAGAAAATACAGAATCTGGGATAATATCTGATTTATGAGCACAAAAGATGAGTAAAGTGCCAATAAAAAGGTGTATAATTATGCAATATTTGGCACTCATCAAATACCCCCAAACCTGAATTTTACTTGTCCTCAAGTGAAACAGAAATGAAGAAATCCTAACTATACCACTGTCGTAGGTCTCTCGAATGCATTTAGCGTATGCACTAAGCCTTTAAACCGCTAGGTGTCCCTAGTGGACGAGTTGTAGTCTCGTGAGGGTTTACAAGAGGTGTACCCACAAAACCTTCTCCAACTTCGGGGTGTAAAAGAGTCTCAAGCCTCCAAGAAGCTATGAGGACATAGAGTTTCTGCATACTAGTAACAAGAAGTTAGAACTATCGAAGAACGCATTCTCATCCTTAAGTGCTGAGCGAGAAGTAACCATACCATATGAAAGAATTCGGATTCGATTGTGATCATAAGTCTCAACTTCTGCCTCACCATTAAGATTTTATGATAATTGCACTCAAAAAGATCACTTTTTTAGTCTCTCATGTGTGCAGGCAGGAGTAAAGAGAGAAATCCTGCACACGTTGTAGGTAAGAAGGATAACCTTCCGAAATAAAATCTGGAGACTCCACAGAAGTGTGGACAAAAAGAATCTTTTTCGATGATCTCTAAGAAAGGAAATCAACCATTAGCAAGGGGTGGGAGTACTCACTCACTTCTCACCCGATCGGCAATTAATATCACTCTCTCATAAGAACCATAGAAACGTCTTCAATCTTCGGTCTTGGTCTTCACTTGTTGATGACGAACTTCTAAACTTCACAAAACTTGACAATTTTTAACTTTTCTACTCAAATTCCTTGTTGTTTGGATTTTTCTTCTTGAACTCTCTTTACCATGGTGGTAGCAAAAATAAACTACAATATTTTTTTGATTTTTTTTTGACACAACTAACTCCATGGACAAAGGACTTTATCACTCAATTTTTCCACAACTTGTATTGTCTTGATTTTATAAATTTTATTAATTCTCATCCTATTTTCTTTTCTTTGTTGCACATAAACCTTGGACTATATCAATTTTTCTTTCAATATTCTCGATGATGCTCCGTTTCTTCGACGATGATATGTTTCTATGGGTCTTGGCGATTGAGAGAGAGAGTGATGCTAACGGCAAATCGGTATTTAGAAGGAGTTTTCATCTTTAGACGTCACCCTCATGATTGACAAAAACTAGCACTCAAGAGATCAAAAGTAGTGCTGAAATTGGTGCGAAGTTGGGTAGCTCACCATTCCTACCCGGAATTTACGTACGGTGACACACACTCTAATGACTTTTCTAGAAAGTTGCAAAAAATTGAAGGTTGGTGCCTCACTTGATGTAAATTGGGTAGTCTCCACTGTGGGTGATCACAATTCTACTACCGAATATCTAAACAACACCTAATTCGCCCTCCGGTATGGTTAAATCCAACTTTAACGCTCTAATCAACTAAGAAACCCGATTGTGTTCAAGGTACTTCCAAGTTCTGTTATTTCGGTCAGATTCTCTATGTAAACATAGCTAGAAGCATGCTAGTGACTCTAAAATCTCTAAAAGTTGGAGGTTCTTACAAAAAGAGTTTTGAATTTATTTATTTATTTATTTATTATTATTTTTTTTTTAAGATAAAAGATAAAATAAAAGACTAAAAACTCAGATAAAAGATAAAATAAAAGACTAAAAACTCTAAATGCAAATGCACCCCCAAACCTAAATCAAACATTGTCCTCAATGTGTCAACAGATAGGAAAAATTAAACATTCACATACCATGAGAACTATCTTTGAAAAGATAAAAGGGAAGAGATTAGGTATGTCGGCGGCGGGAGCAAGGTTGAGCTTCATTAGTCAAGGCTAAAATCCAACATTCTCAGTGGAGATCATATTGGATTAGCATAATATATGCGCAAGAAGACTCAACCGATGTAAGAAAAGAAAAATTTAACAAGTCCTACTGGATATATACAATGAAAATTTACCATAAACCAACAGATCTAAAGAGTTGAGGATCAACCCAATAGAAAATATATACACACATTAACAACCTTACACAAATATAATATGATAGTGCAAGTAAGATTTGTGTATGTGAATGAGCTTCCCCAAACCTAAACTTGTCAACAGTGTGTGTTTGTGAGAACAAAATCTTGCAATTTTAAAGGTACATCATGCAAAAGGTCTAACTCAAAATGAGTTTTGCTAATTACAAATGTGACATACACATTCCAACCTGTGGCTCCTTAAGAGTGTTATACTTTGATGCAAAATAGTCCAAGAGGACTTGGGAAGCACAAAGTTCTAGGCCTAAGTTAGGCATTTTTAGAAAAGTTGGTTTTACAATTTTGTGACAAACTACACCTAGGTTTGGTGGAGGAGTTTCAATTTGTGACTCAGGAGAGAGGTTAGGTACATCTATGTTATTTTCATGTTTAAAATCATTTGCACCATCACACACTTTCCCAAAGTCAGAAGAGGGTAAATCATGTTCATTTTCACAAGACAATTGCACAGGTTCCACATCATCATCACATATATGAATATTAGAAAAAGCATCATTCATGGGGTTCACAGAAGAGACACTTAATGTCTCTGAACCTAAAGATTCTACTACACTTTCAAAATACACATGCTCTTCATATTCATCATCATCATCATCATAGCAAGAATTCATCTCTCCATTCAAAATTGTAGTATTTTTAGTGTACTCATCTACCTCTAGATTAGGTTCATATTCAGTGTTAGTTGCATGAGTAAGACTAGAAACACTATTTTCAATCCTATCATTTTGTAACTCAATCAGGTTCCTTTGAAGAATCAATTTGAGTTGTTCTATTGAAGGAGAGTCTTCACTAGTGGGTATGCATTCCTCATATGGATATTCACTGTATGGTTGTGCATGAGGTTCACTAGAGAAGGTAAATTCGGACATGTTGCTATGTGGATGGTCATGCATTGCATTCATTTCAAGCCTAGCATTTTGCTCCTTGAGTGTTTCCATTATTGATTGCAAACTAGGAGTTGGGGAGTATAAAATTGTTCATCTCCCCACTGTGGTGAATGATGCATGTGTGCAGGTTGATTATGGTCCCAATAGTTGCCAGCATAGTCACTTCTAGACACTTCGTACATTGGATTATCATGGTTTTCCCTAGACTGTCTATAAGCATGCAAAATATAACAGTACTCAGCAGGGTGGTCTAAGCTACCATATAAGGTACAAGTATACATTGCATAGTGTCTAGGGGGATTAGATTTGACAGATTGCTCATGTAATTGCCTTTCTAAAGCAGAAACTTGAGCTTCTAATTGATCTAGAAGTGATGACTGGGTATGAGGAGAGTGTTCATTCTCAACCTGTGATGGATGATACATGTGCTCATAGTGATTAGGGTATGTGAGGTCAGGGCCTTGAGAAGGCGCATAAAATTCCCTAAAATCACTATAGTATGTGGGGGGTTCGTATTGTGAAGCATGCCCGTAAGCAAGCTCTCTAAGGGATTTGTTTCCATCCCCAGATGCAGACCAAAATCCTGACATGATTTATCAACTCAACTTGAACTCAAAGCCCAGTTGAAGTGGACTAAGTTTGGTTTTAGTGGGATTGGTTTGGTTTATTGGGTTTCATTTGGTTTGTTTGGGATTTGTTGTTTGAAGCCCAGGGTTTGTGGCTTTGCATGGCCAGTTGTGTTTGAAAAGTATAGCCCAGAGGTGGATTGAGTTGGGCTGAGTTTTGTGTAGAGCCCGGAGTTGGGTTCGATTAGCCCCGGTGGGAGGCTTATGTGGGCTTGGGTGGTTCACTTATGTGGAGCCCAATGGTTGGGTTTCGGTGGGCTGGTGGTCGGCAACTCGGTTTGGCGAAAGCTTGTGCAGAGCCCTGGTTAGGGTTCGATTGTGTGCTGATTCATTTGCACAACCCGGTTTAGGTGACAATGTTCACCCTGGTTATGTAGTCTTGGGTTCGGTTTGTGCAGAGCTTGGCAAGCTCTTGCATTGGCCGTGTGCACGGCTCAGTGAGTTATGTGCAGTGCGAGGATTGGCGAGATTGGCAAGTCTCTCACAACTCAAGTCCGAGAGCAGCTCAAGCTCTCCAAGTTGGCAAATGCACACATTGGGGTAACACGGACTAGCTCGGGCCACACAATAATGCTCGGGCCACACAATAACTTGGTTTTTCACGGGGTAAAACTTGGTTCAACACAATGGTGGCTCACGGGTATGCTCGAGTTGCGGCTCTAATGGCTCATGCTCGGGGTTATGCCAGGGTATGCAAGGGAGCTCAAGGCAATGTCTGATAAGGCTTAACAAAGACACAACACAAGGTCTCACACAAATTTATCGGCTTATCGGCACGGGTAAGCTGAGACTAGCACAAGGCACCACTCACCTTACAAGTCGCAGGGTTTGCTCAATTGCACCTTATGCGCCTCCCTCTTGGGTTGGCTCGGCCTTGCCACTTGCACTGTTAGCTTAACAAGCAAAGTTCGGTCCTCAATGTCATACAATAAACAACCTAGCTATTGTGCTACAATGACAGAGCTAAGCTCGAGCAAAGCACTCGAGTTGGGGCTATGCTACAGGAGTAATGTCAACTCGTTCTCAAAAATTACACAGTTCAAAACAATGGAGCAAAGATTTGCGGTATGAGAAGCAACCCACATCGTTATGGATGAAGATGTGTAAAGCAGATGTGCACTGAGAGATACTGATGTGTAAAGCAATGGAGCAAGATGCTCAAGATGCAGATGTAGATGTATAAAGATGCAAAGATGTAGAGGTTAAGCTAAGTTATGCAAGAATGCACTAGGAGATACAAGTGATAGAAAAATTACCTCTAAGTTACACTAATACAGGGAATACAAAATGAAAATGTACAGTGGGAGAAATGCGAGACAAATAAACTTACAATGCTAAGTTACAAATGCAATACTACAATTTTAAGTTACTCTACAAGTTAAGTTATACTACAATGGCTTAAGTTACAGAGGTAGTTTGCAAAAATTAACTAAGTTATACTAATCAAGGATTGATAGAACAATGTAAAATGGATATGTACAGGGTGCAATCAGAAAAAAACAAGCCAAAGAACAACAGGGCACTCGCCAAGTCCCCGGCAGCGGCGCCAAAAACTTGGTAGGCCTCGAGAAGTGTATAAATTAAGCCTACATGTAATACCGCAAGTGCACGGCGTCTATCGGAGACGCGGCAAGTACGGGTCGATCCCACAAGGACTTGTGGTGCTCTTATGTTGATCAAAGGGCTTACTAAACTGAATTCAGGTGATGGTAATGTAACACAATTATTGGTTTGTTGCCGATACGGCTGAGTGTTTTGTGGTGACTCTAAGCTAAGGCAAAGAAGATTGTAACAAGATAGAGAGGACTAGGGTGTCGAATCCACCTCCTAATCTCAGCTAAGTCAGTTCAATGTTTGTTAAAGTTCTTGTCCCTTGCAATGGAAATTCTACCATTCATCCGTGGTCTCCTTTGGGTGGCTTACTATCAACTAAAGTGATTAACTAATTCCTAGTATTAGCTGTCTTATCATAGTACAACTAATCACAAATCAGTTTCCACTACTTAGATGATCAAACTTACCCTAAGATGGATATTTAATCGCAATTAGAGTATCTCTCCCAAGTACTAGCTGTCTTCTCGGGGCACAACTAGTCCGAGGATCAATCACAGCAATGAGGTATGAATTGCAACACACACAACATGGAAATAGTCGACTACAAAGTGGATGCATGACATACACCGTGAAAGTAACATACTGAGGTGTTAAGAATAAATGTATCCTAAGCATTAAAGCACAACCAAGAACAATTAACAAAATATAAACCAACATTAGCAACAGATTATGGGTTTCATCTGAACCCTAGCAATTTGAACTAAAACATGATACAAAACAATTAAAACACAAAATAAAACCTAAGTGAAGCACTGGCTAGTCCAGGCATGCTTTCTATCAACCCCCTTTGGTTCTATTTATACATGCAATTGATTCCCCCAAAACAGCAAACCCTAATTCTTTAAAAATTGAAATTAATTGAAAAATAATTCAACCCATACTCTGATTCGCCTTCCCCTCTTGTCAATTCGCTCTGCAACTCCATGCGTGGTTGTTGGCTGGAACCCTAGTTTTAGTTATCTCTAAATTAGCCTCTAGGTTATGAGAGAAGCTAAGAGAGAGGTAACTAACACTAGAGAGGAGGTGAAGGTAGCTGCACTGATGGAGTGGTTGGTGATGGAGGAACAGGAAATAGGGTGGTGGCGGCAGCGGCTCTGTCAGGGGAGGAGATGGTGGTGGAATGGGTTTTGCAGAGCTCTGCTCTGTGTCGGGGTGAGGTGAAGAAAGAGAAGATGGAGAAGAGAATGGGTATGGCTCGAGAGATATAGGGTAGGTAGTTTTCTTTGTGAGGCATGAACATCGGGGAAAGATGAGACCTGGCCTAGCGAGCGTAGGATGAAGATAAGCGAGATCTGAACGGCTCAGGATATAGACATCTTCGGTGTCGGGCGGGAGCGGCGATCTTTGATGGAATGGTTGGAGCGAGCGTCGGATCTAGGGTAGATCGAATCTAACGGCCTGGATGAGACGGACTCGGATCCGTGTCACGGCTAACTCAAGCCCATGTCTTGTAAGTTGGGTTGCTACTTGTTGGGTTGCAACTGTTGCGCGCGCGGGCTTTGGCTTTCTGCTCCATAGATGCTCGTCTCCAATTCTTCTGCTTTTTCGGCTGCTCAGATTCTCCGAGCTTTATTTATTACCTAAGAATACAAAATTAATTAATACAAATATTTATTCTTGAAAACAAAGAAAATACAGAATCTGGGATAATATCTGATTTATGAGCACAAAAGATGAGTAAAGTGCCAATAAAAAGGTGTATAATTATGCAATATTTGGCACTCATCATCTTCTGGTTCAATTACGTCATACCTCTGCTACCTGAGGAAGAACAAGTTACTCATATTCCAAGACCGATTACTGAGACACCTATATGGAGACCTCCTGAAGTTAATTGGACAAAGCTCAATGTTGATGTCGCTTATGATAACTACAAGGGGGTGTGCAGTAGTGGCCGTGAGACACGAGAGGTTCAATTCAAAGGTTGTGGCACTAACATTCAAACTGTTTTAGATCCCATGGAGGCTGAAACTAGAGCAATACTGCTGGCTTCTGAATTCGCTGTTGTGTCTGGTATGAAAAATGTGATTATTGAAGGTGATGCTGAGAAAGTTATCAAGATGCTAACTGATGAGAATCCCCAAATTCCCTGGAGATTATTGCAGATCGTCAACCAGACCAGAGCTCAGGCAAGGAAGCTTAATGCTGTCAAGTTTACCTATATCAAAAGAGATGGGAATTCAATAGCCCATATCCGAAAAAAATATGCCTTATCAAACCACTCTAACATGTGGTGGTTTTCTTCCCAACCCCTTCTTGTATCAAATCTTGTCTAGAAGACGATAAGACAGCTCTGTAATTTCTTTCTTCCTTCTTTGTGTAAAAAAAAAAAAAAAAAAAAAAAACTGCCACAATGAAGTAGTACCCGAAAGCAAAAAAACCTTATAAATTCAACAAACCTTCACTGAAAGAAACTTTCTTCCTTATAAATTCCTCCACTGAAATCCACTACATAAACAAACCTTCTTTTCTGCATTCAGTGCTTAACAGTGAAAGCTATTAGATAACATCAATGGAGTTGTTTGAAGATCCAGAGTTCTTGAATGCACAAAAAAGTATCAAAGAATTAGGGAGAGTTGGATCTATCAAAGAGGCGTTTAAAATCATAGTGAAAGCATCTCCAACAAAATTCTTCTTGATATTCTTAATTTTTATTCTCCCTCTCTCATTGTTCCAACTCTTGTTTGAAGTTGATACTCGATTCGTACTCGCGCTCTTTACTTGTGATCTGTATTTCAAATCATCACCTGAATACTTACTTTCTGATCAAAAGATCGTTCGTCAGAAACTCGTTAGCAAGTCTATCCATGAATGCGTCTACCTTGTTCTCTTCTCCATCTTCTATCTTTTGTCAACCTCTGTGATGACCTTTTCCATAGCTTGTATTCGCGCATCCATACCCTTGTCTTACATTTCTGTTCTCTCCGCTATTCCTGGTATCCTAAAACGTCTTGCAATAACTTTTTTACATGCTTTACCCCTCATTTTGCTGATCTACACAGCTTACTTGGCTGTTTTAGCACTGATTTGTACCCTTCTTGTTACTATGATTCCTATGGTACTGAAAACTAATTATGTCTTGGTACCCCTCCTCATAGCTATTGTCTTGCTTTCCATCGGTTATGTTCGCGTCTTGGATGCTCGTGCGAGTACTACAACATTGTGGAATTCTGCCAACGTGGTTTCTGTTCTTAAGCCAAATACATACTGTTCAACAGCCATAAAGAAGAGTAAACTGCTCTTACAGGAGAACAAAATTATTGTGAATATTCTTGCACTGCTTTAATTGGTCAATGACTTATTTGTTTGTATTGCATACTTGGTTATGCTCTATGATATGAACATCATATTTAAGGTTTTGATCGATCATTTCGTTATGTGTCATCGGAGTGGCAGCGGGAAATTTCTTGGTGCTAACTGCTCAAAATCTCATGTATTACGAGTGCACACGGTATGATAATCAAGTTAATGGCAAAATAGTTTTTGATGATATTGAAATGCAAAATGGTAATCAAGTGGAAGTCGGTAAAGATAATCATGTGGAAGGCGATAAGTTGGAGGTTTAAGCATTCTGTTGGAGTTTCTTATTAACTACTAAGAATATTACTAGGCTATTTGAAGTTGCAATCTATTTTCTGCTTGTTTTATGTTGTTGGTTTCATATATGCATCAAACATTATACTGTAGAATGCTTACCGTTTTGGGTTTTGCTTATCCCCAACAATTTTTTTTGTTGGAGATTGTAATGCGAAATGGTGAGTCTATGTAGTTGGCTGTTTTTATATTACAAATTTCTCATGTCAATTACATCAAATTTACCTAACTTTCTGTTTGTTCCATTTCTTTATCATTAATCTGCTATTCGATCAATAAGGATTGAATGCAGTAGTATAGTACAGACGTGTTTCGTCCCTTTGATGAATGCATCACCATATCAATTTAGAATCTTCAAAAGTTTTGAGGCTTCATATATTCTCCAAGTGTCAATGCCAGCATAATGGTGTTCATTTTCCCTTACTAAGATAAGAGGTGGTGCTTTGTATCTTTAGGTTCATGTGGAAGTTGTTCATGTTTAGGATGTTTAGTCGCTCTAATTCTATTACTCCGTATAAGAACTCAACAACATCAGTTAGGGCATTTGTGGGTTTGAATCCAGTTGATGAACCTTTCCTGGAAACAGCATGCGCTTTTTAGTTACCTTAAAAGTGTGGGATACTATGGGCCTTGAATGCTTGTTTTGATGGTTTCCGGTGTATGACTTTTGGTTTTTCTTTCGTGTCTTAGCTTGGCCTTTAGTTGCACTAGTTTAGTCTCTCCTTCTTGCATTTCTTTTTTCCTTGATACAATCTTTGACTTTTCTCCCTCAAAAACGAATGTGGTAAAACGAAATTTCAAATACATATGATCATGATCTCCCTACAAACGAATGTAGTGATTTTTTATGTCTTGGATTGTTAAGAAATGACTCAAAGTACAAATCAAATTCAACTTGCCTTTCAATGTAATTTTAGTGATTTTGTATTACTAGCTTGTATTGTTTCCCTAAAGAGTTAATTGGGTTGGACATTTATTTAGCTGAATGAGTTAGGTAGTTGCTGCATGTCTTGCCTACAACTCTAACACACAAAGTTCTACGTGGTTGTCCTATTCCGACCAAAATCAAAGATCACAAGTTACGACCAATTTTATCACACCCTACCAACCAACAGCTAGACTAGTGGTCGGCTTTGTATTTTAGTAATCAAAAGGGCATGTGTTCGATCCTCACGATCAACAAATTTTACCGATCAGAAAAAGAAAAAAAAAAATTATCACACCCAAGCCAACAGTTATTCCTTTGATATATTGAATATTGATAACTCCTTCCCGTATTCTCTACGCCTGATAATTTATCTAATTACTGTTTTTTTATTTTTATTTTGATAAAGAGGCCTCTCAACAGATACTAAGAAGCCCAAACTTTGTTAATAAGTCTTGGTGTAGCAACACCTACAACATCATTATGAAAATGTGAACTAACAAAACTAGGTAAATTCCCAATCCAAACACCTTCATTTTTTCTAGAAGCACCATCCTTTGCAAGTATGTCCGCAACGTGATTGGCTTCTCTAAACCGTTGATTGAATCTTACTTCATCAAAAGCATCTCCGAGTTTGTGGATTTCTCGGATAAGTCCGTAAGTGTCCCAGTTCGGTTGCACTTCTTCATTGCACAGCTGGATATATCTAATTACTGTAATAAGTGCACCTAAATTAGCTTCTTTTTTTAATGTTCCACATCCTAAACCCTTGGGCCTGGCTTCATCGATTCAATACCTCGTTCGTTTTTTCATTGGTCGGAGACTGTGTGGCATTTTTACCATGTACATTCCATCAAAAAAAAATTTTACTATGTACACAGTACACGACTTGCACCTGCATTAATTTGAACGCGCAATTGGGGATACTAAAACTAATTGGGGGATATAAATTACTTCCCCCAACCAATAGTGTTTGTTAAGGGGTGTTTTTTGGACGTTTTTTAAAAATAACGGGCGTTGTAACGGTTAAATAGAAAATTAAAAAAAATTATGATATGAAATTCCTATGTAACGGTTATAACGTGCGTGAAAACGTTTTAATGAGTCTAAAAAACGTTGTTACTAGGTTTTTTTTTCTTTTTCAATACTCCCTCCGTCCCTAAATAGATGACCTATTAATTTTTAAATTTTTTCCCACTAAAAGATGACCTATATATCATTAAGAAATGGGATATTTCTAATACTACCATTTTAATGATTATTGTTAGTATAAGAAATATCTATAATTCGATAGTCATGTTTATATTCCTTACACATGTGTTTTAAAATGCTTTTCACTATATAATTTACGAAAATTTGATAAAATTCGTGACGGTATAGCCATTAAAATTTCGTCGGCAAAAATTATGCAATACATGCATAAGTAATGTGAAGAAAAAAACAATCATTAATTCAATTTAAGAGAGTGCGTAACCTAGCTAGGTAGACTTGTCCCTTTATTAGATTGCAGAATTTTCATCAAATGCCAAGAAGTAGGCAGGGTTTTAACTCGTCTATAGGGTACTAATTTCTACTAGTCAATCATTGAATGCTTAAAAAACTCTGGTAAACTAGGCATTGCATGGTGAGTTAGGGTAGAGTCAATCAACCCATTAATAGAGTAAGACAAATTAACACATTTATTTACAATCATGGTTGGGTTCTTGCTAGATTTCGACAACATTTTGCGCAGACGCAATCTATTGCGCCCTGGCTTAACAAGGTTTTCAACGAATTTTATTGCAATCAAAAGCATCATTGATCAACGTAATGCTATCGAGAGCCTATTTCTGGACAAAGAATTTCTGAAATCGGATGAGGCAAAAACTAAACAAGCTAGACAAGTGAAGAATATTATTTCAAATGAGATGTTCTGGACGACGTGTCAAAATGCATGCATAATGGTTGGTCCTTTATTTAAAATGATTCGTTTCTTGGACTCAGAAAAACCCACCATGGGTTATTTGTTCCATGCACTTGCTACATGTGTGGAAACTACAAATGGGTTTGGGATCAAATCGAAATGCTTCTATCGTGGGTGTAATAAAGAAACGATGGAAAAGTCGTGGGTTCTCCTCTTCATGTCGCAGCGTATTTTCTCAATCCTTATTACATCTTTAACTCAAAGAACTAATCTCATCAATAATGAAATTTCGAGCCCCAAATTTGTCTTATCAAGTTATATCAAAAATGGTTAGTGGCCCGCAAGAACAAGCAAAATGCATGCTAGAGGTACAAAATTACTAATACTATCTCCAAATATGTTTAGTTAAGTAATTTGAATTTCTAATAACAATTGTACTTTTCTTTGTAGGCGGGAAGAATGCGAATGATGCAAGGTCAATTTGCATCACCATCAGTACGTATTGCAGCTCAACATGGTGATCCTGTAAGTTGGTGGTTATCTTATGGTGCTGAGTATCCATCCCTCCAGAAGATTGCAGTAAAGATATTAAGTCAAACAAATACATCGTCTGGGTCAGAGAGGAATTGGAGTGTGTTTGAAAGAATCCACACCAAACTACGCAATCGTTTACTTTCATCGAGAATAAATGATCTGGTGTATGTCCGGTACAATTCGAAGTTGAAGCAACAAAGAATTAAAGGTAAAGCAAGGCGGCATAACATTGATGTTCACGACGTTCATAGTCTACTGAGGGATGACAATATGCTTGACTGGATAGCGGGGGAAGACGAAACACCGATTTTACCTCAAAGAGTACAATGGTTGAATATGCTGGAAAAGGAAGCCGTTAATAATCCAGAGCATGTCCCTCTACCATACAACTGGCATGATCCTGAAGTTCAAATCCCATACGAAAGGTTACCGGTGAGTGACTTTGTTTATGACTTTGGTAATCTTTCATTTGGAGACAATACACAAGGTTATGAGAATGTGAATCCAACATATGATTCTCGTTACACTTCCGATCGCTCTGACCATGGTGTTCAACATATGAACGAAGGATATAATTCTAATATTGATAACAATAATGAAGTAGGTAACAATGATGATAAAAATGAAGGAGATTATGATGACGATAATGAAGTTATTATGATGATGATACTTATGCAAACTAAGATAGCCAGTACCCCCACGATGATGACTATGATGTGGAAAGGAACCGCCGAGAAAATGAAGAATACATGAATAAATCAAAAAAAGGGGGTGGTTGTAGTTGGTTCACGTAGCTTTTTAACTGATGAACAATAGTTTAACAATCCTATGTTTTTTAAATTTGAAGTTTTTAATCCTGTAGTTACTTTCCTCGTATCATTTAAAAAAAAATTAAGCTTTCAATCCAGAGAAAGAAAAAAAACTCCAAAAAAAAAAATGGTAAGAAAGTTATGTACACGATTATAACGTGCGTGATAACTAGAAAACAATTTAAATAACGCACGTTAAAATGTTATTTAGAAGAAAAAACATTCAAACTAATTTAAAAAACGGTTAAAACGTGTATGAAAACTGAAAAACGGTCCTAAAAACTGCCTTTATTTCCTATTTATCGGCATTATAAAGGCACGGGGTTCGGGGACCCTCACGGCCACGGTATATGAGTGAAACCGTTTTAACGGTCGTTTTTTCGGTGAAAACGGGTGTTTTTCAAACCTTGGTCTCATCGTACCGTTGCATAGAGAAAAATAAGGGAGAAAATATTTCGAATTCAAAACTACTCTCAAACAAAAACCTAACCTAATCTCTCCAGTGTCTCCGACTCGTTTTTCATCGATGGCTTCTTCTTCTTCAACTCAAGAGGAGACATACTTGTTAGGGTTTGTGACTGTTAACATAGTTGGTCTACAACACTATTTTGCTTCCATTAAAGACCGACAATTGGTAGGTTTACTTCGAGAACCTCTCAATTCTTATGATGAAAACGCAATTAAAGTTCTAGATGTTAAGAAAACTCAAACTCAAGTTGGATACATTGAGCGTTCTGCTGCTGCTATTTTATCTCCTCTAATGGATACTCGCCAAATTCTTGTACAAGGTATTGTACCTAAAACCCTAGGTGTTAACAATCGATATAAAAAGCCTTGTCAGGTTCATATTTTTGCAAAGATTGAGGATTTCGAAACTGTTAAATCTGTGATTATGGAATCTGGGTTGCAGTTGATTTCTGGTTCTAATCCAGCATTTACTCAATCAGAGTCTGCTATTGTTAAAGAA
This sequence comes from Papaver armeniacum, assembly GCA_023531295.1. Classification (NCBI taxonomy): domain Eukaryota; kingdom Viridiplantae; phylum Streptophyta; class Magnoliopsida; order Ranunculales; family Papaveraceae; genus Papaver; species Papaver armeniacum. Next base: position 177,100 of record JAJJWW010004056.1, read on the forward strand.
CTTCAACCAAAGAAAAAGTTTAAAAAGATTGATGAAGTTTTTAATTTTGTATCTGATTCTGAGAAAGAAAAGGGTGTAAGATGGGAAGCCTTGGAACCACCTATACAAATTATCAAGACTGAGTTGTTAGATCATCAAAAGTTAGGGTTAGGTTGGTTGGTTCATAGGGAGAATTCTGATGAATTGCCACCTTTTTGGATTGAGAAAGAAGGAGAGTATGGGAATTTGTTGACGGATTTTTATACAAGAGACCGGCCTGCGCCTTTAAGAGGTGGGATTTTTGCTGATGACATGGGTTTGGGGAAGACACTTACTTTACTTTCTTTAATTGCTACTAACAGACCAGAAAACACAAGTAGCGGTAGTTTGGATAGCTTGGGAGAAGACGGAGAACAGGAAGAAAAATTGTCTGTTTTAGTGAGTGGAAATAAGTCTAAGAAGAGAAAGCAGATACTGAAAATTGTTGACTCAAATAAGAAATGTAGAACTAACACTGATTTGGAGGATGGAAACTGTGGCGTTTTGGGGCCAAGGACGACGTTGGTTGTTTGCCCCCCATCGGTTTTTTCGACGTGGGTAACACAACTAAATGAACATACAAGACCTGGTCAATTCAAGGTGTACATGTATTATGGAACACGAACAAATGACCCCGAGGAGCTTCGGAAGTATGATATTGTTTTGACAACTTACGGTACTCTCGCCTCTGAGTTTAAAAGTAGCGAATCACCTGTCAAAAAGGTCAGCGGATCTCCTATCAAAAATGTCAGCGAATCTCCTATCAGTAAGGTCGAGTGGTTCCGAGTTATTTTGGATGAGGCACATGTTATTAAGAATGAGAAATCTTCTCAAGCTGTAGCTGTTCTTTCTTTGAAAGCCTTGAGGAGGTGGGTAGTTACAGGAACACCTATTCTGAATGGCGCATATGATTTGTATTCTCTCGTGGCCTTCTTGAAGTTTGAGCCATTGTCAGTTAAGAGTTATTGGCAAACCCTGGTGCAACAACCACTTGATAAAGGACAATCGATTGGGCTCTCACGTCTACAGGTATGCTCGTGCTAGTAATACTAGGTGGTCAAATATATTCTTAAGTTTTAACTTTAAAAGTTGTTCTACCTTATTAAATTTATCCCAGCTGTAAATGTAGATACATGATAAGTTTAGATTCGAATGCTACATTTATGATACCTCCAAAATATCGAGTTTTTGTATATTTAGTAAAAGATTAAGTTAGTGCAACTCTGGATTGTTTTTTTTCCCGATAGCAATGAAGATCGAAGAGATGTAGAATACTGGGGTATTTTAGCAGAATGAAAATGAATCTTGTTGCAATCAGATATCAGAATCAAGTGAACTTTTAGTACTAGACGTTAATCACTTAAATCTTCTGTTCAGCGATGTTATGAAACATTTCATAAACATGTAGCACCAAAATGATAAATTCAGTGGCAAATTTAGAAATTAAGTTACTGAGTTTAGTCTTCAGTTAAACGAAAGGACTGAAATTCTATGTCTTCGGTGAGGTTAGATTGTCCGCACTAGAGATTAAGGCTTGCATGTCACTTAATCAAGTCGATGTATTATGTTGTCATCCATATAAGTTGTGCAATTGTTGATTCATCATTGATAGTGTTAATCATTTAATCGACTCAATCTTGGTGCTAGTCAACTAGTTATATAAATTTACATAGTTTTGTTGTGGCTGTTACATTTAAATCTGGAATCTGGTTATCTCACGGTGCTATTACTTGTGAAATCGTATGACTCAGATACATGTTATTCACTCTTCACTACTGTCTGCAATTTCATTCAGCTAATATTGTCAATTCGATCTCCCAAGTGATATTTAAGAAAACATGCTTTATGAAAAAAAGTATGTTAGTTGATCTGTTGATGCGTTATACAGTGGAAGGTATGTGAATACTTGTAAGGTTCTGTTAAATTTTAAATTGATCCCCCTCTTCCAGATTCCAGATTATATGCCCCTTCATGAAATATGAGATGCTCTTTTCCTTTTGGTTTTCTTAATTAGTTAATTGAGATAATTGGATATCTTTTTACTTTTTTAATCAACTTCTTTGACACTATTTTCAAATTTCAATAGAACATCATGGCAAGCCTCTCTTTGCGAAGACATAAGGACGATGGTTTGGTCGAACTGCCACCTAAAACTGTTGAAACTTGTTTGGTGGAGCTCTCTGTTGAAGAAAGGGACCAGTATGACCAAATGCTAATGGATTATCAAAATGTGGTACGCAACTATATCCATCGTGGCAGTGTTGTGCTCAATTACTCAAGATTACTTAGTATTGTTTTGAGGCTACGTCAGATCTGTAACGACGTAACCTTGTGTCCAACAGAAGAATTACTTCCGTCATACAACATTGAAGGTAACAATTTTTCTGCCCTTTCTTCTCCAACACAGTTTAGTTGGTTCTGAAAAGTATATTAAGGTTTCTGGTGCATCCATATATTATCGTTGTTATGAATTCTATGAGTGTAATAATAATGACTATAATACTAGGTGAAGAATAATTACCATGATTTTTGTGAAAATTACCAGATAATCATGTGTTCCGTCGATATATGAAATACGTTTAAATTTAGGATCCACAAACTTCAAGTATGGTGAGGGAGTGTTGAGCTAGTAATCGTTGATGCTTTGTATGCTAATAGTGGCTCCTGCTTGAGAGAGATGAAAAAATTACAGCATCATTTGCTGACCTAGTTCTTCCTCTGGAACTCCCAAATGACACGAAATCTTGATCGTGTAACCGGTTTCATTTATGGTTACTATATAGTCACATGGGCACTTAAGGGACATTCAAGTAAGCAGGGATAATGTATAAAGTTGAAATAATAATATGTAATAGCTGAGTATTTCAGCTGAAAATGATGAGTTCTATTTAGTAAAGATGGGATAGTTAGGAACTTGCTTCTGAATATTTCAGCTAAAAATTGAAGTCACCTAGATAGTCCTTTGCATCTCACATGTGTATACTTTTGTAACCAGGTTTCTGAACAGCAGCGTAATATATTATACCACTTCTTGTGGATTACAGTTTTTTGCCGTATCAGCGTATAAAATAATGAGGATTGTAATTACTAATTGCCGTCCTCTATATTTAATGTTTTTTCGAAGAACTTAAATTACCGAATCCTCTCTTATTTGGTCACTCACAGAGCTAGATTCATATTTGCATTAGCTCATAAGTTGTAGTTTAAAAACTTGCAGATGTATCCAGTAATCCTGAATTGCTTCAGAAGTTGGTTTCAATTCTACAAGATGGGGATGACTTTGACTGTCCAATTTGCATTTCTCCACCAACTGGTACCATCATCACATGTTGTGCTCATATCTTTTGTAAAAGCTGTATTTTAAAAGCCATCCAGAAGAATTCTTGCTGCCCTTTGTGCCGTCACAGTCTTTCCGAGTCGGACCTCTTCTCTGCCCCACCAGAAGAATCTTCCGAGGACTTTGAAAATAGCGATTCTTCGAATGGAAGTAATACCTACTCCTCTAAAGTTTCAGCACTGTTAAAACTTCTGATAGCCTCTAGGACTGAAAATCCATCAAGAAAATCAGTCGTGTTTTCACAATTTAGAAAGATGTTGATCTTACTCGAACGACCGCTAAAGGATGCTGGTTTTAAGATTTTGAGATTAGATGGATCAATGACCGCAACAAGGAGGGGTAAGGTGATCAAAGAATTCGAAAATCAGGGGTCAGATTCAGCTACTGTGCTTCTAGCAAGTCTTAAAGCTTCAGGAACTGGGATAAATCTTACGGCTGCTTCTAGGGTATACTTGTTTGAGCCATGGTGGAACCCTGCAGTTGAAGAACAGGCCATGGACCGTGTTCACCGAATAGGACAAAAGGAAGATGTCAAGATTGTGAGGCTAATAGTTGAGAACAGCATTGAGGAAAGGATATTGGAGTTACAGTCGGGGAAAAAGAATTTAGGAAGTCAAGGTTCTAGAAAGAATAAGGATACGAGACAAATGGGTGGTGAAGATATTCGCCGCTTATTGGATTTGTGAACTCTTCCTGGACTGTTACGATGATCAGTTATGTATGTTCATATACACAAGTCTCACTCCAAAAGACTTTAAACCTTATTTCAACTTCACTTGGCTTCGGTTGGTCACTTCTCACTCTTTTGCACTTCCTGGGTTTTGCCACCATAATGTTCCCTGATTGTCCTGGCTACTAACATATATATAGTGTTTTGGAACCTTGGCATTTTTGGTGTCGTATTACTTTTTGAGGAAAATAGCAATTAGTTCAGTGTAAATTCTGTTTGCAACTGCTAACATTTTACTGGAACATGTTTCTAAGGAATGCAAAGGCGATGGTTCAGTAGGTACTAGTCTTTCTTGTGGTTATTGCTTCTTGTTTTGCTGTTTTGCTGTTCTATGTTCTTTTATTTTGTTATCTGGGTGAATAGTTGTAAGAGCTAACAGCTTAGGATTACCTGTTGTCTTTGTTGATTTATGGTATTTACTTGGAACTAGCTAAGGGTGGCAACTGTGCCTACTATGCCGGTGTAGATACGAACTATGTTATCCTTTTTTGCGTTATGGAAAAATGTAATGAAATGTTCTCTGATGGAACCACGGGGTACACTAGTTTTTTATGAGAGTGGTCCTGTTGCCTGCCTGTTTTCTCTTTGGTGCTCCACCAAAAAAAAATATACAAGTGAAGAACAAAGTTCTGAGGACAGGGGGATCCAAAAAAAAAATTTTTTGATGGAAAGACGAAATGTATTCACTAGCAAATATAGTACAAAAGATTTACAATTTCGTTTTTATCGAAGACATTAGAAATAATGCTAGTAATTTTGATTTGTTGTTGTATCTTCATGGATAAATGTTGAAGACATTTTACCCTTGCTTCTTTGGCAATTTTGTCTCGTCTTGAATTGTATTTTCGATTAGTATACTTTACCTTTGCCTGCGGAAGTTCGTGAAGGATTTCCTTTACTTCTTGCACTCGTGTTTTCTACTGTTGTCGAGATGGGACTTGTGTTATCCTTGTTGATATTGTCTTCCAAGAGTTTGCAATCAGTTACAATGGTTACACTAGATAACACATTTTCTTTTAGCCACATAACCGCCTTGAGTAACGCTCTTGCTTCCGCATGGAAGGCATTAGTGGCTTTCTCCGAACCAGCTGAAATGTGCATGACGGTGTGCTGGTCGACTGAATATACCATGTGCGCATATCCCATCGATAGGTCGTCTTCTTTGAAAGAGGCATCTACAAATATTATCCAGTCAGTCTTTATGGTTGACCATTTAGCATTGGTCAACTGTGTATTGTTGGTTTCCGGACCTTTAGTAGTACAATTATCCGGAGTGGATTGCAAAAAACTGTTGATCTGAGTTATTAGTTGCGCTGGATTTGAGATTGTTTCCTCAAAAACCACCGAGCATCTATATTTCCATATGCACCATAATATTGTTGCAATTTTCCCCGTTATATTGTTTAGGTCTGGGTTTTGAATCCACCTTTTAACCCAAGTTGTGATTGAAGTTGTATTGTCTGAAGGTATTAGATGGCCTAAAGAGAAACTGAACCAAATGGCTATGGAAAAAGGGCATGTTCCAAACAGGTGAATCTCCGTTTCCTGAGCTTGCAAATTACACATTTGACAATTAGTTGTGATTTCCGAATTGTGTGCTTTTGATCTTGACGAAGTGGGTAAAGCTTTCCCAGATAGCTTCCACACAAAAAGCTTTATCCTCGGAATTGCTTGTATTCTCCAGATATTTTTCCATGGGAAATCTAATAATGAAATGTCTTCTTCTTGAGTTTGGTTTGCTAGGAAATTATAAATGTTTTTGGTCGAGAAAAGACCCGATTGGTGATGCAACCATTTTATATTATCTTCTTCATCTTTTTTGGAGAGATGGCTTGAATTTTATTCCTCACTTCGAGCTAAAGTAGGTGTTTAGCTTTTCTTGGTCCCACTTATTCTCCCCGAGAATGAATTCTTGTACCTTTGTCGGAATTATATCCCGAGACAATTGAGGTTGTGGAATTATTTCCTCATTTGGGATCCATCTATCTTCCCAAACCTTTATCGAGTTTCCATTTTTCACTTGCGCGGATAAAGTTTCCTTTGATTAATTCCATCCCTTTTCGGATGCTTGTCCAAATCCACGATAAGTTGGAAATTTTTGATTTTTCCGGAGGGTTTGAATAAGGGAAATATTTTGCTCGAGGATTTTTGCCCATAGTTGCTCCCTTTCTAATAGTAGTCCATGGCTAGTTTAGTGAGAAGGGCAATGTTGAATTGGTGTGGATTTTTTATACCTAAGCCCCCTTGCACAATGGGTTTGCAAATATATTTCCAAGCTCTGATGAAACCTCCTTGTCGTTTTTGTTTATCTTTATTCCACCAGAAGTTTCTTTGTATTCTGTCCAACTTGTTTAAAGTTTCCTTTTGAAGAGCAAGAACTTGCATCTGGTACGTTGGAAAAGCTTGGAGAATAGATTTTATCAGAACTGTCCTTCCTGCTTGAGATAGGAGTTTCGATTTCCAACCTTGTAGAGTAGAGTAATATTTTTGTAGAAGAGGCTCGAAATTTGCTTTCCTATTTTTATCGAAGAATAGGGGGGTTCCGAGATATCTATCATTTTTTGTCATTAGAGGAACTTTTAAGATTCTGGCTAACATTTTTCCATGTTTCGGGTGAATTTTTGGGAAGAAATAAATACTTGATTTTTGTAGATTTATCATTTGGCCTGCGGAGAAGTAGGTCATGTATCTTTAAATAACTTCACTTTGTCCGAGTCAAAAATGCTCCCTCCACGCAAGGTTTGGTGCAGAAATTAGTCTGTCAGTGCAAGGTTTGTGGAGACAACTAATAGAATCATACTGTATATTTTTGCAAGCCGCCTTGAGCCATTCATAGGAGGAGCTTACCGAAGTATACAGATTTGATCCTCTTCTACCTAGACGTTACTAATGGCGGTACTTTACTACCATCTCTTTCAACTAAGAGACGGCAGACTATCCAAAACCAAAACCAAAACCAAGCTCTTTATTCCAAGAGACGGCAGACTATCTACAAACTAACATATTATTGAAGTTCTTATTAAAATGGTTCAGTTTTTGGCGACATTTTGTAAATTCCATTCAAAGAGTTTCAGTGTGAGATTAGGTCAAGGTGTGACTAAATTGACAAAGCTCAAAAGAGTCAAAAAGAGAAAACCCCACACCCAGAGTGGACCAATTCACTCTGACTTTCATGAGTTGACTCGATCTGGTTTGAAAAGAGAAACAAGGACTGCTTGCAACGTTGAAAGAATAATGCAACGCAAACACATGTTTTATTTTCTTCTATTAACTCTCCATACCTACCGAAAACCGTACTGTACACGAAAGGAACTGAGCAATAATACATTTTGGGGAGGACATGGATATCTGTTCTACACTGTTAGTGCTTGGTGGATAGGCCCTGATCACTACTACTGCTACCGTCTACGAAATGCAAGAACCTTGGATAATAAAAAGAGAACTTTAGCAAGCCTCATTTTAGAGATATCCAATATAAGTGTTTTTTTGGGCCCAATCGAATACAAGAATGTTAGGGCTATGGCAAATATGATGATTTCTCTGTGGGATTCATTATACCAGCCTCCGTAATTTTTTGTGGTTTTTTACTTAGGTAACCAAATCCCCTTTCGGTTTTCCTTTTTTTATGTTCGGTTAAAATATCCGCTTAAGTGTCTTTTTTCAATGAAATTTATATTCCACCTATTAGAAGAAAAGAAAAAAACATAATATAATTAGATTGTTATGAGAAACTTGACTCTTTCTAAATATGATTCTATATATAAGAATAAAACAAACTTTGTGACCCAAAACCAGACTTTGAATAAAACAAAATTTGTGACCCAAAACCAGACTTTGAAATGAAATCACCAGTTATGAATTTGCATGAGATTACCACCAAGCGGTCCAAGCCAATAAATTTTGTGTGTATGACTATGTACAATGATTTGAACCTTTCCGTCCTTAATTTAATACCTAGCTTTAATTAATCAATGAGACTTTCTTGGGGAGTATAGGAAAATTAGATATCACATCATTACCATCATCTTATTAACCGTATTCTGTATTATCTGCAGGAATCCTCTAAAAAGTCAACAATACTTGTTAGTTTTCAAGATAACCACCTTATGCCTTGCTGAAACACAAAATTGGTCACTTCACCCAATAACGACAATTTCTGGGTGAAAAAGACATATAAAATTTGATACTGTTTAAATGGACGAGAATGTAAAAATAGCCAGGATGTAAACAGTTTCATCCTACCTATTTTCAAATATTTTTTCTTATTTTTAATTTGTATCAGGATGCATCCAGTTTCACCCTCGCTATTTTTTAAGTTGAAGGCAGGATGAATCCAGATTCATTCTTGCTATTTTTTTGGTGTTCATTACAACAATACTAATTTTTACTCGTCCATTAGAACCATGTTTTAATCAAGGTACCTAACTACTTCCTCGGTTCCTCCTTTTGTATAGACTTTGACCCCTCCCTTAACTAATTCTCACACGGGTTCATAGTTTATTTGTAAGTGGCGTGAACAAAGTCCTAACATAAGGTTGACCATAGGGGATTCACTAATATAGATCCACTTTTCTAACTTCCAAGTCAGATAAATAATGATAAATTATAAACTGTGGAACTATGGCGAGTGCATGTTCGTCCAAGACAAAATTGGGGCCTATTGTGATTAATTCGGGCCTACGACTATAAGACAAAAAAGAATAATTTGAAGTAAAATGAATAACCCATTATCCAATTATTTTACTAAATGGCAAAACTACCCCTGATTGATTAGTGCTAATTTGGGTGATTAAATGATGTTTAATCAAGTTAATCCTGAAATCAACTACCATTAATTCATCATCAAAACTTGAAAAAAAAAAAAATCCAAAACTCGTTCCAGAATCGGTTGATGTTAGTGCAGTTGTAAACCGATTCTAGGTTGAGCTTTTTCAAAGAATGAAGTAAACCCATAATCGGGTTTTTCAATACCAAAATAAACCGATTATACCTTACATTCAGAAACAATATATTATTTTTTTTTTTTTTTTTTTTTTTTTTTTTGCTACAATGGCAAATGCCAAAAGACTAAACCCACTGCCTCACTTCTCTCACAGCAGCTCTGCCAGCTTGGTCATCGCTAATCAAATGACGAATGTTGTCAGGGGGTTGTGAAATCCACACACCCTCTAAAACATTTGCAGCACCCCCTTTTGCTAAGCAATCTGCAACAGAATTAGCTTCACGATATCTCTGTTGGAAAGAGATTTCATCAAAGTACTCCTTCAAACATTCTATATCTCTCGCAAGAGCACGCATACTCCAAGGGATAGGAATCTCCTTCTTACACAGCTGAATAGCATAAGTAGAATCACTTTCAACCTCTAGTTTCTTCATGCCTAGATCTTTAGCCAGGATCAAACCATCTCTAATAGCCCATACCTCCGCCACGTTGTTGTCATTCTTGAAGATATGTTTTGCAAAGCAGGCATAGTAACCTCCTTGATCACCTCTTAAAACCCCTCTTATACCAGCCAGGCCCATGTCATTGGAAGCTCCATCACAGTTGAGTTTTACAAAATCCTGCTTAGGAAAAACCCATGGAATTGGTGTTTCTACTAATCTGTGTTGCCGCTGTTGCATTTGTTCAGCAACACTTATATACTCTCGCGCATCCTTTATAGCTCTTGCCAGAATCTTCATTGGTTGAAACACAATACCTTTGAAGATGCAATCATTTCGTCCTCTCCATATCGACCAAAGTATAAAAGGAAGACAATGCTGCCATTTGATGCCTCCAATCATCCCATCGGACTTACACCACTTCTTCAAAACAGAAGGCGATATTGAATCAGCTTCAGGAACAAACCCTGTCCAACTCTGTACTTTTTTCCACAAGGGAACAATTGTGCTGCAATAAAGAAATAAATGATGAAGAGTCTCAAAATCCCTATTGCAAAGTTTACACCCTGGATGGTCGCCTATTTTTTTCCTATAAAGAGACTCATTTAGACTAAGTCTATTATGGCAGAAAAGCCACAAAAAAGATTTTATTTTTTGTGGACATTTTAATGTCCACAAGAACCTCCAATCCTTGTTGGGAACGGGATTACCCATTTTATTGGAGACGAGGAACTTATAGGCTTCCTTAACTGTAATAGCTCCTTCTTTACTTTCGGACCATATCAGTTGGTCCTCTTGCTCACTATAACCAGAAACTGGTTTAGCTCGAACATCCTCAATCACCTGCGCAGAGATAAAATTGTTAATCACATCTAAATTCCAACATCTGTTTTGAGTATCCATAATATCCCTAACCTTCAAATCAGGTAAATTTTGTCCATTATCAATAGTAAAAGCAGAAAGAGGCAAATTATATACCCACGGATCATTCCAAACATCAACCGACGCACCATTCCCTATATTCCATCTAAGGGAATCTTTCACCGCATCTCTACCTTTTATAATGCTTCTCCAGCTAACAGAGCATTTCTTCTTGATGCTGCATTTCCAAAAATCTTCCTTTGGAAAATATTTGGCTTTCAGCAGCTTTGACATCTCAGACTCAGGGTTATCGAAAACCCTCCAGGCCATTCTAGCAAGTAAGGCAAGATTGGTGAGTTCAAGGTCTCTAACTCCTAATCCCCCACACTCTATGGGACTGCAGACTTTTTCCCACTTCAATTTATGCAAGTTTTTCCTATCCTTATCACCCCCCCATAAAAAATTCCTTTTATACCTATTAAGCTTGTCCAATAATCCTTGAGGAAGTTTAAGCATAGACATCACATGGTTAGAAACAGGATCGAGAACAGATTTAACTAAAGTTGTCCTACCAGCCATAGTCAAGGTCTTACTTTTCCATCCTTGCATCCTGTTTGCTAATTTTTCAGATAAATCGCTAAACGTACGAGCACTAATTCTTCCCCATTGTAAAGGAATTCCCAAGTACTTACCTGGATCATTAGTTACCTGGACTTTAAGGGCACTGGCCATACCTTTCGAGAAGCTTCTACCTACATTAGCAGAAGTAAGAAGTGTAGATTTGGCATCACTGATTACTTGCCCTGACCACCTGCAGAACCTGTCCAAAATTTCCCGCAAATTGCAAGCATTTTTGTATGAAGCTTTGAGGAAAATGATACAATCATCAGCGTACAAGGAATGCGAGATCACAGGGGCATTTCTAGCAATGGAAATTCCTGAGATTTCTTTCTTCCTCAACCCCTCATTGATCATTCTAGACAGAGCTTCAACACAAATAATGAAGAGGAAAGGAGACAGGGGGTCTCCTTGTCGCAACCCATTAGAAGGACTAAAACATTTGCTTGGAGATCCATTAATGAGAACCTGAAAACAAACTGTGTTAATACATTTCATAATCCACTGAACAAAATTGTTGTTGAAACCAAGACTCTGTAAAATCTTAATCAAAAAAGGCCAACTGACCCTGTCATAAGCTTTATCAAAATCTAATTTCAAGGCCATCCAACCTTTATCACCCTTTTTGTGCTTAAAAGAATGAATTATCTCATTACAAATTACTGCAGAATCAAAAATTGACCTGCCAGCAACAAAGGCATGCTGATTCGGGGAGATAATTTTATTCATCAAAGGCCTTAACCTGTTAGCAATGATTTTTGTAATGATCTTCATTGAAAAGTTGCAAAGACTAATTGGTCTAAATTCCTTTATTGTGCTGGGGCAAGCCTTTTTAGGAATCAGAGCAATAAAAGTTTTGTTCAACCTAGGATCTAGCTGGCCATTATGGAAAAAATCCTTCAGAATTTTAACTATACTAGGTCCAACATGCTTCCAGTATTTAGTAAAGAAAAACCCTTGCAACCCATCAGGTCCAGGGGCTTTATGGGATCCAAGTTGTTTCATGGCCAGTTTAATTTCCTTTAAAGACACATCATCAGTAAGACAAGAATTTTCATGCTCAGAGACAACAGAAGGGAACAGATTTGCAATAAAATCATTATCACAATCGGTCACAGTAGACGTGAACAAACTAGAGAAATGGTCAACCACATGTTTTTCAATATCTGACAATTCCTCCAACCATCTACCATTATTATCCCTAATTCTAACAAGCATATTCCTATTTCTCCTAACCAGAGTAGAAGAGTGAAAAAACTTTGTATTATGGTCCCCTTCAAGTAACCAACTAACTCTAGATTTTTGCTTCCAATAAATCTCCTCCATCCTGAGAAAGTTTAAATAAGCACACAAACAGTTAGTCATGTGAATCTTATTAGAATCAGAGGGGTTATTATCAAAATTGCATTGAGCCCGATTCAAATCCTGCAAAGCATTTGCAATATTAATATTTAAATTCCCGAAAACATGTTTGTTCCATTTCCTTGAGTCTCTCTGAAATTGATCAACAGATCGGAAGTAACTCTGTTGAGAGTTTGTAGACTCATCTGGATTCCAAGATTTATTAACAACCTCATCAAATCTCTCATCCCTCGGTCAGGATATAGCTTCTAGCCGGTAAGGCCTGGGTTTAAAAGATTTTTTGGGGTCCAAATCAATCAATAAGACTCTATGATCAGAATCAAAGTAAGGAAGATGTATTACCTGAGCATTCGGGAAACGACTGCACCATTCGGGATTGGCAAGAGCCCTGTCCAGCCTCTCCTTTATGTTTGCCAAGCCAACTCTCTTGTTGTTCCAAGTCCAATTTGGACCATGAGCACCCAGATCAATTAGCCCACATTGATTCTTCACATTAATTTGGACAAGATATTCATTACATAGTTTAGGAAATTAGCGCATTACATATATAGGATGGGATTCAATATGGGTATTTTAGAATTTGACACATCAAATGTTCGTCAATGAACTTCCGAGCATGTCGGTACAACGTCGTATATTCTTTGTGGTGAATGAACTTAGTTTCCCCATTACGAATTCTCCATAGCCCATTGAAACATTCCAGCTGAAATTCAGTGAATTCTTAAATGTTAGTATGCGAACTTTTAACGATGACATAAGTATAAATATTATTGGATTACTCACTTTTTCTCTAAGAGGAGCTTGTGGATGATGTTGGTGCACCATATTTCTAACTATAACATACTCTCGCATTGCACTTTTTATGTAGTTGAATCGGAATACCAAGTCTCTCCATTTGTGGTTATTGGGATTCCCGGTACGCCCGTAAAAGAACTCTTTAACTCTCTTCCAAAACATTGAATAGATTTCAGGACGTTCACGGAATGTATTAGCAAAAGATTTAAGATTTAACGAGACACAAATATTCATACGGTTCCCATTCCATTTTCTAGGCTAAGTGTGTGATGTGGGAGTGGCTCAAAGAGGTTGTCTTTATATAGATAAAGACTCGGCGGCTATTTTTTTCAAATTCAATTCAAACAATCGGTGTTTAGGTATGTCCACATAGTCCGATTGCGTCCTTGCAAAAAAAAAAATATTGTGCCTATCAATAATCGGATTTTAATGTTGCACATGTAATCCGATTTTTGGCAAAAAAGTTACAGAAGAACTGCCACTTTTCCTTGCCAAGAATCGGATTATATGTGATGCCAACATAGACCGATTATAAAGGTTGTGTCAAATTCACCCTCTCAATAATCGGTTTTTAATATGTCACTTGTAATCCGATTATTGGCAAAAAAAGATACAGGAACATTGTCACTTTTCCTCACTAGAATTGGATTACATGGGATGCCCACATAAACCGATTATAAAATTCTGGATTTTTTTATTTTGTCAGAATCGTACTTTCAAAGTATCCTTATAAACCGATTCTGAAAACTTAAAAACCAGGTGAACACAATTTTCAGAATCGGTCTATATGGTGCAACTTCAAACCCGATTCTGAAAGAACGCGAAATTGTGGGATATAAAAAGGAATCGGGGGATATAAGAAAATGACAAAAACTGGATCCAGATATCAATTCGGGGTCACCCCTTATCTAAGTATTTTTTTAAATCCTAATCTACCCCCCACTAATCAGGTTTAGTGGTTAATAATAATTAGTAAAAATCTTAAGTATTTGTTAAATGATTAGTGTGTATTTGTATTTGGGTGAATGAGATGAGAGTAGAAAGTTGGAAAAAAAAATTGAGAGGGAACTTTTTTTGGTGAAAGTGGAGGATGATTGTGAAGAGAGAATTGCTGCTAAGAGGTTGAAAATTTGATTTTTTTTCTTTGAATCCACCATTGTTTAATTTGAAATAGCTCGAATGTCGAGGCATGGTATTAAACCAAAAACCTATGCCGGCATTTGCTGGAAATTTTCATAAATTGATCTTCAAAACCTATTTATTTTGGTTTTAATCAGTCAACTTCCGGCACAGTCAGTTAATTCTCGAGCATGCCGGTACCTATGCTGGCATAGTATGTTGCTTAAATTTCTATGCTTAGGCACATGATGAAAAGTATCCAGGAAACTTCAATTTTTTTTCACTTGACTACCGGCATTGATAGATTTCTATCGAGCATGCCGGCACTTAGTTACGGCATTGAATGTTAGTGAAGAACCATGCCGGCACCATTTTCCGACATGGTTCTTCACCAATTCCGGCATGGTCTTCATCACTTCCGGCGATGTAAAAAAATATTCTGTTTTGAATTTTTTCTGGTTTTAATCAGTCCACTTCCGACACAATTAGTTAATTCTCGAGCATGCCGTCACCGGTTTCCGGCATAGTATGTTGCTTTAATTTTTATGCCGGCACATGATGTAAAGTATCCAGAAAGTTTAATTTTTTTTTTCACTTGACTACCGGCATTGATAGATTTCTATTGAGCATGCCGGTACTTAGTTACGGCATTGAATGTTAGTTACCAAGCATGCGGCACCTGTTTTCCGGCATGGTCTTCATCAATTCCGGCATGGTCTTCATCACTTGCAGCATGATCTTCATCACTTACGAATTAAAAAAAAAATCGTTTCCAAAGTGAGGAGCCGGCAGAGAAGGAGAAGAGAATTTGAAAGAGAGTGGGGAGAGTTTAGAATTTGAAAGGGAATGGGGAATATTTGGGTTTCAAAGCTCTAACCCTGAAAGAGATTAATAAGAAGTGGAGATAGAAATGGGGGACATGATTTTGTTTTTTTATTTTAAATTTTTTGATTTTTATTTTGAAGGGAGGATATTTTAGTATTTTTACACCCCAAAACCACCCCTTAGCAGACACCATGGATTGGGAGAAGTAATCAATATCCCCCAATTCCTTTTTATATCCCCCAATTTCGCGTTCATTCTGAAATTGTACCCCTTGAGAATTGTCAGAATCGGATTTTATATAGGTACATGTAAACCGATTGTGGCAGAAAAACTTACAGAACATGCATTTTTTGCACACAAACATTGTAGTTGGTTCTTTTGTCGCGTCTTAGACAAACACAAACAATTTCAAAATAAACCAGATTCAGTCATTCATAAACTAAGAATATAACCAAACATAATTCGACAATAAGTTTAAGAAATAAGTTTTGACACCATAATTATCCATAGTTAAAGACATAAGTTTGAAACCATTCATTCATCAACATCCCCACCACGACCACGGCCACCTCGTCCTCGTTTAGCAGCTGGGGCGCTGCTCGATGCACCTTCAGATTTATTTTTATTTTATTTTTTTGGGGGTGGGGGCTCTCTTCCTCTTTTTCTTTGGCACCTCCTCCTTCACCGGTTCCCCAAATTTTGCACCCGCTTCTACATCTCCGAGACTGTTCATTTCATCAATCAGCTTTTCATTGGCCTTAACATTTTCCCCTCGCCTGATTTCTAGATGTGCTTGGGATATCAAGTGCCCGATTCGTCTTCTCTGTTTCCATTTTAAACAACAAACATTAAACAAATAATGCTAAAACAATTAACAAAACCGAAATTGAGAAATAATGCGCACCAGGAATTCGAGAGTTGTATCTTTGTCCTCTATCCGGGGCCTCTCATCTACTCGTATCACTCGAGTATGCGAAATATTGAGGTACCACGGCATGTAACCCGGAATTGCCTCATCATATGTTTTCAATCGACCATCCATAGCATATTCGTTGAACCTTCTGTCATCCCAATATGTACATGATGGTAAAGGGTCGTGAACAATATCAATATCATTATCATATGACTTGGTTTTCTTCATATCGATTTTAAACTTCTTGTGCTCCTGTGGGAATTTTTGTGTGTATCCACATTGTCTTGCTACTCTCGTCGGATTGTACATTACATATCCTCTTGGGTGAAACAAAGGCCCAAAATAACGAGCTTGCTCTTGGCACCTAACCATCTTTCCTTTTCCTTTGGCCAAACCTCCCTTGTAAGGGTCAAAGGTAACATCTTTCGTCGTCAAGTTGTCCAACTGGCGTCTCAACTTCAGATAAACCGTATCTTGGTCCTTTTCCTTACTCCTCAGATGTACATGTCTCCATAAAAGTTACCGTCCCATTCCTTGTTCTCAAAATCCCTTGCAGCAAATATTGGGAAGTGCAAATATTTCCACGCCTTCAGAATAGCCATATTCCCTCCGATTTGGTTCCTGTCAGCCCTGGAAGCCTTTCTCAACTCGTTCAACGAGTGTGCAAGGATGGAAGTGCCCCAAGAGTATTCGTGGATCTTGTCAAATGGTTGCAACAACTGAATAAAGTTGGCCAAGCGGGAAAAAGTTCTGAGATACATTGGGCATTCTTTGTTACAACAATCGGTTTACTCGAAATCGTTATAAAACCCCGATTGTAACATTACACATCAAAAATCGGTTTATTAATATGCAAACGAAATCCGATTATGGCTAAGCAGTGGCTACACAATTGGGCTATGTGGACACATATATAATCCTATTCTAACGAAAAAAAAGTTACAGGAAAACGGTTATCCCTACGGTTACATAATCGGGTTATGTTGGTATTAACATTGACCGATTATGGTTCAAATTTCTCGAACCAGATAACACATGCAACACAATCGGGGTATGTGGTCATGAACAACAACCGATTCCTAATTTAATTGGTTCACATGTACACTAACATAAACCGATTCTGGTAAACCCGCATAAATTTGAAATCGAAATTATCGATTTTTGAGTGATTGCATGTTACTAAAACCTAGTTTAGGGGATTGGGTTGATACAAAAGTACCTGATTCGACCCATTTCCTCCTCTTGTGCGATAAAAGATCCTTCGTCTTCCTCGACCGTTTTCTTCGTTTTATTTCGAATTGCTTCAACAATTCCGGGATTATCCACACTAGGAAATTTCCTGTTAGTAGCATACTTCACTCGCGTTGGTTTCGACGACATTTATAGAAAAAAGAAGCGATTAATCGTTTTTGGATCGTCGATAATCGACAATGTTTTGGTTTCAAAAAAATGAAAAAAGAGGGAGAAGAAGAATCAGTTTATAAGTTAGGAATTGAAACCGATTTTTAGTTTTAGGTTTATTATTAAGAGTTAATGGTGGTAAATTTGTAGTATTAATATTTTTTAGAGGGTAAATTGGTAGTTTCAGCAAATTTAGACACCCCATATCCTTCTCCATTAGGTGGATGTGGAAATCTGTAGGCCCCAATTAATCACAGTAGGCCCCAATTTAGCCAGGTATATTATTGGGGTCGGAAAATTTCGGTTTCTTACTAATGGAAAAACAGAAGAGGAAAAAACGTATTTTTACAACATAAAAATTTGAATGATAAAAGCAGTTTAGAAGATTTATTTCAAAATTGATTTTATATAAATTTCAGCATCAATATAAATCCATCGTAGTTACAAATTTTTTTTTTGAGGTCCTAAATACGAAGTTTGTCTATGTAGATAGACAAAAATAAACTATTCCCTCCGTTCTTTTTTTAATAGGCTGATTTTGTTTTTTGAGAAAATTAAGGAAATTAAGAGAACTAATCATTGAAAGTGGTCCTCATGACACTTGTCAATAAAATAAGTGAAGTGAAATGGTCCCCATGACACTTGTCAGCAAAAGAAGTAAAGTGAAATGGTCCCCATGACACTTGTCATCAAAAGAAGTTAAGAGAAAAGTGGTTCCAAAAAACTAAAGTAACATTTGACTTTCCCAATTAGGAAACCAGCCTATATTTTTGAAACATTTATTTATAGAAACCAACCTATTATTTAAGAACGGATGGAGTAAATATGAAGGGATGAGTATAAACAATTTTATATAGGAAAGAAAATCAGGCGGCAGACGGACTAGCTAATTACGCGGCAGATGGAAGTCAAATGGGAAATCTCTCAACACAGATCTGGGACCAGGCAATCCCAAATTTTATTAATAAAATTATTTTTCATGACTCTATGGGTACTAAATACCCTCGTGTAATTGTAACTTAGTTCTATTTTAATAAATGCATGCTTAAAAAAAAAATACACTTAGCTTTCAAAATTATCCGGTTTGACTTTACGCTGATACTAAATTAATAGAGCATTTATCACTCTACATTTAATTAGCTTTAAAAAAGATGACCAAATTGGGGGATACAGGGATTAATTGGGGGATATGTGCCGGCATGGTTTTTCAATGCCGGCAATCCATCGACCATGCCGGCAGCATCAAAAAACCATGTCGACATATATCCCCTAATTATTTCATGTATCCCCAATTTGGTGTTCTTAGAAAATCACTAAGATATCCAAGATTTAAACTCGATTTTTTTTTTTTTTTTGATCGACAAAGAATAAACTCGAAATTTATTAGCACGGTATCTTTTTACAAATCCTCCAAGGGGCACTTATTCTATTGCGGATTATAAATCTTAACAGATACTCCCTTTATTCCACCTAAGTTGACTTATTCCAAGTTTGCACAATTCTTCAGGCGAAAAAGAGAGGAAATTTTTTAGGTATTTCTTTTCTCCAATTATAACAAATAAAATTTAGAAATGACATATTTCTCAAACTATAACACCGATATTTGTAAACTTTATATCTTGGAAAAATATCTTAAACCACCTACATAATGAATATAAACACACCGAAGGTTGACATTTTCTCTCTTTCTATTTCGCTCTATATAACCATTTTCTTTAAGAAAAAGTTATCCTAAATTCTCTCTATCCTAATTTCCTATATTATCTTCTTTTTTAATCTAGATTTACTCGGTTTTGGATCTGAGATTTCAAATCTACAGAGGAAATCCAGAAAACATTAGCTCTTTTTTTTTGCATTAAAAATAATGCGTTTTCGTAATATTAGGTTTAACGGAAGTTAGAGTTAGCTGGTCATCCTCGTTCCTTAAAGGTTCGATGCACTCTAGGAGGTCCCAAGTTCGAGTCCTCGATGGTGCAATATTGCAGAAGAATTTGACATAGTAGAGTTAGCTTGCCCCCCTATCCGCTTCGGTTTCCTTAGTGGTTCCTCATGAGACTCGCTGGTAGGCTAGCACGGCAACCTGTTCAACTAATGTAGTAGTACGTTGTCAGAGCTGAGCTCGTTGTTAGGCTTCCAACTAGTTTCTTCTAAAAATACTCTTAATCCATTAATTATAATAGATTTTATTAATTTTAGGTTTTTGATTTTTGATTTTTCTTGTTTAATTTCAATAAATGTTATCCATCGCTACTGCATGCCTTATATAATTCATTAGGCTTATACAACAGTTTATCATAGCCCTTGGGGGTTTCTAATGGTATTTGATAATATAATCGGTATATGAAATTGTTACATCAGATTTTTTTCGTCAATTCTTGTCTCAACAACCTCATGGGTCCAGATCAGTGGAAGGAAGAATAAAGAAGATATGTTTTGTGAAAACGCGGGGGTATAACCACACCCAATATTTCGTACGACAATTTGTATAGACTAAACTCCAATATAATTCCGAGAGCACCAACTTAAAAGCGAGACTCAATCAAGAAAGATATCAAAGAGCTTTATCTCTTTCTCAATACATTCAACAATTCGAACAGATAGAAATCCGTGAGCCTGATTGATATGAGAATAACTTGGACGGTACCAAAGACCAATGCCCAAGTGTTAATCAAATTATATCCAACAAACAAGGTCGTATTTATCAATTGTGATTGAATTACACACAACCTGTGATATTTCAATTATATAAACATATATAATGCGGAAAAGAAATAACACATACACCAGAAATTTTGTTAACGAGGAAACCGCAAACGCAAAAATATCTCGGGACCTAGTCCAGATTTGAACACCACACTGTATTAAGCCGCTACAGACTCTAGCCTACTACAAGTTAACTTCGGACTGGAATGTAGTTGAGCCTAACCAAGTCTCACACCGTTTAAGGTACAATCGCGTTCCTTACGCCTCTTGAATCCCAGTAGGACTCTGCGCACTTGATTCACTTAGTTGATCTCACCCACAACTAAGAGTTGCTACGACCCAAAGTCGAAGACTTATAAACAAATTTGTCTCCCAAAGATAAGTTTATTCTGGTTTTATACTCCCGAAGAGCAACCTAGAAATATTAGTCACCTCACAATAACATAACTGATTAACAAAAGAAGTTATTGCGGAATCACAAGAGTCTGAGACGAAGAACTGTTGTGATTACTTTTTATATCTTACCTATCGGAGATAAATCTCGAGTAAATCTTAGAGAAGATAAAACTCAATACGATTGAAAAATTAAGATTAGAATACACAACTACATAGAAAATAGTTGGATCTGGCTTCACGAATCCCAAATGAAGTCTTCAAGTCGTCAACCTAATAATGGTTTTGGAAAACCTAGGTTAAAGGAGAATCGACTCTAGTTTGCAACTAGGACACACGGAAGTGTCGGGATTAGGTTTCCCAGATGCTAGAGTTCTCCCTTATATAGTCTTTCAAATCAGGGTTGCTTACAATCAAAGCTAAGATATCTTAGTCACAAAGCAATTGATATTCACCGTTAGATAAACTCCTGATTTAAGATTCAAGCTAAGTCTTCTTAGAAAATAAGCAATCAATCTCCACCGTTAGATGGTATTGGCTTGATACACACAAATGAAATATACCTATATTTAGATATGGGTGAATCGTACCTAAACGTGTATAATCGTGGGCTCAATAATAGTTAACCGAAGTTAGCCATATGAACTCTTATAGTTTAGCCATATTCATCTAACACTTCTAGATCAAATATGATGATCAATCAATCATGATATAAAATCAAATGAATCTAAATGTGCTTCAAGAGAGTTTTTTAGTTGTTCACTATCTCATAGAAATATCCACGAACAATTGAAACATATTCGGTTTGGTTTGTAATTGTACAAAGTCATTATACAAGAACCAATTCATGAACATAATGCCACGGTTTGTAAAACAAGTTTACATACCTTATTTCATTAAAGTTCCAGGGACTTTAGTTCGCAAACGAACCTGAGTTCATGAGTATGAAAATTCATACTTACTGATTATAGAACATAATCACTGTGTTCGCAAACTGAGCACGCGAACAGCAGCTTTGGACTTGACCAATTCACAAACATTGTTCGCAAACAACAGTTCCGTACCTTTCACAGGTAAACTCGTTCGCAAACAAGAGTTTCGGACACGAACCAGTACTCACAGTTCGCATACTATGTACGCATACTGTGCTTATATCCAGTAGTTCTAAAACTCTCATTTAATTATTGAAACATCCTTAGAAGACAACAATGGTAATCTTACACATACCACTAGCTTCAAGTAATTTTCAAGTGATTAATCGATCAATACGAAACTTTCCAAGTTAACATCAAATGACTGTCTCACACAAATCATGTAAGATGTTCAAGGTAATTTTCACATGATCATCTTGACTTAATATTTAGTTTCCAACAAATAAATTGTTTCCAACTAAACTCGTCAAGTAGATGATGAACTTAGCTAAAGCTAAAAAGCTTCCGACACGTATTTCGAGAAATAGATAAACGAGATAAACTCGGCTTGAAATTTCAATTGTGTATAATGTAAAAGTCTATATAGCTATACGACTTAGTCTCCTTAGAAGATATAATAGAATAAAATTATGAGTGATAGATAAGTTTTAGTCTCCACATACCTTTTGTTGATGAAGTTCCTCCAAACTCTTCAGTATATCTTCTTCTTCAATTGGTGAACGTCGTGAAATCTAAAGCTCAACTACACACTTCTATCCTAATCCGAGACATAGCTATAAGTAGACTAGAAATCAAGTATATAGTTTTGGTGAACTAAACTTGACAAACAAGATTGAGATAGCAACGCTTGCGAGTTCGACCGAGCAGTGCTCTAACATTATGTAAATCTTATTTGGTTATTCATGTGGAAGATTATTCAGGATTTTTTGGTAAAAATTTTTGGATACCAGACTGATTTTGATACAACTTCTTCTCTGATGGATGAGACAAAGATATGTGATTTAGAGTTTCAATTGAAGAAAAATCTTAATCTTACAGATATAATATTGAAGGGGATGTAATCAATGTTCAACAAGATGGTTTGTAGAATGATCAAGATATTATTCGGAGCATCATATTTCTCACTTGTAGGATCAAAACCCCGGTTAGGCTCTTCCATGTTGTTGGTTTTATTTAATTCCCAAAAATGTAAATTACATTATACAATTCTTGTGACACTACCAAATGTATAAAGATGAAATAAGAGGGTGTGTTTATCTACCACCTCTTCTATATAATCCTCTACGCCTCAATTTGAATGAGGTAGTCTAATAAATAAAGTTTAGGTACTATTCTAAGCCTCTCATTTCTTCAAAATATATATATATATATATATATATATATATGACTGTCAAATTGTACATATTTCTTATATTAAAATTTAATAACGATAATCAATTAAATAATAATTTTATAAAATAGTCTTATTTAATGATAATTGTCAATTCTGGAAAGACAAAAATTTAAAATGAAAAGACCACCTTTGATGGGACGGAGGAGTACAATATTCAAAACTTAGAGCGTCCACAATCATGGAGTTGATCAAATACGAAAAACCAGACCAAACATTAATTTTTTTTGTTAGTATTTTTACAGGTCAAGTGCAACGTGAGGAGACTATAATATAGTCGGACGCACATATAAGGAACGTCTGAGTGCAGATGTGAATTAAAAACCCATTTGATTTGTGGGGGTAACTATACCCACACCGAAAGCAAACAAAAGATATCTATATCAAAATGTCTACTTATAAACGCTATTTATACTTACGCCTAAAAATAAATGTCTACTTATATCAACGTCTATACATGCATGTACACTATACCAAGCCCCCATTAAATTTGATTTTAGCCTGAGTTTGCGATTATTTTTCGTCTTAAACCCTAGAAAACTCACCATGTTATAAATACCCTCCATATTGGTGGACCTTTCATAATTCCATATTTAACCTTCTTTCCTATTCACTTATCGATCCGAACTATTGAGAATTTTGTTCTTCTCAGTTCATCCACTCACCACATCTGCGCACCACCATGGTACCACGACCTTGTTCTTCTTCTTCTTCTTCTTCTTCTCATCAACCACCACCACCGCCCTACAATACTACCTCCATATTCTTCTTTATCTCAACAAACACCGTCACTACCACCACCATAAGGAAATAGATTTAGTCCGAAATAATTTGTGATCAAATTTGATCAAAATAGAAGTGATTTGAAGCTTGATTAGGTATTATTTACAATTGATGTTTATATTCTTCTTCAATTTTCGATTTTGTTAATAAATTTAAGAAACTGAAAGCTAGGGTTTCAAACAATTTGAGGGATTTTTCTAAATGGTCTTATTTAAGAAATTGAAATCTAGGTTTTACTTTATTTGTTTTTGAATTTGGTTATAAATTTATGAGTTCATTTTAATAGACTTGGTGTTCCTTGGTTATAGACTTGGTATTCCTTTATTTGAGGAGGGAAGCATATGCCCTTATTATGATAGGGATATAAATATATTTGGGGATCATGCCTTACATTGTGCTAGTGAGGTTGGCCTTAAATTCATACATGACCTTGTTCGGGACACAATTATTGATATGTGTTTCCGGGCCGGCCGGTGTGCCAGCAAGAAAAGAGGTGGCTTTGGGTTTTCTCTCTAATGATGGTTCATCTTTGAGACCCGCAAACATCCTGGTTTATAATTGGGATAACGGATATGATGTGTGCTTGGATGTAACTGGTGTATCTCCTTTTACGGCAGGGGATGTCCGTGCTTTCAATCCTGGTCAAGAAATTAATAATGATGTCGCTCAAAAACGGTCAAAATATCTTGAGAAGTGTAAAGCTCATGGTTTTGGTACTCTTGCCTTCACTACTTTGGGGAGCTTGGTAGTGATACTATCGATTTTCTGAAGAGATTGCGAAACTACATGGCTAGTCACGATGCGAATGTCGCAGTTGGGAATTTTCTTTTCCACATGATAGGGGTTGTCATTCAAAAGGGGGTTGGTGCTCAGCTGCTTGCTAGGCTTCCAACCAGTTTCTTGTAAATTTCCTATTCTCGTTTGTAAATTTTGTTCTTATAAAAAAATTAAGCATAGAATAATAGTTTGGTATTTCTGTAGAGTCGGATCTTGAGCCATTTCCAGATCTAAAACTCAAGGTAAAATATCTGGCGTCCATCGTCTTCCTCGTGATGCTGATGTTATTAGTTCTTATTTTTTGTTTGTTTGTTTTACCATGTTGTATATGAGAAATGTTTTAGGGAATTGGTGCAATTGATTAGGAATTGAAATGAGTTAAGGCTTTATATGTTACTACTTTATCAGATCAGTGGCTTAATGTTAGCCATTAAGCAATTGATATGTGGTTAGTAGTTGATTTCTTATTTAATTGTTATCAAAATTTGATTTAGTTCATACACAAATGTTTGGATCTTGTTTTTAGAGCTATGAAGTGGTGTCATGTTTCCGTCATTGTAGATTTTTACATTTGGTTTGCTTAACTTAAGAAAACTGCATGATCTAAACTCTTCACTGTGTTGAAGAAAGCTTAAAACAATGAATAATTCTTTTGATATAGGGATCAACCTTAAAGTAGTTGCATCCATTTTTAGTCGCTGAAGTAGAGTTTTTGTTTTTGTTTATTGTTTTTCTGATTTACATTCTCTTTTGATAGATCACTCGTGATTTGTTAGTAACATTAGGCCACTATTATTTATTTGTTTTTTTTTGTTAATATGGTTGAGTGGAGGAATATCGATGTCTTTTATGTAAAATTGAGGCGATGCTTATGAAGCAATAATTATAATTGTGGTTACTAGTAGTTAACAATTGTATTCTCTTCTATATAGTTATTGAAAGTAACTTACTAACTTGTTTGCTCTCATTTTTCTTTTCTTATAAAAGCGATCTTTGGTCAAAAAAAATATTGTTGCTCACTTCAATCTTGTGATACAAAGCTGATCGATGTGTGAAGCCTGACATACAAATGCCAAATACAAGAGAGCCCACAGTAAAACAGATACAAAGTTGTTGGTTTTAGTGTTGTTAAGTTTTTTTTTTTTTCCGTTGCATGTGGCTTGTCTCCTATCGTGAGGGATTAATCGGTTTTTACTGACAATTGCAGATCATGAAAGCTCCAAGTTACTAGAGGAACCAAAAGAAAAGAACACAACATTTTCCTGAAAGACGGCATAGCGGTTGGTATGTTATGGATATGTTGGGCATATGTTCTGGAAATTAACAAGTAGCCTTTCTGGGAAATTACCAGGTAGCTTTATGCATGTTAACTTATGTTATGCATCAATCCGTGGTGCAATGGTAGCAAGACTGACTTCATGTTAGAAAATGTGTGTTTGATTCAGGCCAGGTTATTCACTCATTTGCGTATACTTTTTATTTGGAGACAACTTGAACAAGTTGTCTCCAAATTTGAAGAAAACTTTTGCTAGTTAGCTTCATTTTTTTAGCATCGTTTTTTGTTGGAGACAACTTGGGCTAGTTTCTTCCAGATTTTGAGACAACTTGGAGTAGTTGGCTCCATTTTATCCTTTTAACAACTTGTTCATGTACACTTTTTCATGAGACAACTTTGGCTAGTTGCTTCCACTTTTGGAGACAAATTGGGCTAGTTGGCCTCATTTTGTTTTAGAAACTTGTTCATGTGCACTTTTTGTTAAAGGAAACTTGTGCTAGTTGCCTTCACTTTTGGAGACAACTTAATCTAGTCCTCAGATTTGGAGACAATTGCAGCAGCTTCAGCAAGTTGACTCCACATGGTGGCGGTGGTGATGGCGACGATGACGGTTGTTGGTGGCAACAGTGGTTCCGCTGGTGGTGGTAATAATTAGCGATGGTGGTTCTCCTGGTGGTGGTGGTGGAACTGGTGGTTGTGATGGTTGGTCGTGGTGGTTGTGGGAAGTGGTGGTAGTTTGTAGTGGTGTTGGGCGGCGGTGGTGGTGGCGATGGTAGTGTTTTGTAGTGGTGGTGGGCATTGATGGTAGGCGGTGGTGAGCAGTGGTGGTGGTTGGCGCCGGTAGTGGTAAGAGGTGGTGGGTAATGATAGTGGTTGGTGGTTGGTGGGTAGTGATGGTGGCTGGCTGGCAATTATAGTAGTGGTAGTGGTTTGTAGTGATGGTGGTGCGCGGTGCGGTGGTGGTGGCTAGTGGCGTCTTATTGGTAGGGTGATAGTGGCAGTGATGCTTCATTTGGTAATGGAGATTTTAAACGTGAGAGAGAAACACTATATATGAGAGGTTATGTTAGCAATGTTTTATTAAAAGGACTAGGGCTTAACCCGTGCCGTAATGGCACATGCATAATTTTTATTTAGTTATGCATTTTCCGACATATGAATATTAAATATAATATTTGTTAAGATCAAGTTTACCCTTCTTATCATTACAAAAGTAAAGGAAAACCCGATAGATATTTTTATTCTTCACTCCATAAATCCTTTCTAGCATATTCCGCCTTGACATTCTCCTATACTATCCATCTCCTTTCTCGATTTTTATTATCAAGCCAGCCATAAATGTGTAGAATTAATTTTTACATATTTTGTCCCAAAAAGAATAAAAATTTATTTGATATATTTTTTAGTTTACAAAGATATCTTATCGATCCTTTGAAATGGTATTATCTTTATGCATCTTCCTTATTTCAGTGAGCGATGTTAAGAATTTATCGATCCATTGAAATGGTATTACCTTTATGCATCTTCTTTATTTCAGTGAACGATGTTAGGATCTTCATGGACCTTAGGAACCTATATTGGACCCGACCACATAGCACCGACGTTGTCCCTACTTGACCACCTTGGGATAAGAGGTGTGTGATTTTAATCTAAAAGGCCTCGGTGCTACGTAAACAGATGCCCAAGCTTATTAAGCTCCACGTGTACTCTTATTTCTTCCATGTGGGATTATCCCTATCTATACATATGTCATTTATCGCGTCACATACTCCAACAATCTCCACCTTGGCGAGATTAAACCACTTCACCAGTCCAATCAACCTCCACCATATGATTACCATTTGTATATGCTACCCATCGATCATGATTATTATCACTATGCGCCCTAGAATCCTACTCCACCTTGAGTTAATGAGAAGGAAAGCACTAACTCCACCATGAGCATTTCCTTGCCCACCTAGAATCCTGCTCTACTTGAAAGTTAATGTGTGAGACACTAACTCCACCTCGAGCGCCAGTTCAACCTTGAGCATTTCCTTGCTGATCTAGAACCATGCTCCACCTAAGTTAATGGGTGAGACACTAACTCCACCTCGAGCGCCAGTTCAACTTTGGGCCTTGCCTGCTCCACCTTGAGTATGACTCCACTTTCACCCTAAACCGGGTGACATCCACAACCACTTCTACATTAAAGTTAAGACAGTAGCCCCAACCATGGGCTCTGATACCAATTGTAAGGATCTTGACGGACCATCAGACACTACTCAGGGCAGACCACATAATCTCGAACCCCACTTGACCACCTTGGGGATCAGAGGTGTGGGATTTTAAACTAAAAGGCCTCGGTACTATGTATGGAGATGCCCCAAGCTTATTAAGATCCACATGTATTCCTCTTTATTTCATGAGGGACTATCCTTAGCTATACATATGCGGTTTATCACGCCACATACTCCAACAACCGAGCGGATATTAAACTATGTAAGCTGTAACAAAATTACAAAACCTGAACTCATTCGTCTCAAGAATAATTTTGTAGATATTAATAGTGTTCGGATCCTTGTTGTTTTTTTCCCCTTTAAGAATAGTGTGAAAAGAGTAAAACTCAGAATTGACTCAACAACACATATCATATTGTATGTTCTTACTATTTCAATGACATAATGAAAAGCTAATTCATTCACTTAAGCTATTATATTTTAAAATGTTAAGTCATTTCCAATGGAAACCATTTTACTCACACATGATGTAGTTCTAGTTTTTCAAAATTCCAAAATATATTATGCACGTTATTCAATTAAGTAGGAAGAGTTCACTTGAATGAAATATAGGTAATGGCTTGTCCTTTCGTAACATTGTGGCCTTTTCAACATAGTTGGATCCAGAGTTGGTAAAAGCACTGTATTTATGCATTCTCGGGCGAGAGTAATTTAGGGATGGGCTACCTCCTTGAAAATTGTTGATTGATGACATCATCAGTGCCAGTTGAAAATCTCACATTGTCGGATAACTGCAGTGACTAAGTGGGGATAGTATTGGCGGAGGATCAGGTCCTTACAAATGGTATTAGAGTCGATCACGGGTTACCTGTCGAGGGTGAAATAGTATACTTGACGGATTATGTCGGGAAAGGGCCTCATGAGTGAGAAAAAATGCAAGAGTCTAGGATTTAACATATTCCGGATCCGAGAACGGCTCCAAATTAAGTTGGTGGTACTATAGTACTCCGACTCGGTAGTTAGGATTCGTCAAATAGAATATAGGTAATGGTATGTCCTTTCCTAACACTAAGACCATTTTAGCATAATTGGTTTTATATTGTATGTACTTTTAATAGTAGAAAAATTTACTTATTTAAAGCACAATAAAATAGAATAAACAGTTTTTCAGAGATATGTCTGCTTTTGTCATTTTCTCACTAATTATATCTGAAACTGATATTTTCCCAGATACAATTTGATCGCTTTATAAAATAGTTTTAGCTAATTTGCAACCATTCAATTGTTTTTTTATAGAGGTTGGCACAGTAACGTACATCGGGAACCATTCAATTGTCTTTTTTTTTTACATAGCCCGACACAGTAACATACATCGAAAAAACACTTTTGTAAAGCTCGCAACAATACCAAACCAATCCTAAGTATTTTCTAATAAAAATATATTTACTATTATTTATAGAATAATTTATATATTACCATTTTTAATTTGACTTCTAATAAAATATTATTATCGAGAATAATTTATATATTACCATTTTTAATTTGACATCTAATAAAATATTATTATCATGGAAAATTAATAGAGTATTTATTATAAAAAATTATGGAACCTTAATGACATGATAAATTTTGTCCATTAGATGCATTTCTAATCCCAATCACAACCATCACTTATGACAAACAATTACATCCCTAGATTTATCTCTTGTGAGTACAAATCTGAGTCGCCACTTACATATGCAAAGTTAGCCAAACTGTGCTTTACCAAACTGAGTTCAGAAAGCACAGGTTTTTGGGTGGTTGTGTCCAGTACTGCTGGTAGCTTGGCATGCTCCTGAAGCTGCGGGTTGACCCATTGTACCATAGATGAATTCCTACAAAAACTTCTCCTATGCCATTGATTTGTGTTCTAACCGAATTCATATTGCAACATGTTTTCCCAAGTATATACTTTACTACGTATATGATATTGATTTTTCTTAATGGGATTGCATAGACAAAACATAAATTGATCCATTAAATGAGTTACCGGACATATCCAGATTTATTGTACTTGTTCCTTAAATTAGTGGTTATTTGTTTATAGGGTTTAACCTGTGCCATAACTAATATGTATTGATATTATTAGATTAGTGATCCATTCGATCTCCGACACCGCGTCTACCACCTATTATCATAACTAATTTATATTGATATCATTTCTATTTTTAACCAAATTATTTATGAATGTATAAATACAAATTTATTAATTTAATTAAGGTAAAATACATAATGAAAAATTTAATTGATCATTTATTAGTAACAATTAGTGAAAAAAATGTTATTATGAGCAATTAATAAATCATTTATTATGAGCAATTAGTGTGAAACACTAATTAGTTAGGCATTTATTATACTAGTTTGTCACCCGTGCGATGCACGGGTATGGTTTTTGCCTATGGGAATATTGGATGTTTGTTATAGTAAATATACTTCTAATTTTTTGGACTTATAGTTCTGGGCTTCAGTTTGGTAATTGGTTTCGGTCGACTTATGTTTTCTCTCTATTTTTTTTCAAAATTGATTTTCAATCTTTTCCCAAATAGTGAATTATTAAGCAACCTATGCGTCTTGGAGTTTTAGTGGTGTGCTTATGTATCTGCAGAGGTTGTGTTATCAATGAGACTTAAGAATAACAATTGTATTTCCAAAGCAATGTTCAAACTTCAAAATAATACTGGTAAGTTTTCATTTATTGGTTAGAAACTTCAAACTTGCTATCACTTTCTTTTGATATTGTTACATGTTGAGATTAGAAATTTTAGCTTCTTATCTCTTCTTATAGATGAGCAGAATCACCTCACAATCAACCTCAAATATCTAAACGGGAACCATTTATCCGTTTGGCCCAACTTAATTGAACACTTCTTAGAGCATCTCCAGTAACGTGTCTTAAAAATCTCACATGGAGGTCTTATTTAGACCCTTATATATGGATTTTATATATGTTAGAACTTTCTTCTAATGAATCATCTCCAATATAGTGTAGGGTCTTATTACTTTTTATGGTTTTCTTTCTCTCTACTCTAAAGTATTTGTACTATTTTTCTGAATGATTCGAAGGAATAAAGTTACAAAACATAACTTGGATGATAAATGAGAAGCTCCCTTCATGCTGCATGGTATTAAATCAACAGATCCAAGATCGACGTTAATCCAAAAAAAGTTGCAATGAGAGAAAATGGTAAAAAAATTTAGAGAGTTAGTATTTGACTATGTGTTAACTTGTACGCTGAAAGACGTGTCTGGGTTCAGGATATATCCAAAAGTAAACTGATCATAAATGTACATGGGGATTACAACCATTAGATTTATAGGCTCTCTCCTTTTCTTCTCTCCACTCTAGCGATTAGGTTTTTGGAAGAAAAAAAAAAAAACCTGGCGGCGCTCATCTTCTCTGCTCAGATCTACTCAATCTTGAGCAGATCTGGGCAGATTTCTCCTTTTGAATTATTATTACTTCTAGTTTTATTTAGATTTCATAGTTTAGATTAGTTGATTTAGTTTATTTTCCTTATGGTTTTCATTTGCTTTTCAGCGAGTTCTCTGCCCTTTAATGGTGCTTTTTATCTGTCCTTCAATGGGGTTTCTTTCTTTGCTTTTAGAGCAATTCTTCTTCGTTTTAATGGTTGGTTTTGGTTAGGGTTCTTGGATGTTCAGTTCAGGGGTGAAGAAATCTGACCGGAAGTCTCATCCACAACTACAAAAACATGGGCTTATCGCTCTTCTGATGAAGGAGTACATCTTATTGCAGAAGATTACAATCAAACAAAATGGTTGGCGTGTTTGCTGAAAACCATTCTCTCTCTGATTCAATCGACTCTTTTCTCATACATGTATTTGATCTCTACTGATGTTCCTTTTCTTTCTCTTGTTGGAAAACTTTTGGTATGTATCTTTTACATAATGTTTCTATTTCTCATTGGTATCTTGATGTAACCCTAATTCGCCATTAATGAAAAGGAATCCCCTGTTTAACAAAAAAAAAAAAAAAAGTAACTGGGCTGTTATTATTTGTCGGTTCAAGTCTTCAGCATGTGTCCGTTATGTAATTCTGAAATAACACACACAAAGAAAAATATTCATTCTCTTGTAGCCCCATTTGAATTGTACATATGGGAATGACATGATTAAATCTATCCATACATGTGGTTACACCAATCAATCAACCTTTGTAGATTTAAAATATATAAAAAATATATAGAAAAACCCATTATGAGTTGGGTAGTGAGCTTAACCTGAACCAAACCCTTATCGACAAAGAGTACATGAGTATCCAACATGGGCATGAGTGTTATTATCCTTTGCTCCCGTAAAATGGTTTTGATAATTGCGGAGATGCATAGCAGTAACCTGATTTGAAACAAAAAAAAAATGAAAAAAGAAGTTATTATCCGAAACCACTTTACAAATATGCATGGGGGTGATCCTAACATGGGGATAAAGCGGAAGGACGAAATAAATAGAAAAACTTCGAGATACTTACAGTCAGAAGTTCTCACTGAACTGGAAATAAATATTTCACACATATTTTGGAAGAACAAAGTACATGAAACGTGTTATCCTTTCAAGACATATATGATATTCTATCATGACAGCATCGATCTCCAGAAAAATCGCCATCTCAGCAATATGGTTAATTTTGATTGAAAGGTTATACATTATTTTCACAAAATTGGTTAAAAAGACCAAAATCAACAAATCCTGGGTGAAAAAGACATCTAGATTTTGATACTGTTTAAATGGACAAAAATACAAAAATAGCCAGGATGTAAACAGTTTCATCCTACCCATTTTCAAATACTTTTTCTTTCTTTTTTTAATTTACATCAGGATGCATCCAATTTCATCCTTGCTATTTTTTAAGTTTAAGTCAGGATGTATCCAGTTTCATCCTTACTACTTTTTTTTGTCCATTTCACCCATACTAATTTGTACTCGTCCATTTGAACCAGGTTTTAAAAATAGTGGGAATTTAATAAATACCCCCTTCTTTTCATGGGTCTTCACAAACACCCCTAAGAACTTTATAAATACCCCTAAAGGGTATATTTTAAGTTTTTAGGGTATAGTTTTTGGCACATCTAAGATTATATTAAGTCAATTCAACCTCCGTAGGAGGTTGGGTTGACGTTTTCACGCGTCAAGAACATACTAGTTCATTTTCATTATCCAAAAAAGTACTAGTTCATTTTCATTATCCACTTAAAATAACCCCTTAGGGGTATTGTGAAGTTCTTAGGGGTATTTTTTGAAGACCTTGAAAAGGAGGGGTATTTAATTAATGTTCCCTTAAAAATATTTGGACAAATGACCCATTTTCCGCATTATTTTCATATATAATGTATAACAAATCCAAATAACCCGAGATATTAGATCAGACTTTTTTTTTTCTTTTTTTTTCATACATTATTTTGTCCTCTTGTTTGTTGTTCAAGGTATATTGGTTCATGTTTT
Source organism: Papaver armeniacum (assembly GCA_023531295.1). NCBI lineage: Eukaryota > Viridiplantae > Streptophyta > Magnoliopsida > Ranunculales > Papaveraceae > Papaver > Papaver armeniacum. The sequence goes on from JAJJWW010004056.1 coordinate 210,430, forward strand.
GCAACCAACTTCATTAGGATTAAAAATACTATCAATATAAATAAACTGGAAGAACATCATTAAACTGATACTACAATCCAAGCTAATATCTGAGTTAGCCTGCAAGAAAATAAATTAAAACAAAAAAGGTTAAAATAAATACAAACTCCAAGACGCATCAGGGAAAAAATAACAAACTCCAAGGGAGACAATAGTCGAAACACCATGATAATAAACTTCATCTTAGCATTCTTCCATATCCTCAGTGCTGGGCGCAAAGCATTCTCTTCTCTGTCGCTGCGAGATACACATGTTGATTTGTAATTATCAACCTTCAAGACCAAGAGCTTGGTTGATCCGGATTTCATGTCGAACATTAAAAACAACACGTCAAAAATAAAAAAAAAATTGTCCATCATTCATCAAATAGTGCCAAAGCGTCTTCCCACTCCCTATCCTCATCCTTATCAGAGTTAGGACTTCTATCCTTCTTCTCTTACGCACCCATTAGTACAAAACAATAAATATGAATTGCATATATCTATAGTCTACTTACTCACAGTGATCAAAAATACATCCCTGATAAGTAAAAATACTCCATGTTCCGCTCCTCTAATCGGTTCAGATTGCAATAGCTATCAACGATTAATGGCTTGGATAAAAATAAAAAATAAAAGTCAAAAAGCACACCAAGTCACCCGATATCCACAATCACCAAAACTACATAAACTCATGAAACACCCTGACTAAAGAGCCAACTAACCAAATCATTCTCAACCTAAGATAAACCATGCATGAAAACTACAAATCTATTGGGAAAACATATATACAAAATAAATAAGGCCACCAAGACGAAAATGAATTGCAATAGTTTACCTGGTGATTTGTATCAAATGTCAATGGCATGTCTTTGGCTTATATCAACATGCTACGTCGATCATATTTCCATTGGCATGAGTAGATAAACTAAACATAAAGATAATCAAACTCATCAATACTTAAACCAATAACCAAGATAATTCAGCAAAATTCCATGATTAATCAATCAAAGAGCAGTTAGGTGTACCTGAAGCAACTATACTTCTCATAAACTTTGGTGAGAGAACCGGAAACCTGCACTCGATTAAGACCTCACGATCCAACGAAATTAATGACATGCAACCCGAGGTTTAAAATTGATGCCCAGGAAATATATACTCATTAAGAACATTAGAAATCCCAGTTTCACATCAATACTACACTGCGAGGAAGTATCATCACCATCTACAAAATAAAATCAAGAAAATATAGCAAGAGTACCAAACAACGAAGAAAATAGTCAGGTACAATGTTAGTTTTAGCTTTTATTGACCCAGCTCTTTCCGCATGATTTAAACTAATAATCATGCACCCCTTAAGCTCAAAATTTGATAGAAAATCAAAACAACTAAGAACTCATCACTGTTAGTCGAAAGAAGAGAGTAAGAGAGATGCTGACCATGTTATCTATGAAATCATCACCCGGACCATGTTAATCGCCAATGGAACATAATGAAATTGGTCTCCCAGTGGTATGAATCCTGAATCCAAAATCAGAAATCTGGTGTAAATCAAAATAAAAGCCTCATCATCAAATATATAAGAGCGATAAAATTTTTTTCAAGCGATTCATTATCATGTAAAAGATTCAACTTAATTGTAATAGAAAAACGGAAGCAAAATCACAGTCACGGGAAGAGAAAATACCACCTCGGAAGACTGCGTCGAGAAAGTGAGAGGCTGCGCTAAGAAAAAATAGGGTTTTGGCTCCGGTTCAACGTCTTATATAGATACATGCTGGAATAGGATGGAAATTTTAGCAGGCTTGTTTAGAAACATTAATCCTAAAAATATAGTATTTAAATTCCATAAAGATGGAAACAATATCGATCAAAATCCAAAAAGTTACCTAATGTTTGTAATTTTGGATAGCCATTGTGTATATGGATAGCCGAAAATTTATTTGCTGCAGTATTTTTGTTCAAAAAATATTATGCATATCCTGAATTATCTTGGAATACAATTCTATTAATTTTACCAGAAAATACTGTTTATAGGAAAAACTCTCCATGTTTAGAGTTTTCAGGAAAATCGTGTTTTTATTATTAGGATTTCTTAGAATATATCTAAAATTATTTTTGTTTTGGACACTTTTTTGTTTTTATCTTTTAATGAAATGAGTAAATATTATGAAAAAATTAATATAATTTATGATTGTACTTTTATTATCGTTTTGCATAACCTCATGTTCAAACACTCCAAGGTTTTGTACTAACGATTTTTCTTTCTTGATTATTTGATAGGAATAACAATTAATTATTATATGGAAGAGAAAGCATGCCTCGATCTGCGGGTAAGTACCTACCATTTTATGTACTTTGATTTTAAATTTTAATTAACGATTTAGGATTTGATCAAAATCTCTCTTAATTTATTTGGAATTGTAATTATAAATTGCTATTAGGATCAGTTGAATTATTATTAGTTAGGAATTGTAATTAGGACTTGTTTAATTTTAAGAAGTGTAATTGGACATTGGATATTTTTAATTTTTTTCTTTTATGATTGATTTAATTTTGTGATGGTAAATTCATATTTTGATGTGATTTTATTTAAATTTCATTTTTTGTTGTATTTTAATATTATATATTTAATTATGATGAAAATATATTATACTTTTTTTATTGTATTTTTAAAAATGAGATTTTTTATTTACTTAGATAAAAAAGGATTTTGCATGTGATTATTCTCTTGTAATTTTTATCTCGAAATGCCATAACATTCCAAAAAAAGATTAATGGTGGGGCCAGAATCAACCAGAGGCTCCGATTAACCACAGCGCTCGAAAAAACTCTATTTTTATATAGAGAATTAATGATTTACTATATCTATTATATTAGATTTCCATTAATAGGTCACTAAATGTTAGTTCTGTTTGTACCCAAAATTACTCTTGGGCACGAAACACGATGAATGGATTATTTGGTGTGAATTTAGGGTTGGAGGCGAATTGAAGAACAAATAAAATAGACACAGGTTTTACGTGGTTCGGCATGGTTTGCCTACATCCACGGGTGAATCCCCTTGGGGAGTAGTGTTTTATTGATAATAAAATTACAGTATCTTTTTCTCTCTCCCAGCTCCCCCCGTTCTTCTACCAGGGCGTCCGTATTTATACAGTTGAATAATTAATTTCGAGATAAATTTAAATGACATTAATTTCCCTGCATGCCTCCTAGAATCAATTCTGCATGTAACTGCCTGCATGCCTCCTTGAATTAACTCTGCATGGTCATAACATGTATTAATTCTGCATGGCCATAAACCGTATTAATTCTGCATGGCCATAAATTGTATTAATCTTCCTCGCATGGCTCCTTGTATTGATTGGCGGGCCTCCAGTGTATTCCCGTGTATTTTATACACGGTACAAACATCGCCCCCTCTTAACCTCCAACTTGTTGGGGGTTAAGAATTTTGTTTTTCCTTCGCGTCGATCGTCGATGATGTAACTCGCCAGTCTCCCCCAAGCGTGAGTAGAGACATTACAAAGACGCCCCCAACTGTGATAACCTGCAATAAAATTTGCTCACGTGCTAGGCGAGACTTTTTGCCACGTGGTGGACTTGTGATGCTCGATAGCTAGTCGAGTCTTGAGTAGAATGTAGTGTGTGCTTGCGGCTGGGGCAAGGATTTTTGCTCGCAACGTAACAAGGCTAGCGCTTGCTGCTCGGGCAGGCTGGCTGTTGCTTGTGTTGAGTACGAGTCTTTGGACCAATATCGGGCATTGGGATCGTGGTTGAGACGAGACTTTATGCTTGCCAAGGTGCAAGTCTTTCATACTCGCGTGCAAGACGAGATTTTATGCTTGCGATAAAAGCAAGACTTATGTGCTCACGTGCAAGGTGAGTCTTTAGGTGCTTGCGAAGTGATGCAAGGCTAAATATTGAAGGGTCTATGCAATCCTCATCTCGAACTCGATCATGTCGCTATCCACGAACCACGAACTCGATCATGTCGTTAAGCACGAACCTCGAACTCGGTCATGTCGTTATCCACGAACCTCGAACTCGATCATGTTGCTGCCCCAAGTGCATATAAAAGTTTCTCGAACACATAAATTTTTACTTCCATGATGTAGGGAATTGAAAAAATGGTTTGAACGTTTCATCATGATGCGTTATGGATTTCACTAAGCTTGAGTCGGTGTTATTGGCTTAGGAGCGAACTTCCTAGAAGTTTGTTGGAAACACCTTTCGCGAGCTTCATCTAAAACCTCCCATTTCGAACGGAGGTTGCAGGGGCTTTATTATATTTTTGTAATCGGATCCATTGATGTTTACAGCAACACGAACTAGAAAGTGATTCCACCACTAACAATACGAACTGGAAATAGATTCTAGTGGACCATCACCATTTTTTGATTAAAACGACCAAAGAAGTCTTTCTCGGGCTGATTTTGAGATTCATCACCGGATTTTTTTTTTTTTTTTTGCTGATTTTTGCATGAAAATTCGTGGCATGATTTCTGAGCTTTTGACGCACCTATCTCAATGATAAAACACGATTGTTTTACACGAATCCCCTTAGTCGGCGCCAATGTTTGTACCCAAAATTACTCTTGGGCACGAAACACGATGAATGGATTATTTGGTGTGAATTTAGGGTTGGAGGCGAATTGAAGAATAAATAAAATAGACACAGGTTTTACGTGGTTCGGCATGGTTTGCCTACATCCACGGGTGAATCCCCTTGGGGAGTAGTGTTTTATTGATAATAAAATTACAGTATCTTTTTCTCTCTCCCAGCTCCCCCCGTTCTTCTACCAGGGCGTCCGTATTTATACATTTGAATAATTAATTTCGAGATAAATTTAAATGACATTAATTTCCCGCATGCCTCCTAGAATCAATTCCCGCATGTAATCGCCGCATGCCTCCTTGAATTAACTCTGCATGGTCATAACATGTATTAATTCTGCATGGCCATAAACCGTATTAATTCTGCATGGCCATAAATTGTATTAATCTTCCTCGCATGGCTCCTTGTATTGATTGGCGGGCCTCCAGTGTATTCCCGTGTATTTTATACACGGTACAAACAAGTTCTATGGGAGAAATTACAGCCATAGATTTATCTATTGGGAGATGAAATCTGGACCGCCACTTATATAGGCAAAGTTATTTAAATTGTGCTATGTATTCTAGAGATAAGGCTTCAAAAATCTTAGGGATATATATTAAGTTGGAAAGAGTATTTTTCAAGGGGTAGAAGGGGTAGAATCCTTGGGGTAATATAGATAATGTTCCCTTTTAACTATACTTTGTCCCACTATAATGGAACATATCATATTTGAGTTTAGTCCCTTATTATGGTCGTGATCGATGCTTTTGGAGAGATTATCCACATCAAGTAATATACAGTACTGTTGCGACTGTAACAATAAAACACTAAAAAGAAGATGTGAATAAGTTATAAGTAAAATTGCTGAAAGGTAAATAAGCACTCAATGGACAACAAACAGAAGACAAAGTCACGTGTTCAACACGCTGTCCTTAACACAATAGTTGACCAAGTACGCCTCAAGAATGAGTGATGCCTATACCCTGTGGTCAAGTTGTATCCAGGATAAAACTGCCTGTTGCAAGTATTGTTAGCACTACAATACTTGCCCACTCTTACGAACTCAACAACAAAGCACGGAAGAAAAGAAAAAGACCACACAGAGGGAGAGAGACGAAAAGAAGAGGATAGTAGCTCTTCTGGACACAAAATGAAATGAAGAACTCGAGTGGTTTATATAGGGGTGAAGAGAGAGGTCGAATTGATTGTGCATTAAGAGCGAATTAAAGAGAGAATAAATATTAAATTAAATACAAAATAAATCAGAATTAATTTCAAGATTTTTCATAACAGCAATAAAGCGGCCATGCACATAATGTCGACACAGAGAAAATTTGGAAACAAAATAATTCCCACCGGGTCATACGCCCCCCCACAATTAAGACAATTTATTTTGATTTTCAAAACGTTTAGGAAATAATTCAAAATAATTTTTCCAAAAAGATTAGTCTTGGTTGACTGGTCCATGGCGGTAGCACGAGCCCTAAGCCCAAACCTAGGTGAAAACAAAAATATTTCGCCCCACCCACATTGTTTTACTAACTATCCATAAAGGAATAGCTATATAGTGGAACTCCTCTTTAGTTATACCCAATGTGGGACTAAAGGTTCTATTTCATTCACTCATAAGAAAATGAGTGAGTGCTCTTAGAGACCCAAAGGTCCTAAGTTCCATTCCCACCAAGACCATAAAATCAAAACATTAAAAACTCATTTTCTCCAACAATCCCCCACATGAATGAAATACCGATACAAAAATCAGAAAACGGAAAGCGAGAAATACCACTTAGGCAAGAGGTGTCCATGAGGTCTTGAACCTTTGCTTAGTGAGAAATTGCCGGGACTACTTGATGGACAGTGAACGCGATGTCTTGAACTGCCATCGTTTGGTGTAATCCGCGATAATAATCACACGTGATATCTCTCTAGGTGTTGTCAAGTTCGTGTCGTTGTGTCCTTTTTGGCCCTGGACAAATCCCGTTTCTCAGAATGCTCTAGAGAATCAGCTCTATTCTCATAGGAAGCGACCCACTTCCACATTCAGATAGGTGAGTTCCATCAAGAGTGTTTACTGCTACACCCCACTTCAATCTTGAATTGAAACTATAGAACTCATTAAGACTTAGTTAAAAGTCATCCTTCACATGCAATCACACTATCACGTCTACACCATAGGGAAGGGGCAGAGAATGAAATTCTCTGATAGTGTTTACCTTGACCCATACAAATTAGTTGTCTCATTCAAAACCTTGATCTTGGGATCTCCGGTCAGCAAGGTTGAGTATCCTTCATGGCAAGTTTATTTAATGAGCCTAAGCCCCATCCCCCTCGATGCATTATTAACTATCTCCTTGGACAAACCTTTCGTCAAAGGGTCCGCGATATTCTCCTTAGACTTTACCCAATCAATTGAAATATCGCCTTTTGAGATTAGTTTTTTCAGGGTATTATGTCTTCTTTTAATGTGTATAGACTTCCCATTATAGTAGCTGTTTTTAGCCTTAGCTATAGCAGCTTGATTATCACAATGTATAGATATATTTGGCACAGGCCTATGCCGAGAGAGGAATGTCTTCTAAAAAGCATCTTAGCCAAGCGGTTTCCTCTCCGCTTTATCTAACGCAATAAACTCGGATTCCATGGTGGATCGAGCTATGCAGTCTGTTTGGAACTCTTCCAAGAAACAGCCCCCCCTGCTAGAGTGAAAACATATCCACTCGTAGACTTAGTCTCCTCTCGAGTCGATATCCAGGTTGCATCACAAAATCCCTCAAGGACGGCAGGGTACCCTTCATAATTTAAACAAAAGGTCAAAGTGTATTTCAAATACCTCAACACTCTAAAAAGTGCATCCCAGTGTTCACGCCTGGATTACAAGTATACCTACTTAACCTACTCACAAAGCATAAGCTATGTCCGGCCTAGTACGAGTTCATCAAATACATCGGACATCCTATAACTCATGAGTATTCAAGTTGTGACACTCCATTACCCTTATTCTTTTTGAGGTTACAACAAGGATCATACGGAGTAAAAGCAGGTTTACAATCAAAATGATTGAATTTTCTAAGTACAGATTCAACATAATGAGATTGACTAAGACTATAACCGTTAGAATTTCTTCTAATTTTCATCCCTAAGATTACATCTGCGGGGCCTAAGTCTTTCATGTCAAAGTTCTCATTTAGCATGCTCTTAGTGGAATTAATTACATCCATGTTTGTACCAAGTATAAGCATATCATCAACATACAAGCATACAATCACACAGGCATCATTCACAAGTTTAGTATAGACACACTTGTCGATTCATTGATTTTAAAACCACTAGAAAACATTACATGATCAAATTTTTCATGCCATTGTTTAGGTGCTTGTTTCAATCCATACAAAGATTTTTTCAGTTTACAAACTTTGTTTTCACTGACCTTTCACTACAAAGCCCTCAGGTTGTTCCATGTAAATTTCTTCATCTAATTCACCATTTAGAAAAGTTTGTTTTTACATCCATTTGATGTATCTCTAGGTTATGAACCGCAGACTATAGCAATTAACATCCTAATGGAAGTAATTCTCGTAACGGGTGAGTAAGTATCAAAGAAATCTACACCTTCTTGTTGTTTATAGCCTTTAGCTACTAACCTAGCCTTGTATTTTTGAACAGTTCCATTTATGTTACGTTTCCTCCTGAAGATCCATCTACATCCTATGGCCTTACACCACGGAGGTAAATCTACCGGCTCCCACGTATCATTTTCTTTGATGGATTCCATCTCACTAATGAGATGACTCTTTCCACCATGGAGCTTGGAAGAAGTCATGGCTTCTCTATAAGTCCGAGGATCGGACTCGCTAGTGTTACGAAGTCAGGTCCAAAGGAGGTTTTGGTTCTAGCCCTTTTACTTCTCCTAGGCTCAATTTCTACTTCGTCTTCCTCTAAAGGTAAAGTCTGACTGGTTGAAGGGACATCTAGGGGATCAAGACTTCTCTTACGAGAGTCATATTTCAAAGGAAAAACATTTTCAAAAAACACAGCATCCCTAGACTCCATAATAGTATTCACACCAATTTCAGAAATATCAGAACTCACAACCATAAATCTATATGCAGGAGTATGCTCAGGATACCCTATGCAGACACAATCAACAGTTTTGGGTCCTATCTTGGTTGCTTTAGGTTTAGGGATCTGAACCTTAGCCAAACACCCCCACACTTTGAAGTATGCATAAGAAGGTTGTCTACCTTTCCACAATTCATATGGAGATTTATCTGATCCTTTAAAGGGTACTCTATTCAGGATATAGCAGGCTGAGAGGACAACTTCCCCCCACAAGTTCGAAGGTAATCCTGAACTAATTAACATGGCATTCATCATATCCTTAAGGGTACGGTTCTTACGTTCAGCTACACCATTAGACTGAGGTGAATAAGGAGGGGTAACCTCGTGTATTATGCCATGTTCTACACAGAAATCTCCTATCGGAACTCGTACTCACCACCACGGTCGGACCTAACTGTTTTAATGGTAGCATTCAATTGGTTTTCAACTTCTAGTTTATACATTTTAAAGGCTTCTAAGGCATCATCCTTACCTCTAAGCAAATATATATGACAATACCTCGTACAATGCCTCTATAAAAGTAACAAACCATTTCTTACCACCTCTAGTTTGAACCGATTTCATGTCAACTAGGTCGAGTGAATTAATTCTAAGGGTTTAGAATTTCTATGAACTTTTTGCTAAAAGGTTTTCTAGCATACTTTGATTCTACGCATATTTCACATTTGTGTTCATTTTCCAAACTAAATTTGGGTATGCATCCTACATTAGCTTGATTTATGCATTGACTTATAATTTACATGTCCAAGTCTACCATGCCAAACATTCAAAGACTCACAAACATAAGCGGAAGAATCATTCTTATTCATTACAAGTAGAGTTTACATTAAGCTTATACGGACCCCGGTCTTATAACCCCGCCCCACATAATCCTTACCCTTAGTTACAACACATTTCCCGATTCTATTACAATTTTAAATCCCTTATCGTCTAAAACACCACAAGAAACAAGATTTTTGCAGATGTCTGGAACATGAAGAACTTCATTCAAAGTGAGAGTCTTGCCAGAAGTGAGCTTGAGCCCAACTTTGCCTTTTCCTACAACCGAAGCTGCAGATGAATTACCCATATAGAGTTTTTCTCCTTCCCCTACCTTACTGTAGGAGGTGAACATATCTCTGTTTCCACAGACATGTTTGGTAGCCCCGAGTCTACCCACCAATCTCTCACATTTGTTACCAAATTAACTTGAGACACCGTACTTAAAATTCATCTTTGTTGTTTTCAACCAAATTAGCATTATTTTTCTTTTTAAGGTCCTTACGGTTTCTACAGTGAACCGCCATATGGCCAGGATTTCCGCAAGCATAGCAATCACCCTTAATTTTATTAATGCTAGATTTGGGTTTCTGAAACATACCTTTCTTGCCGGAGGTTTCTTGGAGTTGTTTCGGTTCTTATCAGCATTGGAACCTTTGTGTTCGGTCACATGAGCTTTGTTTGACATGTCCCTTGCAGAAGATACAATTTTGTCCTTGGAGCACAATAGTTCTTCAACTTGAATCTTCTTACCCAAATCAACCATAGTGACTTCACCAGTTTCATGTCTCAGTTTCTTCTTGTACTCAGACCAGGAAGAAGGCAATTTCTCAATGACATGCGAGACACTTGAAAAGTTTCATCAATCACCATACCTTCGCAAGAATTTGATTGATAATTTCTTTGGAATTCAAGGAATTGATCAACCACGCATTTGTCATTCGACATTTTGTATTCCATGAACTTAGCTACCAAAAATTTCTTACTTCCAGTGAGTTTCGGCTTGGTATTTTGCCTCTAAAGCAGACCCATAAATCAAAAGCATTAAAGTTCTCTTTTGCAATATAGAAGTCATACATAACATCTTCTAAACAGTTGAGAATATGATTTTTGGCCATATAGTTCGCCTAACCCAATCCTCCAACTCAAGTTCACGTCCCATATCCTTCATACCCTCATCAAAAGGAACCAAAACATAATGATCCAACTCATGATAACTCAGAAAAAATAACATCTTCGATTGCCATCTTTTGAAGTCTTTCCCATTGAACTTTGCAGGCCTTTCAACATCGTTCTTACCCATTGTTACAGACAGAAAAGAACTATTGTGTTAAGAATGTGCGGATCGTAACAATAAAACACTAAAAAGAAGATGTGAATAAGTTATAAGTAAAATTCTTTGAAAGGTAAATAAGCACTCAATGGACAACAAACAAGAAGACGAGTCACGTGTTCAACACGCGGTCCTTAACACAATAGTTGACCTAAGGTACGCCTCAAGAATGAGTGATGCCTATACCCTGTGGTCAAGTTGTATCCAGGATAAAACTGCCTGTTGCAAGTATTGTTAGCACTACAATACTTGCCCACTCTTACGAACTCAACAACAAAGCACGGAAGAAAAGAAAAAGACCACACAGAGGGAGAGAGACGAAAAGAAGAGGATAGTAGCTCTTCTGGACACAAAATGAAATGAAGAACTCGAGTGGTTTATATAGGGGTGAAGAGAGAGGTCGAATTGATTGTGCATTAAGAGCGAATTAAAGAGAGAATAAATATTGAATTAAATACAAAATAAATCAGAATTAATTTCAAGATTTTTCATAACAGCAATAAAACGGCCATGCACATAATGTCGACACAGAGAAAATTTGGAAACAAAATAATTCCCACCGGGTCATACGCCCCCCCACAATTAAAACAATTTATTTTGATTTTCAAAACGTTTAGGAAATAATTCAAAATAATTTTTCCAAAAAGATTAGTCTTGGTTGACTGGTCCATGGCGGTAGCACGAGCCCTAAGCCCAAACCTAGGTGAAAACAAAAATATTTCGCCCCACCCACATTGTTTTACTAACTATCCATAAAGGAATAGCTATATAGTGGAACTCCTCTTTAGTTATACCCAATGTGGGACTAAAGGTTCTATTTCATTCACTCATAAGAAAATGAGTGAGTGCTCTTAGAGACCCAAAGGTCCTAAGTTCCATTCCCACCAAGACCATAAAATCAAAACATTAAAAACTCATTTTCTCCAACAAGTACTCTCTCTGTTTTTGAAAAAAGTGACACATTGAAAAAATGATAATATTTCTTTTTTAAAAACGGGGCAAATAACTACTTTATCCAAGAAAATGATATAAACTCCCAATAGCAAAAATAACAAAATAGTTGTGCTCACCAAAGATTAGTCGGCACTACAAAGTAGCGGCTCACCAAATGTTAGTCGGCACCACAAAGTAATGGCTTTTGGTCTCCCAAATGGGTAATAAAACGGGTTAAAATTTGTGATGTTTATCCACCCGTTTAAAGTGCAGAAATAACACATGGTGAGATGAGAGGATTCTCCGACAGGCCCGAGATGGGTGTCAATTCCTTCTTTCCATTCGGATTTCTTACTAAAAGTCGGCCCACCATTTTTAAGAGACACACTACACGCTTAGAATTAACATGACACGTAATACCAAGACCACTTATCCGCAATCAAAAAACACACTGTAATATTTAATTCTTGGGATAAGGCGGGATTTTGTAATATATTGTCCGCATAAAGTTAAACAATTGCTCCTTGGTCCCTAGGATATTAAAATAATTACGTACACATAGTGACTTTAATTAAATTATATCTTGTTGTGACATTAAAAATGGTAATCGCTATTTTGCAGACCACGAAATACTCGCAGGACTTTAGGCAAATGAACAGCTTTAACTATATTCTTTTATCTTCAAAATAATGATGCATATGGCAATATATATCAACTAGCTATGTTACATTATTCGTTATTTTACTTAGATTTCATTTAATTTTAATATAAAATTCAAAATTAATTAGATTAACAATCAAGTTAGAAATAGAGTCTCTCTCACGCCGGTTCCTATGGGAGCTGGTATAAAGTTTGTTTGCCATGCCACATGGCATGGCAAACTAGTTTCCTCACTATGGTAACACTGACAAATTTTATTAAAGTAGTATATTATACTGTGTTTTGTGGGACCCTTGTTAATAAAATTTTTGTTATTTGTATTTGGTGAGGTCTTTTTTAGATTTTAGGGATTATAAAATATTTTGTGGGGCCCTTTTATAATAAAAATTGTTATAATAACTAAAAAGTAGGAGAAGAAGTATAATAAAAACAAAAAAATTACCCAGCGGTGGAGACTACACCGGGAAAGGTGGAAACTACACCGAACGGTCGAGACTCGATCGCTCGGTAGAAACTTGACCTGGCCTGGCTAAGTGGCAAATTTACCACTTAGCCAGGTCGGTTTGCCAGTTTGCCACCTCCATAGTGGGTGCATAAATGGCAAACATGAATGTTTGCCACACCCATAGGAAGTGGCCTCACCCCTATATTTTTTCTTAGGCCCCTTCCTATGGGTGTGGCAAACCAAAGAGTTTGCCATTTAAGTACCCACTATGGAGGGGGCAAGCTGGCAAACTGCCACTTAGCCAGGCTAGGTCAAGTTTCCACTGATCGGTCGAGTCTCGACCGCTCGGTCAAGTCTACGCCGCTAAGTCTTCACTCCACCGCTACCGGCTTTTATAAGACCGGTCGGTCTAGTTTCCAACGCTGATTAGAATCTGATCCAACGGCCATAAATCTTTCCCCCTATAAATACCACATTCCTCTACCATTTTAACTCACACCTTCTTCCTATTTTCTTAGATTTTCCAATGGCTCAAAACATGTCTATGGCTCAATTCAAAGAAGAGGAACATGCGGCCGAAAATCAAAGAGTTGCACTTCGAGCTAGTGTGCAAAATGAATTAAGAAGATCAAATAGTTGGAGAGTTGCACAACAACGCAATTTTAGCACGTTTGAAGATGAATGCATCTGCAGGAATTATGTTTTCTACACTAATCATCCAGTCATTGATGGCGCATTACGACTTATTCCGTTTTGGGAACGCGTTTTAATGAAATTTGAAGAAGAAACAACGAACATCTACAATCGCAATTCGATGGTGTTGGGTGCTCGGTTCTCCATAATTTCCAATAATGTTAACAAGTATATTGGTATGATAAGGGAAGAGGCTCGAAACATGAGAAGTGGTGAAACCCTTCTGGAGACTGATCAAAGATGTCGTGAAAAGTGTCTCCTTGACAACGGAGAGGAGTTCCGATATGCAAGTTGTTATAATATCTTAAAAGTGTTGCCCCAATTTAATCTACGTTTTCAATTCTAAGTTCTTAATTTTAACATATGTAGAAAACTTTAAACGAAGATTATTATTTATCAAACAAATGTGCAATTACATTAACGATTTAAACAAACAACTAACAAAACTCTCGAACTAACGATTACCACCAAATACATAATCCCCTAAGCCAGTTGGATCTTGTGAAAACTCATTATTTAATCCGCTAAGCCAGTTGGATCTTGTGAAAACTCATTATTTGGACTCTGAGATGGTGGTTGAGTAGCATCAGGTGAGTCATAACCTTGAAATGGTACCGGAGCCATTGGAGGAGGTGGTTGAGTAGCATCAGGTGAGCCATAACCTTGAAACGTATTTGAAGTGTTCCACCAACGTTCACAAAGAACTCGCACAATTTGAGTCCTGTGGTTTTTTCCTTTCATGAAATATAAACGCTGCCAAGGATATCTTCTCAAGGATTCTTGAACAGGTTGGGGGAGTAACTCAAAAACTTCGGTTAGCTCAGACCACCCACCTCTTACTTTGGGTAAAAGAACTCGCTCGGGATGGTTACTTAAATGCGTAGATGTTACACCAGCTCCAACCAGTTGCCTAACATTACCGAACTCTTGCTCTTTATCCTGAACCCATACAACATCACTATCTGCAACAACTTTTCCTTTTTCTTTTCCTTTGTCTATTTGTTTTGCTACTACTAATTTTTAAGAAATCGCTCTGGTCTGCTCTCTAGGGGGAGAAAGAAGAGAAAAAATTTTTGAATGAAAAACTGAACAGAATGGTGGTATTTATAGCCGGTGGAGCATCGACCGTGAACGGTGGAGACTCAATCGTTTAACTTATTTCCCATAGTGGCTCAACTAGTTTGCCAGGCCAGCTGGCATGGCAAATGGAGGGTTTAGCCATTTGCCATAGGAACCGGCCTTACAAAATTGTTAAAAGGAAAAAGTCCTATGGTTAAGGATTTTTTTTTTTAATTTTTTTGATAAACAAGGAACCTTTTCATTAATGAAAATTCGAGGTTACAATGAGTTTAAGATCGAAAATAAAAGAATACAAAGTAACAAGAAAATACCGTGAAAGTACAATACCGAGAAATCCGACAAGAGAAAGAGAAGGATTACGGAGTAAGATAAATACAAGTATGAATAAGATCCGATTAAATCGGAAGAGGGATGGTTTTTTTTTCGGAATTAACTTCCAACCATTTAGTTTGTTTTTCTTCTACAGAAAGATGTGCTCCCAAAATAGGAGTGATTTGCTCAAATCTCTTGTAACTAGTGATGAAGCTTCCGTCGTCAAAAAGACCACCTATGGAGATTTCGTCGCCGGAGATAACCAAGATGAAGATTTCGTCGTTGGAGAGCATGGAGAGCATCACTATTGATTTTATAACCCAACCCAATAACCAAGAATCGCCATTAAAGCGAAGATAAACCTCAAAAAAGTAGATAAAACCACCATATATACCGGTGTAGATAAGTAAGAAACATAACAAAAACTACACTAAACTACTAACTAACCTAAAAAACAAGGAATAATGAAAACATCTGCTCAGATCTAGTCCATTTTTGGACTAGATGGACTATAAATATGAGCAGAGAAGGGTTGTTCTTGATGGTGTTGTTGGAGAAGAAGGAGTGAGAGAGAGGAGGAGGATAGAGGAGGAGAGAGAAAGAAATAGTGGTACAAAATATCATTAAGGACTTATGTAGCTATCATGGCTATATGGCTAGAGCATGTTTATGGAATTTGAGAAACAAGCATAATGGATATATGGCTATTAGAGCATGTTTATGGAATTTGAGAATCAAGATTATTTTTGAATGTACCATTGCCAAATTATATAATTTCAAGTCTAAGATGCATCAAAATTTATGACAATTCGAAAAGAATCAAGAGCTTCATGCGTCATCATTGGGATCATTTGAGAATCCTGAGTTATTTTGGAGTTGTATAAAAGAGTGAATACAGTTAGTCAAGTTATGGGGCCTTCATAGCCTTCTTTTCTTGGTATTTTTGAGATTCTTCTGATGCAGATGAAGTTTTCTTGGTTGCAATGGACCATCTGTTGATAATCTAAGACCCGATGATGCTGGAACGAAGGTTAAAATACATACCGTGATAGCTTTCGTGCAGTGAGTATTGGCTTGGGGGAAAACACTAATTACATTGTTGTACATTTTAGGCTCGTTATAGTAATATGTCGTGGTTCATTCGTCATATAAGGATTGCAACTTGTTCAAACTATGATGGTGTCAGGTTCGACTTTCGAGCATGCTTACAACAAAATCAGTTTCATGGCTGATAACTTAGCAAAGAGAGGTTGCTTTTTGAATAAAAGAGCTGTAAATATATATACATACAAACATGTCTATTTTCATTACCAACTTGAAAATGTTTGTAATTTCATATTTTAGACACAAATATATTACCACTTATGGCGCCTTCATAGACTTTTTTCTTGGTATTTTTTTGCTTGTAAAATGTATCTTTTTGGTGACTTCAGTTTTCTTTTATTAAAAAAATCTCTGGGCCACCCAAAAAAATATCAAACTAGAATAGGATTTTATCTGACCAAAATTTCCAAATAGATTTTTCTTTTAATCTAATTTGGTTCTTCACTTAATAATTTATGTATCGTCTAACAAAAACTAAAACAATTAGATAACTTTTGCTTATTAGGTGATTCGTGGCAATTTTGATTTTTTTTATTGAAATTAAGAGCTCATTTATTAATATTCTCAATCAATATTGAAAACAAATGCTTTAATTTTTTTTATATATTTTTTTAAAAATAGCTAAAATACATTACGAAGAGTTGTTATGACCGTTAGGTTATCACATAAGCTTTTAAAATGCATTCTCAGGTGATATTATGAGGCCACCGGTTCGTTACAGTCGTTCTTAATGAAAGCTGACATCATTTATCAAAAAATGAAGAAAGTTGACATAATTGATAAGACTTATGTAAATCTACTTCTACACAAGAACTTGTAGGATACTCAATTAAGTGCACAAAAGAATTTCAAATCACGAACCTCCCGTTGTTGTTGGTATATTAGAAGCATCTACTTCGATAATGACCTAAAATAAATATACCGATGCCACAATGAGGAAACAAGGAAACTAACAAAAGTATATTCCATTGAAGTCCTGCCAGACTATAACAAACATGGTCATTCTTTTTGGTTCATTGTACGATGAATATCTACTGGCAAAACAAATATCCACTAGCGAAATAATTTACAAATTTTAGAAAATATGCGTAATTATTACAAATTTTTAAAAATATGGACGAAATAGCAACTTGAGTATTATTGTTAGAAAAACTGACTTGGTTATTCATTTTTATTTAGGAAAAACGAATAAAAGGTAACAAATTTAAGCTTGTTCATAAAAAATATAAGGTAACAAATTTATGGAGTAATGTGACATAGGGATTTCAAGTAAAATATAGTTAGAGTAGGAGGGTATAATAGAAAACAAAAGAGACAACTAGTAGTGAAAATATTTTAGGTAGCAGATTAAAAAGGACATAATTTTTGCTGCAAAAACAAACAAAATCGGTTTGGTTCGTCCTCCTCTCCTCAGATCATCGAATCCCAAAAGGAGACTCGTTTTCCCTTCCTCTCTTTCTTAAAACCTTGAATCGAACAAAGTCAAATTAGAAAATTTCTTTGATTAGCAATACAGAGATTTTGGATTGAAAACTGCACTGAGACTTTGGTTTTTCGGGTTCACCCACCATTTATTATCAGGTCTACTTCTTTTGATACTAGATTATGATAAACCATTTCCCATTGTTTTCAATCCGTTCATTGATTCATTTTCTTTCTTCTTAATTCTATGGTGAAACACTGAGATTGACCTTATTTTGTTTGCCCCATAACTTGTTTTTGAGTTGAAAAAATAAGTATCCCCAATTTTTCATTTCTCTGGAATAATAAATTTATAGACTTTGTTTCAGATGATTGATTATACAGAATACCCATTTGTATAACTCAGATTGAAAACTCATTGAATTTTAATTGGTTTTTCATGGTCGGTTACTAAGAGGCGTTTTTCCGCATGCACACACCGATTCATAAATCGGTTGAATCCTGAAAAGCCATTAATTATCAGTTCTGCCTGCTATAATCGTTTTCTCATGAAAAAAAATATGGTTGTTATTAATTACAAGGAAAGAAAATCTGATGGAAAGTTTTTTTTTTTTTTTTTTGTTTCCTTGCAGTTTCTTTGTTGATTATAACGAAGAATCATGCAATGATCGATCGTTCTTTTCTGTGTTGTTGAGATAGAAGAAGAAGAAGAAGAAAAGTTTCTGGATTTTCATTTCATTTCACTTGTATCTAATTTGCTGGGGTTCTAAATTATTCAATGGAGGACAGTATGGGCGGAATTAATTACTGGAGGAAATATTTCCAGAGCGCTAATACTGATATATTTAATGTAATTGAGAATGCGATTGTTGTTGCTGCTTCTGATTGCCCTAAAGAGTTTAGAAATCGAAGAGATCGAATTGCTGAGAAGCTGTTTACATGTCGACTGAGTCGATGTTTGGGTTGTGATCATGTTGAATTGAAAGTACCTATTAACCAAGGAGATGATGATGGAATGAAGAGTAAGAATTCTAATGGAAGTGGTGTTGATTTTGAGAGAGAGAAAGAGAGTAAGGTGAATAGTAGTACGGATGATCATCTAGGTGGAACGAATTTGAACCCAGGGAGTAATTATAGTTATGATGAAGCTGAAGCTTTGACTGAAGAGATTGAAAATGAGACTCAAACTGTTGGTGAAGTATTGAGAATTAAAGGAATTCTTGCTAATTGTGAAAATGAGGTATTGCTTACTTAATTTCTTATGCTTAATATTAGTATTGTTTGTTTATATCTCACATGATTCGATTTAGTTAGGATTCATTTGATTATTAAACGGATGGGAAGTGAAGAATTATTTCCTGTATTGCTTCATATTTCTAGTTTAGGGCCAACTAGAATTGGGGACTTAAAGGAGCCTAAGGCTGTTGAGAGATGTCTTTGTTTCGGTTTGATAATAAATATACTAATTCTGATCATGTAATATCGGTTTCCGTTATCAGACTAATATGCGAGATGTTGGGTCTAATTTAAGATGCTTTCGTTGCTATTTTGTGTGCAGTCAGATGGAGTGTTGTTTGAATCATTAAGGAGGCTTCAATTGATGCAACTCTCCGTAGATACACTGAAGGTTTGTAATGTTTTTGGTTTATGTCTGGAATCTTGTTTGATAAATTTCTTTCTAAACGTGCATTGAAATATATGAATCTCCGATATATGCGTATGCATATGTTTCTTTTAATGCGTTGTGAATCTCCTAACAAAGACCTGCTAGTGCATTACTTCGTTTTGTGTTTGGAAAGTGGGTGGACTTCTTATGTTTTTTAGTTATTATATTCCGCAGGCAACAGAAATCGGAAAGGCTGTTAACGGTCTCCGGAAGCACAAATCGAAGCAGCTCCGGCATCTTTCCCGGACTCTCATCGAGTATGAACCCTGAAACATGCTCTGAATTCATAATTAATAATGAAAGAATCGGAATTTATCTTTGCAGCAATATTTAAGTTTGCATTTTGTCGCGTAGATGCTACTGAATGTCACTGCCCCTTGAAGTCTGTCGATTTCCAGTTAAATGTGTATCCATTGGTTGATAACATAGATTCTCAATTTACACGATGGGGTTGTATAATAAAGCACCTGCTTTACCTCATAATGGAACTTATGCACATAGTTAATTCATTGATCTAGTTTAAAGTTAGATCTTGTTTAGTGCATTTTTTTGCAAGTAGCCACGAACGGGGGAACATTATTAGGCAGAGTTTAATGTGGTGATACATTAGCCTCAAAATATCCAGGCTTTATTTCTAACTCTTCTTCATTAACGACAGAGGGTGGAAGATTTTGGTAGATGAATGGGTCTGTACTGCAGCTGCATTTAAAGGTAGCTAGAGGTTTCTTCCCCTGTTCTTTTTTCTATCAGTGGGGTTCTCTCCTTTAACTTATGTCTAATACCGTTGATATAAATGTTTTATAGGCATGGAAAGCTCACCAGATTCTGTGAAACCATCCGACATTGGCGAAGAAGGAGGCCTTGCATCACCTCCTTTAGATTTTGCAGCTTTGGCGGATTATGGAACTCTTTTAGCACCCGATTCTTCAATTCAGCTCTCTGATAAGGTATGGAAGAAAAAAAACAATCTTCATATACTTTATCGTACTTTTACTATTTTAAGCTTACTGACATGTACACGTGTCTTCTTCAATTTGATTGCTGCGAAGTTCTTTGATGAAGTGGATGAATGTGGAAGTAAGTAGATCTGTGGACTTAAATCGCACTTTTCTTTGTTAACGTTTCTTATTATATCTCACCGTCTTATGAATAATTGTTCATTTTGTCCATGGTTCAGATCCTCGAAATAGTGGTGAATTCAACAATCATGACCGTCGAAGGGGGCCTGTGTCTCGTGTTGTTCCTACGAGGAAGCCACAACTCCCTGATCATAAGTCTAATTTGACTGCAAGTGAGAACACATACCCGCCACTGAGGAAGGAAGAAACCATGTCTGAACTTTCTAAGACTCCAAATGTCAGTTCAGGGCGACCAAGAATTCCAAAACCATCACCAGAGCAGAAAGCAAACACTGTAATGAAGCTCCAGCAGAATGTGGACACTGTTGGCAACCAAAGACGGCCTTCGCCATTTTCTGGTCAACAGGGTGTAAGTGTTATCTCTAAGAAGCTTTAAATGGTTTTGATATTTATCCCCAAGTATTGAGAATCTGATTGTTATTTGATGTTTAATCTTAGAAACCCGAGTGTCCGGATGATCCGCTATTGGAAGCTGCTAAAAGGAGGCTACATGAAAATTACCAACTAGCGGACAATGGTACACAAGCTTTCTCATTATCTGTCTATGTGTCTCTTTATAGTATATCCAACTGAATGAAACAATTTGTGGATCACTACCCTGATTGAAATCTGCAATTCTGTATTCTCCATATGCAGTAAAGAGGCAACGAACAATACAAGTCATGGAGTTGCATGATATTCCTAAACAAGGCCTTGGTCACAAAAACCCACACGTAAGACATGGAGGAAACAACAGGAAGTGGTCGAATGGACGGCGTTAATTTCCCAGCAAGAAATTAAGCTAATAATTTTTGTTTTTCTTCCATTCTTGGAAATAAGAAAACCTTTAATGGAAGAACTACAATAATGAGTCTTGCTTAATGGGAACCTCACTCAGTTGAGTTTTGACTATGATTTTTGCGATGATAACTTATGATTCAACAAAACTGACGAAGGGTCCATCATTTTGAACAGCATGGTTGGATGCAGATTTAGCCAGGTTCAAGTTCAACAACATTTTACATGTAGGTATAGGTGAAAACATAAAAATACAGTTAGGAGAAGGCACTTTCCATCATCATATCATATAGGTTTATAAATCGAGATGAAAAATTCTTCCTTGGTTTTAATGAGATCATTATCTGTAGAGAAACCCTTGAATTATGCACTAAAATGGTGCCATTATTAGCTGCAAAGAACAGTCTTTTTTTCAGTTGTTCTTGTTTGGTTCCTCTACATGATTCACAATAATTACCAAATTTATACATCATACCCCGTGTTCTTACATATATGTTTGCTTTTCTGAATATAAACTCTCTTTTTTATGTTTCTTTCCTCTATGACATTGCAGCAAATTGTTGTCATTTACAGATTCTGAGAACATTCTGCGCATATTTACCAAGTCATTTGAAGGATAATAAATGTTTAGGACTTTAGGTAACTGTCAAAGAAAAATTGACATAAAAAGATTTCACTTTCAAAGTAGTTTGGTAGGTTGGCTGTCAAAAGTCTAAAGTCTAAATCATTTTTTGTTACTTGGAAACGAAAGACAAGTTCAACTAATTATTTTCTATTTTCCAGTGACATATCCGAGTTGTATTATTGGCAAAAATGAGTAGAATTGCAAATGACGTTTGCCTTGGCTGGTTGTATGCAAGGTTTGAAAAACACCTATTTTTACCGGAAAAACGTCCGTTAAAACGGTCACACCCATATACTGTGGCCGTGAGGGTCCCCGAACCCGTGCCTTTATAATGCCGATAAATAGGAAATAACGGCAGTTTTTTAGGACCGTTTTTCAGTTTTCACACACGTTATAACCGTTTTTCTAAAATTAGTTTGAATGTTTTTTTCTTCTAAATAACATTTTAACGTGCGTTTTTTAACTGTTTTCCAGATTATCACGCACGTTATAATCGTGTAAATAACTTTCTTACCATTTTTTTGAGTTTTTTTTTCTTTCTCTGGATTGAAATCTTAAAACTTCGAATTAAATTGTTTTAAATAATACATGGAAAGTAAACTACATGATTAAAAACTTCAAATTTAAAAAACATAAGATCGTTAAATTAGTGTTCATCAATAAAAAAAACTACGTGAACCAACTACCCACCACCTTTTTTTGATTTATTCATGTATTTTTCATTTTCTCGGCAGTATTGTTCTTGATCATAGTCATCGTCGTGGCCCTCGTGGGGGTACCGACTATCTTCGTTCGCATAAGTATCATCATCATAATAGCCTTCATTATCGTCATCACAACCTCCTTCATTTTCATCATCATTGTTACCTACTTCATTATTGTTATCAATATTATAATTATATCCTTCGTTCATATGTTGAACACCATGTTCAGAGCGATCGGAAGTGTAATGAGAATCATATATGGATTCACATTCTCATAAATTTGCGTATTGCCTCATCCGATTTCAGAAATTCTTTGTCCAATGATGCTTTTGATTACAATAAAATTCGTTGAAAACTTTGTTAAGCCAGGGCGCAATAGATTGCGTCCTGCAAAATGTTGACGAAATCTTGCAAGAAACCAAGCATGATTGTAAATAAATATGCTAATTTGTCTTGCTTCTCCGATCACATCTTTAACAAAGGGGAATTTTTCTGTATCTTCCAATCAAGTCCAACACGTGAGCAGCACAAGGTACCCATAAAAACGTGCCATATTCTGATGCCAATCTCTTACCCATTCAAACAAAAATAGAAAGAAGTTAATGATAAATATATTCCCAATATATATGTATAAAATAAAATGAAGTTATTCTTAGTTATCTGCAGCTTTGAATAGAAATCCTTGATTTGTTACTAATTGAACAATGTTTTTCGGACCGATATCATCTATAACAAGCTTGAAAAAAGTAATTAAATACTCTGTCGTCCACGGATTATGTTCTATGTCGATACTTTTTAAAAACGTAATTCAACTACCACTATAAACTAGAAAGTTTACAATCATATGGTTGCTTTTGTTTTTCCAACCATCAGACATGAGTGTACAACCATATTATCTCCAATAATGTCGTTGGACGGACACCACATCTTTTTCAATCCTTTGTTTTTCTGAAGTTAATATGAGATTCGACAACTTATAAGATGATGGAACTCTATAGGATTGGCTGAAATTTGCAACTGCATTGAATGCCTCGTGGTACTGAGATGAGTTAGCCACATAGAAGGGAATATCATTGGCATAGAAAAAATGTCCAACAGAAGAATCTACTTTTTCCCGACATGTTTTACTTTTGCCATCGAAGGTTGAGAATCCCTATAAGTGTTATATTGTCCTCCCATATCCACAGACATCCTAGGTTTTAAAACACCTACGTAAGGAATATAATCATGACTATCGAATTATACATATTTCTTATATTAACAATAATCAATTAAAATGGTAGTTTTAAAAATATCCAATTTTTTATTGATATAGGTCATCTATTAGTGAGACAAAATTCAAAAATAAATAGGTAATCTATTTAGGGACGGAGGGAGTATTAAAAAAGAAAACAAAATTAGTCACAACGTTTTTTAGACACGTTATAACGTTTTCACGCACTTTATAACTGTTACATAGGAATTTCAGATCATAATTTTTTTTAATTTTCTATTTAACCGTTATAACGCCCGTTTTATGGAAAAACGTACAAAAAACGCGTTTTTTCTCTAAATAACGCGTTTTTTGCCCAAAACGTGCTCACACCTGTCAAAACGCATTATAATGGTCACGCCTAGTACCCGTGACATGAGCCGTGACCCGTTTTTCAAACCTTGGTTGTATGTATCAACTGTGAGAACTGTAGGCCGTTAAAAGAACAGCAGGCGACGCGAAAAAAGGGAAGATAGATAGAAACGTGTGGGTCCCGCATAATCTGTTGAGCAACAGCGTCTAATATTTATGTCCAAGCAAGCCTTTCCCACCACCATTAAACTATTCTATTCTATATTTCTATTATATTCTCTGTGGATTGTGGAATGTGGACTATACCATTTTTACTCGTTTGGCAGCCCACCATATGTGACCCTTTGCTTTTTTCAATTTTAAAATGGAAGAAATCATTCGTGATTTATGTGGTGCTGCTCAGAAGCTAGCACTCTCTTTCCTACATAACTTGTTTTGTCACTATTTAACTGTTGTTACTACTCGACACGTGTTTCTTTTTCTTCTTGCAACATAATTTCTGTTCGAAATTCTTGTTTTTTTCCTCCGACATTTTCAAAATTCTAAAGTCGTCCCTTAGACAATAAGGATATAAGTATGAAATGAGTAACTTAACTTGATCAACTTTCGGGTAAAGCTATATTTTTCACTTATCGTTATTTTTGTATGTAAAAAGAGGGTGCATTTTTCTTTTGAAGCATAGTGAAAAAGACTACATGGTGCAAGGGTTAGTAGCTTTAATGGAAAATCAATGTATGGAGAACAGGGAGGAGAGTTTAATTTAATGGATGGATAAACTCGAGAAAAGTTGGGATTTCGCATACGCAAACTAGCCACGTAAACAATAAATGGAGAAGGGAGGGGTAGGTAAGAGAATAGAAAGGAGAAGCTGAACAACAAAATATGATAAAAAGGGAAGATATGTTTGACAAATTGGGAAAAAGGAAGTGGAGGATTAGAAGGCAAGTGGGTTGGTAAAAGTGAAGGAGGGTTGACACTCTCCAGGTAAGTTTATCCATCAAAAATAAAGAGACAGGTAAATTTGGAATGAATTCATTAAGGTGTGATATAGATGATTTAAGTAGTCTTGGAACCGAAATAAAATTTCTAATTTTTTCTTCTTGAAAAAAAGATAGTTTTATAAGGAATAATTGTTTAAATGGATAAGGGATATGCACATGAAAAAAAAAACTTTGGGAAAAAAGTAATTCAAGAGAAAACAAGTATGCAAGATCAAACAGTTATCTGTAGATATGAATATGTTGGAATATTTTCAACTACGCTATTCAGGGTAACTGTTTCGACCGTTACAAACATATCCAGAATATTCAAATCCAACAGACACCATTGATGTCTGATGATGAAGAGACTCGAGTGAAAAGATGTTTATTCCCAACAAATGCGAAAATCCCTATAAATGGCATCTCCCATAACTCGTTGAAAACATCATCGAAAAACCTTTTCTGTTTTTCTCTCTTTCTTTCTAAAGCATCATCGGAAGTTTTTCACATGTGTTCTTGATTGGATCAAGGGGTACAAACCTTGAATTCAATTTCCGTTGTAGGGCTTTCACTGTATCCTGAAGGCATTATTTCACATACCTGTTGTAATCGCCAATTTATTGGGAGGGTAGAAATAATTGTCTAAAAGAAATCGTATGAGCCTTGAAAGTTTGGAGTACAAAAATTTCTTCCGTGTTCTTTCATCTTCTATTGCAACCCAGTTTTCCAACAGAATATACCTGAAGGAAAAGGAGCATGGAAAGAAATTATGGGATGAAGAATCACAACCTAGTGATATAACCTATGGAAGTAACAATTGGAAATGTAGGAAACTTGTATCTTGGCTTGATGGCCGAAGAAAACAGAGACTCTTGAAGGAGATACGTCCTGTAATGTACATGAAATCTAACACAAAGTGGTACACAATTACTAAATCTGTAGATGCTCAAGGTTACTGAGATTTGCAAATGAAACCATTATTAACTCAAGAGGATAAAAATGGGTGCATGCAGCTAATGAGAAAGATAACTGAGCCAGCAGAACTCTCTCAAGAAAGAATGTGAAGTACAATACTTTGGCAGCAACAAAGAGAAATTCAACAATAAAATCTGTTACGAAACCCGGTCAAACTATATTCTACCCGATAGTTCTTGTATATGGATCTTGTTCTTATTGATCTTTGAGGTTTTTGTAATTTCAGATTAGGAACGAGGTAGATAGAAATCACAAAGTTCTATTCGTCTCAGAATTTGTGATTCCTCAAATAAATATCTAAACTCTTATTTGATTTATTTGGATTTTTCTTGAGGGGTGGTTAGTAATCCAGGCTTCTCAGCTAACCGAGTGTAAGTGTCCTGGATTCGTGAATTTTGCTGGACTTTGTCTACTGCAAACATATTTCTAAACCTAGATTAAAAAATCAAAAGAGAAATCAAATATGCTTGTCTATTAGAGGCATGTTGGTATCAAAAGTATTCACAGAACAACTCTTAGGATGTAAAAAAAGCCAGCTAAGACACTAAGGTTGAATTACAAAGAAGATATGTGTAACTGTAGTGCACTAGGTGGTATTGCCATAAAGCCATGGTTAAGTGGTTCTGGAACCGTCAAGCATAAGTAGAGTAATTATCACAAGACAGAATCAATTCGTGAACTGTCAAAACAGTTAGTGAACTCAAAGTCGTCTCGTAAATCATGTGTTAGAGCACTGCTCGGTTGAACTCGCAAGCGTTGCTATCTCAAGCTTGTTTTTCAAGTTTAGTTGATCAAAACTATAAATCTTGATTTCTAGTCTACTTATAACTATGTCCCGGATTAGGATATAATGTGTAGTTGAGCTTTAGACTTCACGGCGTTCATCGATTGAAGACGAATATCTACTGAGGAGAGCTTGGAGGAACTTCATCAACAAAAGGTATGTGGAGACTAAAACTTATCTATCACTCAGAAGTCTATTCTATTATATCTCCTAATGAGTCTAAGTCGTATAGCTATATAGACTTTTATATTATACACATTTGATATTTTGAGCCGAGTTTATCTCGCTTATCTATTTCTCGAAATATGTGTTGGAAGCTTTTTGCTTTAGCTACTTTGATCATTATTCTTGACGAGTTTAGTTGGAAATAATTTATTTGTTGGAAACTAAATAATAAGTCAAAAGATGATCATGTGGAAATTCCCTTGAAACATCTTACATGATTTGTGTGAGACAATCATTTGATGTCGACTTAGAAAGTTTCGTATTGATCATTCGATCACTTGAAAATTACTTGAAGCTAATAGTTTGTGTGAGACAGCTATTGTCGTCTTCTAAGGATATTTCAATGATTGAAATGGGAGTTTAGAACAAAAACATTTGTCTAGATACAACACAGTATGCGTACATAGTATGCAAAATGTTTTGGTATGATTCAGGTCTGGGAACCTTGTTTGCATACCTAGTATGCGAACGTGACTACCTGAGTTAGGTCTGGGACGAATGATAGGTTGTAGAATACATCCTATTTACTATCTATTGTTTATGCTTTCTTTGCTATTTTTCTTGTAAATTATGTATTTTACGCCTGTTTTGAGTTTTGTAGCTACTTTGGAGTCGCACGGAGGAAAAGAAGAATAAATGATCCAAATTGAGCAAAAAGGGCAGAATTGTCATTTTAGGGGCGAACACTATTTGGAGCCCAGTCCAGGTTAAGGGGTAACTCTTTGAGGAGTACTAAATACTGCACCACCAAGGTTAAGGGGTCACAGTGGGTATCCCTTATCAAGGTCCGGTGGTGAATATCCAACCTAATCTTCTTATACCCTAAATCGAGAGGAGGTTTTCTTTTCCTTCTCTTCTTTCACTCATTTTTCAATTGAAGGGAGAAAAGCGACCATGGCCGCCGCGCATTCTATTTGTGAGTCGAGAGAAAGGGAGAACAAGAGCCGAGAGATGGGTCTTTGAAACCAGAGAGATCGAGAAATTGAGATGGGTGCCCCTTCAAGGAGCGAAACATCTACCCCAAGACTAGAGGTCTTAACAACAGGTGACCTCTTATCCCTTATACCTATATGGTTTATGGTTACGAGACTGCACCCTAAGTGGAGTTTTCTTTTTCGAGTGCAACGCATGCCAAGACTTGCCAAGAATGGCCGGGGTAGATTCATCCATCCCGGCATTCAAGTGTACCTTTATGACTCTAAGAGAGAGACCTGGAGTCGCCCAAACAGTGGTATAACCTACATATATAGTTGGGAATCCAGGTACCTCTTAGGATAGGCTTTCATGGGCCCCAAATTTTCATGACTGCTTATTAACCTTCCACCCGAGCCATGTTAATAGATACCCCCTATATGACGCACTTTAGGTCTTACATTTGCCTCTTACGAAATATTCGCGAACTAGGGTGTACGCCATAAAGGTTGTCCCATTCATTCATTCTTTTTATTCAATCATTCTTGATTCTCTCTCGCATTTTATTGAATCGCAAATATCGAAGAAGTACCTCATCTTGATTCTTTTTGATCTTTCGTTATTACGGGTAATATTTCTTTAGATATAACCTATTCCAAATTGGTTGCCTCCACTTTCACGTTGATATATACGCAACACCAAGTTGGAACTCACGTATTTTTACACTTGATGTCGATAATTCTCCATGTGTCGCAAAGGCCTTTTCTCGATTTTTCTTCTAATTCATCCAACTTGACTAAAATGTTGCCTGCGCTAAGATTTTTATCCCAGACCTCTTTTTAGTTGTCGGAATCACGACCTCCGTTGGGAATCTTGCTTCAACTAAAGTAAGTTAAACAAAAGGGAGACATTCCCGTGGCTTCTCTTCTAGTCGTATTATGCATTGGGTACTTGTTCGCACCATCCTCTATTGTGTCCTTCCAACTTTTTCTTCAATATATCAAGCAATTGTTTTGTTTGTTGCTTCCGCAGCCCATTAGCTTGTGGATATAATGGAGTTGATTTTCCACATCTTATTTGAAATGCATTAAGCAACAACTCTATATTTTGTCCTTCAACCGCTTCCCATTATAGGATACCGAGTTGTCTTTGGGATCCCAAATCTGCATATAATATTTTCAAATATGAAAGTAAAAACATCTTTATCGCGAATGTGCTGGACCGCTTTCACCTCCGCCCACTTTGTGAAATAATCCGTTGCGACAATTAGGTACCTTCTTTGTCTGTTCGGTAAAAATGGTCCCACAATATCTAAACCCCATTTTCCAAAAGGCCACACACTTCTTGAAGAATTTAATGGTGCTCGTGCATGTATCTTCTTCGTGTCTTTGACAATCCTCGCAGCTGTCGGCTATTGCTCTCGTCCTCATGCATATGGCCAATAATATCAGTTTTCTTATATGCCAAAGATCTTCCGCCGCTATGATTTCTCGCATCCCCACTATGCAGCATCTTCAATATGGTTTCTCCTTCTTTCCTTGTCGACATCGGGCGAAGGTCCATCAAAAGAGCGCCGATAAAGCACGCCATCTCGCAATTCATAATTTGTCGTTCTCGGCTCTTTAACTTGTGTGCTTCCAATTTATTTCTTGGTACATTAAATATGCGTGAAGATAGCATCTCATCTCCCACCATCATTATATCTCGCTTCTTGTCCTTCCTCTTTATTAATTGAGGTATTAATGACATTTTGATATTCCTGATTTACTGTCATCATACTTTATATAAAGGCAAAAGCGTCTGCCAGTCTCATTATCTCTCCTCGATATATGCCTCCATTTTATTTTTTTGTTGCTGATAACACTTCTTTCTGTAAAGGATGGATCATGTAGATTTTGTTATCGTCGACGAATCGCCAATTTTTGGAGTAATTCTCACACTCTGTTTCATTTCTATTGCAAATCGTAAAGCATGTATTATGGCTTCGTATTAGTTTCATTATTGGTAGACTCAAATTCCAATCTAAGCAAAAGCTAACTTAAAGAAATCATAACAATTCACTCCTTTACCTTCTCCATTTGATGATCCATCCACTAATATTTCCCACCGGTTTGGCTGATTAACAAATCTTTTGGAGTCTCCATGTTCTTCCTCTACATCCATCATTTCATCCAACGTCATCTTCCTCAAGGAAAAAAAGTCTGCGGCGACAAGAACAGTTGAAGATAATATTTAATTGAGTTTGCAATGACAGCGTTCGTCTTTCGATTCTTCCCGATCTTTTTGAATTTTTCATTCTCGACTCAATTGGTACCTTTGTTACCACCCTAACAAGTATGTGCTGAAAATATATGCGAAGTTTAAATGCATAGACTAACGCTAGGATTAGTTTTTCAATCTTTGAATAATTTCTTTTCTGCGCATTAAAGTTTTTCTTGATATAATAGATTGGGTTAAGCGCACTTAAGGCGTGCGAGATATATTAATAATTCCTCCCCAGAGTACATAATGGATATATCCATTAAATGCTCCTTAATTCTTGTAAAGCCTTTTTCACATTCGTCCGTCCAGAATTTGATCCCTTTTTTAGAACAAAAAAATGGGCCAGACGACCCGAGATGAACCTTCCTAATGATGCTAACAATCCATTTAGCTTTTGAACATCTTTTCAGCGTCGGCATGTCGCGAATCTGCTTTTATTTTCTAGAATTGACGTGTATTCCTTCCTTTGATACAATGTAACCCAAGAACTTCCCACGCAACTCCAACATTTTTCACAGGTTGACCTTGATGTTGAAACGCCTCATTTGCTCAAAAAATTTCTTTCAAGTCTCGCACGTGATCTTTGCCCTTCTTACTTTTTACTAGCATGAGACTTCCCGGTGTTTTGGAGAATACCTCTTCTAGTCCTTTGATAAACCGCTCATTTTTCAGGAATGGCATTTTAGTATAGCAAGTATAATCCTCTTGGAGCGAAGAAAGAGTATACTCTTGATCTCTTGGCCAGTGGGATGCTGTTGTAACCTTTGTATCCATCGAGGATATGGGGAATATCGGCAATGGATAGGCTTTATTTAAATCAGTGAAATCAATGCAAATCCTTATTCCTTTGTTCTTCTTTGGAACTATAACCATATTAAGCTATCCAATTTTGCTTGTCTAATGATTCTGCGTCAGCGTCTTTTGCAACTCTTCTTATCTCGAGGGTGATAGCTTCACATTTTTATCAATTTCCAACTTGTGACAAGCTACCCATGGATCTATACGGAGCATTTCATCCATATCCCACGCGCGAAGGGTTTCTTTCTTGAACCAACAAGATTAGGTCCCACTGTTTCTAGCGCATATGTAGTAGCGAGGTTTTCCCACACTACACCCCTCACTATATTTTGATTAGTTAGTCCCTTGAAAGTTGTATCATTGAGAATGTTTATTGATTAATTTCATGAGTTGTTTACAGGAAAATTAAGATTACCTTTAGCAAGTAAAACACTCCCGAACTTTCTCTCTCTAATGACTTGCCCAACAATTCCAAAAGATCTCTCCCTTTGATTTCATTCACCCTTTATATAGGGTAATACATAGTGGATGACATGACTAAGCTATCCTTTATTTTCGGAATGTCTCGCGAAGTGTCTTGAGTGTACAACTTACTCAATCTCGTGACACTTAACCCGGGTTCCATGTCTTTCGGTTGTTTTCAGCTTGTTTTGTATGTCGTTTCTCATTCGTCGTTCATTTTAGTTTCCCGCGACTCCTCGCAAGTACCGATTTATTGATCCGCGAGCCCTATGCATTGCGATATTATGATCCTACGGACCAGCCAAGGTTAAGGGGCTGCCAATTTGGGTATCCTTATCAAGGTGAGATTGGTGAATATCCAACCTAATCTTCTTATACCTAAATCGAGAGGAGGTTTTCTTTTCCTTCTCTTCTTTCACTCATTTTTCACTGAAGGAGAAAAACTGACCAATGGCATACTGTGAGTCGAGAGAAAGGGGAACGAAAGATGAGAGATGGGCTGTCGTTGAAACCAAAGAGAGATCGAGAAATTGAGATGGGTTTGATCTCAAGCTACATAGGAATGAAATCGGGGATGAGATTCTTTGTTGGGCCTGTGAATCGAGATGATGGCTAGTCGATTGAAGAAATTGGCAGAGTTTGATGTGGCTGTAATCGGGTAATAATCTGGAGGTGATGTTGATGGCTATTCTTTGTGGAATCGATAATGGGTTTCGATTGAAAAGACTCGGGGAAGAAGAAGATGCGAGAAATTGATGGTGTTGGTGTTTGACGAAGAGTAATTGGAGTTCTCTCGGCTCAAAGAATTGGGTTGAGTTGAAGATTGACAGGAAGTAGTGAAGCTAGCGATGCTGGAAGAGATTAAAATTAGAAATGGGTCTGGCGGTGTCGTGAATATGAGGAGAAAGAGGATAGGTGCAGCTCGATTGAGGAAATCAGATGCTGCTGTGAAGGTCGCTGTAATGAGTTCATATGAAGATTGCGATTTGGTTCAAGGATGCTTCAATTGAAGAAGGAATTGGAGACACAGAGAATAGTATTGATGCTACAACTGATGAATGCTTGGAACTGTGAATGTTAGATGTATGTGATAGGGTCTTAGCAGGGAGAAGAAAATAATGGCCTGAAATTGGCCGGGTAAATCCCAGAAAATAGCCGAAACTCGGCCGGACTCTGGCTCTGGCGAGTTAACTCGGTGCCGGCGATGACCGATCCGAACGAGTCCGATGACCGATCCATTTCGTAGAGTAAGACCAAATAAACCAACTAGGGAGCTGACTCATAGCTGACTCAGTGTTTAACTTCCCTCCCTTTGACTCTTTGACTAACGGTTTGACTCTTTTGACCGTTAGTCCTAACGGTGGACTGACGGAATATTCCGTCGAATATTCCGACGACGGAGAAAATTTTCAGGTGGTTTGTGGCGACTATTCCTACGGATTCCGCCATAATACCGCTTTTCCATGAGCCAAAAATTCCGGAATTTTCTATGGACTTCTCTCATGGGTGTGAAGACTTGGACTAGGAATTGGATGGAGAATTGGACTCAAATTTGGAAAGAGAAGGTGGAAGAGTTGAGAAAAGCTTGGATTTGGAAATTGAATTGCTAAAGGAAAAGGATTCTATTCCTTGGAAGATTTGGAGAATATTGAAGCCTATAAATAGAGAAGTTTTCTACATCTTTTAGACACCTCTCTACACACACAACACTTTTCTTTTCTTATTCTTTGTGTGAACTTTTAGCATGAGTAGCTAATTTTATTATTGATTGAGGATGAATTCCTAGTTCTTAATATGATTTAAGTTTTTGTTTTCAATTCTATCTTGAAGTTTTTCACATGATTATCGTTTGTTTTTACTAATAGGAATGATCTTAAAGACATTCATGATTGATTGATAGATTGTTTGGGTGGCCAACTAAATTGATTTGTTAATTTGATCTAAAGCTAGTGAAAGTTAGGAGATAAGTAATCGTTTCTTGACTCTTTACATAAGTAGCAAACACGAGACCTTGCGGAGGGATTCCGTGGAGCGATTGTGTGTAAAAACAACGCTAGAAAGTGGACCAAGCGAACCGAGTTTAACTACTAGTACTAAACCTAAATTCATAGATCTTAATGCATTCGGGGAATTACATCTTGTAAGCGAACCTCAAGGTGGTTCTTTTGAATAGAATCTGATAACTAAGCGGACTTGTTACTCAGTGAAATAAGGGATTTTGGGGCTAGCTAAGCGGACCTGCTATCCTACAGTTGGTGATAATTTGTGACTAATAACAAGAACAAAAGAACATAACTTGATTCATTGTTTCGTAACGAAGAAGGATTCCTTGGTCTTGTCTCTCTTATTGCTTTCAACTTTATCTTTTAATTGCTTTGTTTATTTTCTTTTGCTTTTTACACCCCCTTTCGTGACAATTTTTACAACTAGAATCTCTTGCTCCTCGTGGGAACGAACTTGACTTCCATTATATTATTTTTAATTGAGTGGAAATAGATATTAATTTGATTGCACCTACGACACGCATCAAATTTTGGCGCCGTTGCCGGGGAGCAGCGGACGATTTTAGTTGTTTTTATTTTTCTTTTGCTATATTCTTGCTTTGTTGGATTCTATATCGTATCTAACTTAGGTTTCTGAGAATCTTATTTCAGGTATCGGTTTTCCATGTATGGTGGACAAGAGCAAGCATATTACAACAATCAATACGGTTTTCAACCTCAACATTATGGCAACTTCCAACCATCCTTAGGATACAGACTTTATGGATATTCTCATCATATCAACAACCTTATGACGGGTATGTAAGTGAACAATCACTAGGAGGGGAGGATAGTTATGCTTCTAAATCTATGTGTGATCTCCTTGGTGCAAGGCAACCTAGTTTGAGGGAACTTGAGAGAAGGTTCTATCAATTGATCGATGAAGGCATAGCATCGGATGAAGAAATTCTTGAAGCTAAAAGAACTTTAAGAATAGAGCGTGAAAAACGTTATTATATGGGTTACGATGATGATTTTGAACCTTATGAAAATTATTGTAACAAGGATAAAGTTATTCCAACTCCGGATCATAATAACGATCCTTCACCTATTCAAAAGGAGGAGATTGGGTGTGACTTACCTATTGTTATAAACGGTGTAACACCCTCACAAGAAGATCTTACAATTTATACCGACGAGAATCATTTTAGTGAATGGCCCGATTCCGATGATGAGAATGTT
This sequence comes from Papaver armeniacum, assembly GCA_023531295.1. Taxonomy (NCBI): domain Eukaryota; kingdom Viridiplantae; phylum Streptophyta; class Magnoliopsida; order Ranunculales; family Papaveraceae; genus Papaver; species Papaver armeniacum. The sequence continues at coordinate 245,007 of JAJJWW010004056.1, forward strand.
GAAGAGATGATGCTAGAGGATGAAACCAAATTTATTGATTTTGTGGAAGACCCAATTGAACTTGCCAATGATTTGAATGATGCCAAGACTTTGGTTAAGGTAGAAAACGACGAAGAATGGTTGCAAGGTTTAATAGAGGACCACGATATACAAGAGGTAAGTAATTCACTTGAATTTTTTAAGGATGAAGAGGATTCTATAATACAAGAAATTGTGCAAGGTTTGTCTAATCCTTTGCATATTGATTCTTCTCCTTTACCTCTTATTGGTTTGAATGTATGTGCTTCGAAAGTATTTTTGGATGATTTTGTTTCTAGATATCCACCATTGGAAACACTTGATGCTAACACTATGCAGGTTTGCCAAGAAGAATACATGGAAATTCCCAAATTCTATGTTCTTTATACACTTCCGAGTGTGGACGAGAATAAGTGTGGGGGAAATTTCTATCGAGCAATAATTTCACTATTGTTTTCTTGTGCTAATATTTGTATGGAGTTATTGTTTGCAAAACAGGTATTATGGGTGGATCCTCAAATTTTCAGATTGTTAGTATATGGGGAATGAATCATGCAAGAGCTAAGTCGGGCCGTCGACTTTAAAACAAGCGCTTAATGGGAGGCAACCCATAGGTTTTGTATTTCTTATCTTTTTGCTTTTTGTTATTTCTTTTTCTTGTTTCTTATCATGTTAAAATTTCCCACCTTGACTTTACTAGGAGGATTCAATTACATTGAGGACAATGTAAGGTTTAAGTGTGGGGGAGTGGTTAAGCATGTTTTTAAAACAAAAATTACAAAAAAATTAAAAAAATTTGAAAAAAAAAAAAAAAAAAGTTTTACATAAAACTCCAACTTTTAGAGATTTTAGAGTCACTAGCATACTTCTAGGTATGTTTACATAGAGATTTTTGACCGACATAATTGAACTTGGAAATGTTAGAGAACTACATTCGGATTTCTTGCTTGTTTGAGTGTTAAATAATGGATTTAATCATGCCGGTGATGCGAATTTGGTGCAGGGAGAAATGCATTATTAGAGTTGCTGATCAATCATTAGTGGAGACTACCCGTATTCATATCATATGAGGCACCGACCAGAAATTTTCCATCTACTAAAGAGCTTCTTTTGAGTGTGTGTCACCGTACGTTAATTCCGGGTAGAATGGTAAGCTACCCAACCTCCCACCAATAGAAGCACTACTCTTTGATCTCTTGAGTGCTAATTTTGTCTATCATGAGGGTGACGTCTATAGATGAAAGCTTCCTTCTTGTAGTTCGATTTTCAGTTAGCACCATTCTCTCTCTCGACAACAACGGATCCATAGAAACACTCTCATCATCAACAAGGAGCGACATCAAAATTTACAAGGAAAGTTGGAAAAGTTCAAGGTTTACAAGCAACGGAACGAGAAAAAGAGCAAATGTCAAATACAAGTAAAGCAACATACAAATGAGCGGATTTTACATATATGTTGAGGACTTACAATACAATGAGGTAATTCTATATTTAAGTATGAAGACTTATTCACAAGAGCGAAGAAAAGCAAAAGGTGAGAATTGTTGAAGTTTATGATTTTGAGGCGATACAAGTTGTGAAGAATCAAGCGGTAAAATACTTCTCCCACGGCCACGGTTTGTTTTTGTATTTTATTTCTCTTGTTTGAAAAAAAAAAAAAAAAATTGAAGAAAAGAAAAGAAAAAAAATAAAAGAGAAAAAAAAAGAGAAATATTTGTTTTGTTAATAAGCCGTGGGGAAGGAAAATATATAAGGAAGTTTCAAGCGACAAGGATTTAAGGTAAAAGAGTTACAAAGTGTCAAGGATTTATGAAATTCGAGAGTTTATCATCAATAGTTGAAACCAAAGACGAAGACCAAGAAGATCAAGACGAGGAGCGGAAGACGTTTCTATTGGATGCCGTGAGAGTGGTGTTATCATAATTGGCGATCGGATGTGAAGGTGAGTAAGTAATCTCATCCTCAATAATAAATGGTTGATTTCCTTTCTTAGAGATCGTCAGAAAAATGGTTTTTTCAAAATATTAAAAGATGTGGGTTTTTAAAAATATTTCGGAAGTTATCCTTCCCACTATTCAACGTGTCGCAGGATTTCTCTCTTCATTCCTACCTGCACACATGTGAGAACCATAAAAAGCCGTCTTTTTGAGTGCAATTATCATAAAATCCTTTTTGGTGAGGCAGAAGTCGAGGCGAAATGCTTATTGATCGTTTCTCAAACACGCGTTCTCTCATTATGGGGTGGTTATTTCTCACTCAACATTTAAGAATGAGAATATGTTCTTTAGTATTTCTAACTTCTTATTACTAGAATGCAGAAACTCTATGTCCTCATAACTCTTTGGATGCTTGTGACGCTTGAACGCTTTGAAGTTGTGAGTTTTTAGTTTGATTTGCTCGAGGACTAGCAAAGTCTAAGTGTGGGGGAATTTGATAGGGTGTAGAATACATCCTATTTACTATCTATTGTTTATGCTTTCTTTGTTATTTTTCTTGTAAATTATGTATTTTACGCCTGTTTTGAGTTTTGTAGCTACTTTGGAGTCGCACGGAGGAAAAGAAGAATAAATGATCCAAATTGAGCAAAAAGGGCAGAATTGTCATTTTAGGGGCGAACACTATTTGGAGCCCAGTCCAGGTTAAGGGGTAACTCTTGGAGGAGTACTAAATACAGACCAGCCAAGGTTAAGGGGCTGCCAGCTGGGTATCCCTTATCAAGGTGACCGGGTGGTGAATATCCAACCTAATCTTCTTATACCCTAAATCGAGAGGAGGTTTTCTTTTCCTTCTCTTCTTTCACTCATTTTTCACCTGAAGGGAGAAAAGTGACCATGGTCTGCCGCCGTGAGTCGAGAGAAAGGGAGAACAAGAGCCGAGAGATGGGTCTTTGTTGAAACCAGAGATCGAGAAATTGAGATGGGTTTGATCGGAAGCTACTGTTGAGAATGAAATCGGGGATGAGATTCTTTGTTGGGCCCTGTGAATCGAGATGATGGGCCGATGAGTGCCAAATAGTGCATATTTATACACCTTTTTATTGGCATTTTACTCATCTTTTGCGCTTAGAAATCGATATTATCCCAGCATTCTCGTGTTTTCCTTGTTTTCAAGAATAAATATTTGTATTAATTAATTTTGTGTTTTTAGGTAATAAATAAAGCTTGGAGAATCGAGGAGCCAAAAGAGCGAAGAATTGGAGTCAAGTGCCCAAGGAGCAGAAAGCCAAGTTCGCGCGCGCAACAGTTGCAACCCAACAAGTAGCAACTTATCTACAAGACTTGGGCTTGAGCTAGACCCGATCCGCGACCCGGATCCGAGCCCGTCTCTTCTGAGACGTTGAGATTTCTTTCTCCCTCATCCAACGGTCGCTGCCTCCACGTGCATCGAAGATCGCTGCTCCCGTGCAACACCGAGATCACACCAAAACCGTCTACATCCCCGAGCCGTTCGATTTCACTCCTATGCATCCTACGCTCGCTAGGCCAGTCCCATCAACTCCCGATGTACCGCTCAACACCGAAGCATCCAACACCCTATACCCTAATCGACCTACCCATTTTCTCTCCATCCTTCTCTTTCTTCTGCATTGCGAGCTCGCAAACCCATCTCCCGACACGGAGCGTAGCTCGCAAAACCCTCACCACCACCATCTCCTCTTCTATCACCATCACCACCACCGACACGAGCCAACTACCACCCTATTCCGCCACACCCAAGTGGTGTTTATCTCTAAAATAGCTTCTCAAAACCCTAGAAGCTATGTTAAAGATAAACAAGACTAGGGTTCTCTCATAAATCAATCAAGGGAGTCAGAGAAGCATGAGTAGAGCCAACAACCAAGGCGAATCAGAGTATGGGTTGAATTATTTTTCAATTAATTTTTAAAGAATTAGGGTTTGCTGTTTTGGGGGAATCAATTGCATGTATAAATAGAACCAAAGGGGGTTGATAGAAAGCATGCCTGGGCTAGCCAGTGCGTCAATTAGGATTCAATTAGGTTAATTTGTAGTTTATTTGTTACTTTGATGTTTTAATTACTTTGGCTAGGGTTGAGATGAAACCCAAAAATCTGTTGCTAAGAGTTGTTCATAATTTGGAATTGTTCTTGATTGTGCTTTAATGCTTAGGATACATTTAATCTTAACACCTCAAGATGTTACTTTCACGGTGTATGTCATGCATCCTTTGTAGTCGACTATTTCCATGTTGTGTGTGTTGCAATTCATACCTCATTGCTCGTGATTGATCCTCGGACTAGTTGTGCCCCGAGAAGACAGCTAGTACTTGGGAGAGATACTCTAATTGCGATTAAATATCCATCTTAGGGTAAGTTTGATCATCTAAGTAGTGGAAATCGATTTGTGATTAGTTGTACTATGATAAGACAGCTAATACTAGGAATTAGTTAATCACTTTAGTTGATAGTAAGCCACCCATTGAGACCCTGGATGAATGGTAGAATTGCCATTACAAGGGATAAGAACTTTAGCAAACATTGAACTGACTTAGCTGAGATTAGGAGGTGGATTCGACATCATAGTCCTCTCTATCTTGTTACAATCTTCTTTTACCTTAGTTTAGTTTCACTACAATTCAGCCGTATCGGCACAAATCCTCCATTGTGTTACTTTGTCACTCATAGAATTCAGTTGAAGTAAGCCATAGATCATCTTAAGCACCACAAGTCTCTGTGGTTCGACCCGCACTTGCTCAGTCCTACAACCAAGACACCGTGCACTTGCGGTATAACACGTAGGCCATAATTTATACACATTCCGAGGCCTACCAAGTTTTTGGCGCCGTTGCCGGGGACTTGGCGCGTGCCCTGTGTTCATTGGCTCGCTTCACTGTTTTTCTTTACTACCCTGTATATATGCATTTGTATCATAGTGTAACTTAGCTTTTCATAGTGTAACTTAGTTTCAGTTCATTGCGTTTAGTTCATTGCCTGTAACTTAAGCCATTGTAGTATAACTTAACTTGTAGAGTAACTTAGCATTGTTAATTTTATCTTCCTTTCATCTGTAACTTAGCATATCATTTGCATCTCATTGCATACCCGGGTATAACCTCGCATATAGTTTCACTTCAACCCCGCATATGGTTTGCTTTCCCCGTAATTTATAACTTATTTCAACCTTTGCATCATAGCTTCCTTTTGTAGTTTCATAGCTTCTCTGCATCATTGCCCTGCATATTAATCCCAGTCAGTCCAAGTTATTTTCAGGTGCATGTGGTAAGGCTGAGCCAACCCAATTTGTGCTACCCATATTACCCGTGTGTTCTTTGTCTTCTTGAGCAAAGCCTCGAAGCTGTTGAGCCTCGTGAGCATACCCAGTTAGTAATTGAACATTATATGACCCCCCGATAAGCTAGTTCACCTGGCTAGCCCTTGGTCTACCACCCGTATTGCCTCGCGCTTTGTAAACCCCGAGCATGCCTTGCTAGTCATGATACTCATGTGAATACTTCCTTGATCTCGTGACCTTGCATGCTAGCCTGTTGAGCTCGTTGAGCCTGCCGACCGCACTCACTGTTACATTAGATACCTTGCCAAGCGGCCCCATGTAGCCGTGAGGTTGGGCTTGGATAACCTGATTAGTCGCAAGACAAGTGAGGTCAATCGAGATAGTTGATGCCTCATGCTTTAACCTTCATGTATGTTCAACCTTGTACTGGGCCTTGATATCTCGCCGAGCTTTGCGGACCTCGAGCATAACTATTCGCCCGACCTCCACCCCCGAAGGCCGTGAGTCGAGCCGTGGTTGAGTGTGAATTCTTGGCCTTTACAAGACCTATGCTTTAAAGCCTAGTTGTCACCCGCCCTTGCCTTGTGTGATCCCGTGAGCCATCTCGTGCTGTGTTGATCGCCAGACCTCACTCGCCTAGCTACCCCGCTCCCTTGCTAGCCCCGGGCTACAAGTTTGAGCTACCACCGTGGAAGCTAACTCGTTGAGCCCTTATGCATGCTTGAACCCCTTGTGTTGTGCCAATACGTGTTGCAACCGATTGAGTTGCCAACTAGTGCAAATGCATGGCGTGAACGGCAGGATTTCCTTGTGTGATAGTGCAATTTGCTTCCCCTGTTGAAGTTGTGATCTCCTTGCTGTGCAAATCTGTGCTTACCCAAGTTGAATTTCCTTGTGTTTTCCCGGCTCTGCAACTCAAATTTTGCTTAAATACTACATAGAAACCCGACCCAGCCTGCAATGACTAACCGGTGCATGAGTGAGCACGAGACCAGCCCGCACAACCACCAGCCGTGTCAATTTTTGTGAAAATTGTGAGGTGTGTGCTCATTTGAAGCCCTCAACCTCGGGCTGAACATAACCTAGAGCCCACACCCAAAACCGAGGCTCTTTGTGCTTTTCAACCTGGCCGAGAACCATAACCTGGGCTGCACATCACTGGGCTGTTTATAACTGAAACCCAGTTCCACTAGGCTAACTAAACCCATAACCTGGGCTTAAACCAAACCGAGCCCACAGTTTCACTGGGCTGCACAGTCCCAACAAACCAAAGAAGACCACTGGGCTCGGCAAACAAATTGAAGCTCTTTTAAACCAAATGAAACCCAATAAACCAAACCAATCCCACTAAAACCAAACTTAGTCCACTTCAACTGGGCTTTGAGTTCAATTTGAGTACTAAATCATGTCAGGATTTTGGTCTGCAACTGGGGATACCAACAAATCCCTTAGAGAGCTTGCTTACGGGCACGCTTCACAGTATGAACCCCCCACATACCATAGTGACTTTAGGGAATTTTATGAGCCTCCTCAGGGCCCTGACCTCACATACCCTAATCATTATGATCACATACATCATCCACCACAAAGTTGAAAACGAACACTTTTCTCATACCCAGTCATCACTTTTAGATCAATTAGAAGCTCGACCATCTGCCTTAGAAAGGCAATCACATGAGCGATCTGTCAAATCTAATTCCCCTAGGCAATATGAAATGCATGCTTGCACCTTATGTGGTGGCTTAGACCACCCTGCTGAGTATTGTTATATTTTGCATGCTTTTAGGCGTCTAGGGAAAACCATGATAATCCAATGCACGAAGTGTCTAGAAGTGACTATCTTTGGCAACTATTGGGACCATAATCAACCTGCACACATGCATCATTCACCACAGTGGGGAGATGAACAATTTTATACTCCTTCAACTCCTAGTTTGCAATCAACAATGGCTACACTCATGGAGCTAAATGCTAGGCTTGAAATGAATGCAATGCATGACCATCCATATAGCAACATGTCTGAATTTCCCTTCTCTAGTGAACCTCATGCACAACCATACAATGAATATCCATATGAGGAAGCATACCCACTAGTGAAGACTCTCCTTCAATAGAAAAACTCAAAATGATTCTTCACCTGATTGAATTACAAAATGATAGGATTGAAAAGAGTGTTTCTAGTCCGACTCATACAGCTAACATTGAATATGAACCTAATCCAGAGGTAGATGAGTACACTTTGAAAATACTACAATTTTGAATGGAGAGATGAATTCTTGCTATGATGATGATGATGATGAATATGAAGAGCATGCGTATTTTGAAAATGTAGTAGAATCTTTAGGTTCGGAGACATAGGTGTCTCTTCTGTGAACCCTATGAATGATGCTTCTTCTAATATTCATATATGTGATGATGATGTGGAACCTATGCAATTGTCCTGTGAAAATGAACATGATTTACCCTCTTCTGACTTTGGGAAAGTGTGTGATGGTGCAAATGATTTTATACATGAAAACAACTTAGATGTACCTAACCTCTCCTGAGTCACAAATTGAAACTCTTCCACCAAACCTAGGTGTAGTTTGTCACAAAATTGCAAAACCAACTTTTCTGAAAATGCCTAATTTAGGCCTAGAGCTTTGTGCTTCCCAAGTCCTCTTGGACTATTTTGCATCAAAGTATAACACTCTTAAGGAGCCACAGTTGGAATGTGTATGTCTGCCTGTAATTAGCAAAACTCATTTCGAGTTAGACCTTTTGCATGATGTACCTTTAAAATTGCAAGATTTTGTTCTCACAAACACACCTGTTCACAAGTTTAGGTTTGGGGGAAACTCCTTCACATTTGCAGTCTTACTTGCACTCTCATATTATATTTGTGTAAGGCTGTTAATGTGTGTACATATTTTCTATTGGGTTGACCCTCAACTCTTTAGACTGTTGGTTTATGGTGAATTTTCATTGTATATATCCAGTAGGACTTGTTAAATTTTTCTTTCTTACATCGGTTGAGTCTTCTTGTGCGTATATTATGCTAATCCGATATGATCTCCGTTGAGAATGTTGGATTCTAGCCTTGACTAATGAAGCTCCAACCTTGCTCCCGCCGACATCCGGTAATCTCTTCCCTTTTCTCTTATCAGCATAGTTCTCATGGTATGTAACTGTTTAAATTTTTTCTATCTGTCGACACATTGAGGACAATGTTTGATTTAGGTTTGGGGGTGCATTTGCATATTTTTGCATATAGAGTTTTTAGTCTTTTTAATTTTTTATTGTCAAAAAAAAAAAAAAAAAAAAAAAAACTCTTTTTGTACAAACCTCCAACTTTTAGAGATTTTAGAGTCACTAGCATGCTTCTAGCTATGTTTACATAGAGAATCTGACCGAAATAACAAGAACTTAGAAGTACCTAGGAGAACACAATCGGGTTCCTTAGTTGATTAGAGCGCTAAAGTTGGATTTAACCATACCGGAGGGCGAATTAGGTCTTTGTTTAGATATTCGGTAGTAGAATTGTGATCACCCATAATGGAGACTACCCATTTTACATCAAGTGAGGCACCAACCTTCAATTTTTTGCAACTTTCTAGAAAAGTCGTTAGAGTGTGTGTCACCGTACGTAAATTAGGGTAGGAATGGTGAGCTACCCAACTTCGCACCAATTTCAGCACTACTTTTGATCTCTTGAGTGCTAGTTTTTGTCAATCATGAGGGTGACGTCTAAAGATGAAAACTCCTTCTAAATACCGATTTGCAGTTAGCATCTCTCTCTCTCAATCAAGCCAAGACCCATAGAAACACATCATCGTCAAGAAACGGAGCATCATCAGAATATGGAAAGAAAAATTGATATAGTCCAAGGTTTTTGTGCAACAAAGAAAGAAAATAGGATGAGAATTAATAAAATTTATAAAATCAAGACAATACAAGTTGTGGAAAAATTGAGTGATAAAGTCCTTTGTCCATGGAGTTAGTTGTGTCATTATTTGTATTTTTATTTTCACTTTTTGTAATTAAAAAAAAAAAAAAAAAAAAAAATCAATCAAAAAAAAAATCAAAAAATCAAAAATCAAAAAATATTGTAGTTTATTTTTGCTACCACCATGGTAAAGAAGAATTTAAAAAGAAAAATCCAAACAACAAGGAATTTGAGTAGAAAAGTTAAAAATTGTCAAATTTTGTGAAGTTTAGAAGTTCGTCATCAACAATTGAAGACCGAAGACCGAAGATTGAAGACGTTTCTATGGTTCTTATGAGAGAGTGATATTAATTGCCGATCGGGTGAGAAGTGAGTGAGTACTCCCACCCCTTGCTAATGGTTGATTTCCTTTCTTAGAGATCATCGAAAAAGATTCTTTTTGTCCACACTTCGTGGAGTCTCCAGATTTTATTTGGAAGGTTATCCTTCTTACCTACAACGTGTGCAGGATTTCTCTCTTTATTCCTACTCGCACGCATGAGAGACTAAAAAGCGATCTTTTTGAGTGCAATTATCATAAAACCCTAATGGTGAGGCAGAAGTTGAGACTTATGATCACAATCGAATCCGAATTCTTTCATATGGTATGGTTACTTCTCGCTCAACACTTAAGGATGAGAATGCGTTCTTTGGTAGTTCTAACTTCTGTTACTAGCATGCAGAAACTCTATGTCCTCATAGCTTCTAGGATGCTTGAGACTCTTTTACACTCTGAAGTTGGAGAAGGTTTTGTGGGTACACCTCTGGTAAACCCTCACGAGACTACAACTCGTCCACTAGGGACACCTAGGGGTTTAAAGGCTTAGTGCATACGCTAAATGCATTCGAGAGACCTACGACAGGTGGTATAGTTAGGATTTCTTCATTTCTGTTTCACTTGAGGACAAGTAAAATTCAGGTTTGGGGGTATTTGATGAGTGCCAAATAGTGCATATTTATACACCTTTTTATTGGCATTTTACTCATCTTTTGCGCTTAGAAATCGAGATATTATCCCGCATTCGTGTTTTCCTTGTTTTCAAGAATAAATATTTGTATTAATTAATTTTGTGTTTTTAGGTAATAAATAAAGCTCGGAGAATCTGAGGAGCCAAAAGAGCGAAGAATTGGAGTCAAGTGCCCAAGGAGCAGAAAGCCGAAGCCCGCGCGCGCAACATTTGCAACCCAACAAGTAGCAACTTATCTACAAGACTTGGGCTTGAGCTAGACCCGATCCGCGACCCGGATCCGAGCCCGTCTCTTCTGAGACGTTGAGATTTCTTTCTCCCTCATCCAACGGTCGCTGCCTCCACGTGCATCGAAGATCGCTGCTCCCGTGCAACACCAGATCACACCAAAACCGTCTACATCCCTGAGCCGTTCAGATTTCACTCCTATGCATCCTACGCTCGCTAGGCCAGTCCCATCAACTCCCCGTCGTACTCGCCAACACCGAAGCATCCAACACCCTATACCCTAATCGACCTACCCATTTTCTCTCCATCCTTCTCTTTCTTCTCTCGTTGCAGAGCTCGCAAACCCATCTCCCGACACAGAGCGAGCTCGCAAAACCCTCACCACCACCATCTCCTCTTCTATCACCATCACCACCACTGACACCAGAGCCAACTACCACCCTATTCCGCCACACCCAAGTGGTGTTTATCTCTAAAATAGCTTCTCAAAACCCTAGAAGCTATGTTAAAGATAAACAAGACTAGGGTTCTCTCATAAATCAATCAAGGGAGTCGAGAGAAGCATGAGTAGAGCCAACAACCAAGGCGAATCGTAGTATGGGTTGAATTATTTTTCAATTAATTTTTAAAGAATTAGGGTTTCTTTGTTTTGGGGGAATCAATTGCATGTATAAATAGAACCAAGGGGGTTGATAGAAAGCATGCTGGCTAGCCAAAGGCGTCAATTAGGATTCAATTAGGTTAATTTGTAGTTTATTTGTTACTTTGATGTTTTAATTACTTTGGCTAGGGTTGAGATGAAACCCAAAAATCTGTTGCTAAGAGTTGTTCATAATTTGGAATTGTTCTTGATTGTGCTTTAATGCTTAGGATACATTTAATCTTAACACCTCAAGTATGTTACTTTCACAAAGTGTATGTCATGCATCCACCGTAGTCGACTATTTCCATGTTGTGTGTGTTGCAATTCATACCTCATTGCTCGTGATTGATCCTCGGACTAGTTGTGCCCCGAGAAGACAACTAGTACTTGGGAGAGATACTCTAATTGCGATTAAATATCCATCTTAGGGTAAGTTTGATCATCTAAGTAGTGGAAACTGATTTGTGATTAGTTGTACTATGATAAGACAGCTAATACTAGGAATTAGTTAATCACTTTAGTTGATAGTAAGCCACCCATTGAGACCCTGGATGAATGGTAGAATTGCCATTACAAGGGATAAGAACTTTAGCAAACATTGAAACCGACTTAATGAGATTAGGAGGTGGATTCGACACCCTAGTCCTCTCTATCTTGTTACAATGTTCTTTTACCTTAGTTTAGTTTCACTACAATTCAGCCGTATTGGCACAAATCCTCCATTGTGTTACTTTGTCACTCATAGAATTCAGTTGAAGTAAGCCATAGATCATCTTAAGCACCACAAGTCTCTGTGGTTCGACCCGCACTTGCTCAGTCCTACAACCAAGACACCGTGCACTTGCGGTATAACACGTAGGACATAATTTATACACATTCCAAGGCCTACCAATGGCTAGTCGATTGAAGAAATTGGCAGAGTTTGATGTGGCTGTAATCGGGTAATAATCTGGAGGTGATGTTGATGGCTGTTGCTGTGGAATCGATAATGGGTTTCGATTGAAAAGACTCAGGGAAGAAGAAGATGCAGAAATTGATGGTGTTGGTGTTTGACGAAGAGTAATTGGAGTTCTCTGGCTCAAAGAATTGGGCTGAGTTGAAGATTGACAGGAAGTAGTGAAGCTAGCGATGCTGGAAGAGATTAAAATTAGAAATGGGTCTGGCGGTGTCGTGAATATGAGGAGAAAGAGGATAGGTGCAGCTCGATTGAGGAAATCGATCGCTTTGTGAAGGTCATTTGTAATGAGTTCATATGAAGATTGCGATTTGGTTCAAGGATGCTTCAATTGAAGAAGGAATTGGAGACATAGAGAATAGTATTGATGCTACAACTGATGAATGCTTGGAACTGTGAATGTTAGATGTATGTGATAGGGTCTTAGCAGGGAGAAGAAAATAATGGCCTGAAATTGGCCGGGTAAATCCCAGAAAACAGCCGAAACTCGGCCGGACTTTGGCTATGGCGAGTTAACTCGGTGCCGGCGATGACCGATCCGAACGAGTCCGATGACCGATCCAGCTCAGCCGAGTAAGACCAGTCAGCCAACTAGGGAGCTGACTCATAGCTGACTCAGTGTTTAACTTCCCTCCCTTTGACTCTTTGACTAACGGTTTGACTCTTTTGACCGTTAGTCCTAACGGTGGACTGACGGAATATTCCGTCGAATATTCCACTGACGGAGAAAATTTTCAGGTGGCTTGGCATGACTATTCCTACGGATTCCGGCCATAATACCAGCTTTTCCCATGAGCCAAAAATTCCAGAATTTTCTATGGACTTCTCTCATGGGTGTGAAGACTTGGACTAGGAATTGGATGGAGAATTGGACTCAAATTTGGAAAGAGAAGGTGGAAGAGTTGAGAAAAGCTTGGATTTGGAAATTGAATTGCTAAAGGAAAAGGATTCTATTCCTTGGAAGATTTGGAGAATATTGAAGCCTATAAATAGAGAAGTTTTCTACATCTTTTAGACACCTCTCTACACACACAACACTTTTCTTTTCTTATTCTTTGTGTGAACTTTTAGCATGAGTAGCTAATTTTATTATTGATTGAGGATGAATTCCTAGTTCTTAATATGATTTAAGTTTTTGTTTTCAATTCTATCTTGAAGTTTTTCACATGATTATCGTTTGTTTTTACTAATAGGAATGATCTTAAAGACATTCATGATTGATTGATAGATTGTTTGGGTGGCCAACTAAATTGATTTGTTAATTTGATCTAAAGCTAGTGAAAGTTAGGAGATAGGTAATCGTTTCTTGATTCTTTACATAAGTAGCAAACACGAGACCTTGCGGAGGGATTCCGTGGAGCGATTGTGTGTAAAAACAACGCTAGAAAGTGGACCAAGCGAACCGAGTTTAACTACTAGTACTAAACCTAAATTCATAGATCTTAATGCATTCGGGAATTACATCTTGTAAGCGAACCTCAAGGTGGTTCTTTTGAATAGAATCTGATAACTAAGCGGACTTGTTACTCAGTGAAATAAGGGATTTTGGGGCTAGCTAAGCGGACCTGCTATCCTACGGTTGGTGATAATTTGTGACTAATAACAAGAAGAAAAGAACATAACTTGATTCATTGTTTCGTAACGAAGAAGGATTCCTTGGTCTTGTCTCTCTTATTGCTTTCAACTTTATCTTTTAATTGCTTTGTTTATTTTCTTTTGCTTTTTACACCCCCTTTCGTGACAATTTTTACAACTAGAATCTCTTGCTCCTCGTGGGAACGAACTTGACTTCCATTATATTATTTTTAATTGAGTGGAAATAGATATTAATTTGATTGCACCTACGACACGCATCAAATTTGGTTAAGAGAAAAGTGTTCATATGGCTAACTTAGGTTAACTTTTATTGATCCAACTCAATATACACGTTTAGGTGTGGTTACCCATATCTAAATGAAGGTATATTTTATTTGTATGTAACAAGCTAAGATCATCTAACGGTGGAGAGATAGCCTTGGTTTCAAGCAAACTTAGCTTGAATCTTAAATCAGGTTTTCATCTAATGGTGAATATTGAATGCTTTGTTACTAAGATATCTTAGAAAGCAAACCCTGAGTTAAAAGACTATATAAGGGAGAACTCTAGCAACTGGAAAACCTAATCCCGATACTTTCATGTGTCCTAGTTGCGACTAGAGTCGATTCTCCTTTAACCTAGGTTTATCTAAAACCATTCTAGGCTAACGACTTAAAGACTTCATTTGGGATTCGTGAAGCCAGATCCAACTATTTTCTCTGTCATTATATGTTAACGACTTGAAGACTTCATTTTGATCTTAATTGTTCTATCGTATTGAGTGCTATATTATCTAAGATTTGATCGAGATATATCTCCGATAGGTAAGATATAATAAGTAATCACAAAGCTCTTCGTCTCATTCTTTGTGATTCCACAATAACTTCTTCTACTACCATATAGTTAAGTTATTGTGAGTTGATTGATATTTCTAGGTTGCTCTTCGAAAATATAAGACCGGATTATCAATTGGTTCTTGTTCACCTTGATTTATCATAAGACGGAACAAAACTTCATAGGTACTTCTGTGGGAGACAGATTCATCTATCACAATAGACTTATCTGTGGGAGACAGATTTGTTTATAAGTCTCCAACTTTGGGTCGTAGAAATTCTTGGTTGTGGATGAGATCATCTAAGGGAATCAAGTGCGCAGAATCCAGCGTGGTTCTAGAGGCATAAGGAACGCGACTGTACCTTAATCGGTGTGAGACTTGGTTAGGGCTCAACTACATTCCAGTCTGAAGTTAACTTGTAGTAGGCAAGTGTCTGTAGCGGCTTAATACATTGTGGTGTTCAAATCTGGACTAGGTCCCGGGGTTTTTTTGCATTTGCGGTTTCCTCGTTAACAAAATTTTTGTCTGTGTTATTTCCTTTCCGCATTATATTTTCATATAATTGAAATATCACAGATTGTGCGTAGTTCAATCAATTGGCAAATCCGACTTTTGTTTGTTGGATATAAATTGATTGACACTTGGACATTGGTCTTTGGTACTGTCCAAGTTATCTCTCATATCAATCGGGCTCAGAGATTTCTATCTGTTCGATTGCATATTGATTTGAGAAAAAGAGATATAACTCTTTGATATCTTTCTTGGTTGAGCTCGCTTTATAAGTTGGTGCTCTCGGAATAATATTGAAGTTAGTCCATTCATATTGTCGAACGAATTATTGGGTATGATTGTTATACCCCCGCTTTCTCAATTGGTATCAGAGCATGCAAACACGCTAAGACCTCATAAGTATGTGTTTGTAGCAATCTGACTCTATGGACAAAAGTGCTATCTCTGTAAACGTACCGCCAGTCTTCGATGACTCAAATTACTTATGGTGAAAAATTGTTATGCGTACCTTTCTTCAAGCGCGTGATTTTCAATCATGGGTTCGTGTTGTTAATGGCTATAATCCTCCATTAGTTACAGTAAATGGTGTAACTGTTCCAAAGGATATTGGTGATTATGATGATCTTGAGATTCTTGTTGCAAAGCAAAATTCTGACGGATTGAATGCTATCATCCATGCCATTACCCCAGATCTTCAGCACCATGTGACTACGTGCACCCGGTCTAAAGATGCTTGGGATATCTTAGAAACCATATTTGAAGGGAATACCTCTGAGAAAGAAGCTAGGCTTCAAAACCTAAATTCTGATTGGGAAAACCTTCGTATGCTTATGAATATTCATTTGATGAGTTTAATCACAAAGTGTCTGAAATTGTTAATGCGTCTTTTGCATTGGGTAAGAATATTCCTGAAAAGGACAATGTGATGAAAATTCTCAGATCGTTGCCAGCTAGATACAATTCTAAGAAACATGTCATTGTTGAAGGAAATAACCTTGAAACACTTTCCATAAATACTCTTGTTGGGAAGTTAAAGATCTTTGATCATGAGCATACATCCAAGTCTGGAAAGGATATTGCTTTCAGAGCACAAAAGAACACTAAATTACTTGATAAAAGTAAGTGTTGGCAACTCTGTGGTTGATCCTATTAAGACTGATTCATCAGATGAAGATCTTGACAACTCAGTTTCACTGATCACAAGACAGTTTAGAGATCTTATTTTGAAGAGAAGTTACCGGTTCATCAGAGATAAACCTAGATCATCAGTTAATGATCGTGTTCCTCCTAAAAAACAGGGACATTGTCGACTCTGATGATGAGGATATGCCACACTGTCTCAAGTGTAAAGGTTTTGGTCATTTTGCTAATGAGTGTCCAAATCGAAGAAAATACACTGGAAACAAAGGTCTTGCTGCAACTCTTGATGAAATGTTTGATCACTATGATTCAAATGAAGATGAAAAATCAAGTGTTGCACTCCTTGGCGAAAATATTAATTTTGATAATTGTAGCAATACGTACATCAATTTCGATATTCTTCTTGGAGAAACTTCTTCGACCACCTTGGAGGATAAAATGGAATTTACTCTATCTACTGAAAATTCTATCTCACATGTTTCAGGTACTTCAATTTGTTTAGCAGCATGCTCGGTTATGGTGCCTGAACCATCCTCAACTTTGATATGTTCTTATTGTACTTTTAAGGGTCATGAACTCTCTAATTGTTTCAAGTACAAACATAAAGTAAGATACATCAACAAACTTCAACGGAGAGCAAATCCATTATCAAACAAGCTCAAACTTATTCTAAAGTCGAATCCATCTGAGGTATGTAAATTTAACTCACCTCCAAAGAAGTTAATTTCTAAAGAAAAAATTAGACCTCTCCAGAAAAGAACTAGGTCTAAACAACCTATGAAAAATGGAACTGAGAATTCCATACATGAATCACATGGTGAACAAATTATTGTTCACCCCAACACTACCTAATTGTGTTGAAGGTGCATCTTGTCTCATGTGCCCGAATTCAAAGAGACAATAGTTATGTAAAATCGGGTTTTAGGAAAAGAAAATATTTTGTTTATTTTCCTTTGTTATGTATAATTGTAGTGTTATTAGTTTTCGATTTGATTTGATTGACTAACGGTTGTTGAAACTTTGATTGCACCTAGTTTTTTTATGCTTGAGAATCTTCTCTTCTGATATAAAATTCACTCAGACTAAGTATCGCCGGGATCTTTAGAACTGTTGTTAGATCTAAAGATATCTTGTGATAATCCATTGTTAACAAACTCCGTTTTGTGCGTGATTGATCACAAGATATTCAAGTGGTGTTGTGCAGGTATTTGAAGATAATAGAAGATTTGGAGACGAAGAAGATTTCTTATTAGTTTTCGTATCTTATAGATTTAGTGCACAAACCTTGATCGGCTAGGATCCAACTAGAATCAATTCATCTTTGATAGATCTGATTGATTAGTTAAGTGGGATCGGCATTCTCTATATTTCTCTTTGAAATCTATGTTGATTGAGTGTGAATCTATACTTGACTATTTCGGTAGTTAAAGCTAGATTGATCTAACCAGACAAAGGAGTTTATTAGATTAAACGGAAGAGCATTTGTCAACAACTCATCTATATCTTAGCAAGATTGATTAGATTGGTTACCAAATGGATTCTTCCTTTGCTGTTTGGAATACGATCCAAAGGACTTGCTATTCACGTGTGTGACTCTCGAAGTCGAAGGCGCATGGATAATGAGGGAACCAAGTAGCTAGGGGCAGTTCGCTTGGTCTCAACTATATGAAGTTTATATTAGATTTTGTATAGAGACGACTTAATTCTGAGAGTATTTAAATTGGACTAGGTCCTGGGAAGTTTTGTTAACGAGGAAACCGCAAATGCAGAAAAACCTCGGGACCTAGTCCAAATTGAACACACACTGTATTAAGCAGCTACAGACACTAGCCTACTACAAACTAACTTCGGTCTGGACTGTAGTTGAACCCCAATCAATCTCACACTGATCCAAGGTACAGTTGCGCTCCTTACGTCTCTGATCCCAGCATGATACTATGCACTTGATTCCCTTAGCTGATCTCACCCACAACTAAGAGTTGCTACGACCCAAATTCGAAGACTTTAATAAACAAATCTGTATCACACAGAAAAGTTTACGGTAATAGATAAATCTGTCTCCCACATAGATACCTGCGAGTTTTTGTTCCGTCTTTTGATAAATCAAGGTGAACAGGAACCAATTGATAACCCGGACTTATATTTCCGAAGAACAGCCTAGAATTATCAATCACCTCACAATAATCTTAATCGACTAGCGAAAAAATATATTGCGGAATCACAAACGATGAGACGAAGATGTTTGTGACTTCTTTTAATCTTGCCTATCGGAGAAATCAATCTCAAGCCAATCTTACGATTGTACTTAGTACGATAGAAACAACAAGATCAGATCACGCAACTACAAAGAAAATAGTTGGGTCTGGCTTCACAATCCCAATGAAGTCTTCAAGTCGTTAACCTACAGGGTCTCGATAGAAACCTAAGGTTAAAGGAGAATCGACTCTAACTAATACAACTAGTATCACACAGGATGTGTGAGGAATAGGTTTCCTAGTTGCTAGAGTTCTCCTTTATATAGTCTTTCAAATCAGGGTTTGCAATCTAAGTTACCTTGGTAACAAAGCATTCAATATTCACCGTTAGATGAAAACCCGATTAGATTCAAGCTAATATCTTTCAACTGTCAGATCGAATCTTAGCTTGTTACACACAAATGAAATGCACGTTTATTTAGGTTTGTGTAACCGTATCCAGACATGTACACTTAGTTGGTTCAACAGTAGTTAACCAAATGGTTAGCCATATGAGCACTTTCATATCAACCATATTCTTCTTTACCATAACTAGTTCAAATTACTCAAATGAACTAGTTAGAGAGTTGTTCAATTGATTAGATATTATAGAAGTATACAAGACACAATCGAAGCAAAATGATTTGATTCACTCGAATCGATTCATGAACTTTATAGCCACGGTTTGCAAACATGCATTCCTTAGTTTATATAAGTTTAAGTTCACGATAATCGTTTTTAGAAAATAACCAACTTAAATACGCATACTGGTACGCGGACTTAAGTACCCGGAATAAGTTTGTTTTCAGTTCACAAAATCCAGCAGAAATTCATGGGATGTGAACTTCCGACAGTGCGCGTACTGGTACGCGGACTTTAGTTCCAGTTTTCCTGAGCAGCAAAGTACGCATACTTTGGTTCAAGAAATAAGGACTTACACACGTATGAGTTATCACACAATGTTTATATCCAACCATGGTTATATATATTCTAAACTCTCATTTCAATCATTGAAATATTCTTAGAGGACGTTATATAGTTGTTGTTCACAAGCTATTTTTCGTCAAAGCAATTTCAAGTAATTGAAACTTAATATGACTTTCGTCACTAGTAAAGATGAACTTGGCCAAAGTGAAAGCTTACCAACACATATTTCGAGAAATAGATAAGCGAGATAAACTCGGCTCGAAATAGCAAATGTGTATAATCAAAGTCTATATAGCAATACGACTTTTGTCTCAAGATAGGAGATAGAGTAGATAGACTTTTGAGTGATAGATAAGTTCAAGTCTCCACATACCTTTTGGTCGATGAAGTTCCACCAGTTCCTTGAGTAGTTCTTCGTCTTTGTATGATAATCGCCATGGAGTCTAGAGCTCAACTACACTTTCTATCCTAGTCCGAGACTTAGCTATAAGTAGACTAGAAATCAAGACTTATAATTTTGGCAACTAAACTTGACAACAAGGTTGAGATAGCAACGCTTGCAAGTTCGACCGAGCAGTGCTCTAACACCCACCAAGTTGGTCATTTCACCACCCGAATCAGCAGTGCCTCATCGCTCCACGCTCGCTGGACGGCACTCTATCATATTGCCAGGATCCTCATTCAAGCTATTGCTTGTACGTGACATCACTGGAGCAAATCGAGAACTCTGGTAACATCTCTTACGACTAAGTTCAATTGCTTATTTCGTTTTTAATCAGGAAAATCACCATCCAATGCTTACTGCAGAACATGGCTGTCCCTCACTAAACATGGGACTTAATGTTGATAGTGGATTTTCGATAAAGGCTAAAATCGTAAAATCATAATTTTGCATATTTCTGACACGGCTTCAGACACAAATGTGAAATTCATATTTTAGGATTCAGACGTGAAAGCTTATTTCACAGTCTCTGACCGAGTGTACAACCTCTCAGAGCATGCATGAATATGTGATCCTTAAAGCCTCTAAACTGAGCTTTTAATACTTCTCATATTTCATCAACACTTCTATATAGAATTGTTAGAACACTGCTCTGCCGAAGTCGCAAGCGTTTCTATCTCAAGCTTCCTTGTCAAGTTTAGTTGCCAAAACTATAAGTCATGATTTCTAGTCTACTTATAGCTAAGTCTCAGATTAGGATAGTAAGTGTAGTTGAGCTTTAGACTTCACGGCGTTCATCGATTGAAGACGAAGAACTACTCAAGGGAACTTGTGGAACTTTATCAACAAAAGGTATGTGGAGACTTGAACTCATCTATCACTCAAAAGTCTATCTACTCTATCTCCTATTTGAGACAAAAAGTCGTATTGCTATATAGACTTCAATTATACACATTTGGTATTTCGAGCCGAGTTTATCTCGCATATTTATTTCTCGAAATATGTGTTGGTGAGCTTTCACTTTAACCAAGTTCATCTTTTATTCTTGACGAAATTCAAAAGATGATCATGTGAAAATCGCCTTGTAACATCTTACATGATTTGTGTGAGACAGTCATTTGATGTAGACTCGGAATGTTTCGTATTGATCATTCGATCACTTGAAAATTGCTTTGAAGCTAATAGTTTGTGTGAGACAGCTATTGTTGTCTTCCAAGAATGTTTCAATGATTGAAATGAGGGTTTAGAACATGTAACCATGATTGGATATAAACATAGTGTGCATTCACATTTGTGTAAAGTCCAAAACCGGGAACCATGGTATGCGTACACGTACGCGTACTGGTTGGTTGTTGGAAGTCCGAGAACTAAGTATGCGTACACGTACGCGTACTGGCGGAAGTTCAAGTTTCGTGAATTTATGCTGGTGTTTGGAAGTGTAAATGGTATGTGTACATGTACGCATACTGGCGTAACCAAACTCAGTTCGGCTACTTAGGTATGCATACCCATTTGCATACTTAAGTAGGTTATATTCTAAAATCGGTTTGTTCATGAACTAATACATTTATATAATAAGGAATGCAATATTTTGCAAACCGTGGCTATCATGTTCATGAAATGATTCGAGTGAATCAAAATCGATTTTGCTTCAATTGTGTCTTGTATACTTATATGAGAATATAAACAATTGAACAACTCTATAACTAGTTTCATTTGAGTCATTTGAACTAGTTGTGAAGAAGATGAATAAGGTTGGTATGAAAGTACTCATATGCCTAACCATTGGTTAACTATTGTTGAACCAACTAAGTGTACACGTTTAGGTACGATTACCTTTATCTAAATGGTGGTACATTTCATTTGTGTATAACAAGCTAAGTTCGATCTAACGGTTGAAAGATATTAGCTTGAATCTAATTAGGTTTTCATCTAATGGTGAATATTGAATGCTTTGTTACCAAGGTAACATTGATTGCAAACCCTGATTTGGAGACTATATAAAGGAGAACTCTAACAACTGGGAAACCTAATGCCCACACCTCATGTGTGATACTAGTTGCGACTAGAGTCGATTCTCCTTTAACCTTAGGCTTTTCTAAAACCCAGTAGGTTAACGACTTGAAGACTTCATTGGGATTGTGAAGCCTGACCCAACTATTTTATCTGTAGTTGCGTGTTCTGATGTTGTTGTTTTCTATTGTGATTGAGTACTATCTTCTTTAAGATTTGCTCGAGATTTATTCTCTGATAGGCAAGATTGAAAAGTAGTCACAAACATCTTCGTCTCATCGTTTGTGATTCCACAATATCTTGTTTCGTTAATCGATTAAGATTATTGTGAGGTGACTGATAACACTAGGATGTTCTTTGGGAATATAAGTCTGATTTATCAATTGGTTCATTTTCACCTTGATTTATCAAAAGACGGAACAAAACTCGTAGGTATATCTGTGGGAGACAGATTTATTTATTCAATAGACTTTTCTGTGTGAGACAGATTTGTTTATCAAGTCTCCGACTTTGGGTCGTAGCAGCTCTTAGTTGTGGGTGAGATCATCTAAGGGAATCAAGTGCGCAGAATCCGGCGTGGTTCAAGAGGCGTAAGGAACACAACTATACCTTGATCAGTGTGAGATTGGTTAGAGCTCAACTACATTCCAGTTCGAAGTTAACTTGTAGTAGGATAGTGTCTGTAGCGGCTTAATATAGTGTGGTGTTCAAATCTGGACTAGGTCTCGGGGTTTTTCTGCATTTTCGTTTTCCTCATTAACAAAATTTCTGGTGTCTGTGCTATTTCTTTTCCGCATTATATTTTCTTATATAATTAAAATATCACAGGTTGTGCGTAATTTCAATCAATTGTGAATCCAACATTTGGTTGTTGATTAAATTGATTGACACTTGGATATTGGTTTTTGATACCGTCCAAGTTATTTCTTATATTAATCAGGCTCACGGATTTCTATCTGTTTGGTTTGCTGATTACATTAAGAAACAGAGATATAACTCTTTGATATATTTCTTGATTGAGGTCGCTTTATTAGTTGGTGCTCTCAGAATTGTATTGGAGTTAGTCCATACATATTGCTAAGCGAAATATTGGGTGTGGTTGTTAGACCCCCGCTTTTTCAAGAATCGATAGTGATTGGACGGCTCCTAGACATATTGCATGCCAGTATAGAGCATTAAAGTCTTCAGGATGTCTCACTGTTCCCTGACTATACAGAATTAATATTCAGAACGAGTATGATGTTTCTACCATCTCATACCTCAATTCTCGAATAAACATAACGCTCCTAGACATATTGCATGCTAGTATAGAGCCATTCATAGATTATTTCTAGCGCAATATTCATTAATTGAATTCCTAGCAAATAATCTATTTTATCTCATTACTCCGTTCCATGGTTTTTCTCAGCTGAATTCCATGGATTAGTAATAGATATTCACTTTTCGGGCATTTGGGCCAGCGCCGAGTAAGCCCCGAGAAAATGATACGAGTGTACTTAACAATAATGCACAAACGAGCACCCAAGTATGCATAAATGAGCACCCAAATATGCATAAACGAGCAACCAAATATGGACGAACGAAGAAATATGAGGAACTAAGAAATAATAATTATAAAATAGGGAAGAGGTGTGATAGGTGTTGTAAACACCTCGATTATATCTATAGTTTATGCTTTCTTTGTTATGTTTTCTTGCGAATTATGTATTATTATGTTTGTTTTGAATCTTACAGGTGTTTTGGAGTGATTGGAGTAAAAGAAGAGGAAATAGGTGAAAAGGGGCCAAAATTGTCATTTCACAGGGAAGTGCTATTGAGAGCCTAGCTGAGGATAAGGGGTAACCATATGAGAGATTCGCTAAAGACAGATTATTGTTCGTTAAGGGGCACCTCCTCCTTTATAACACTAGGTCGAGCCAAATGCAGCATTATTACAGAAATCAATTTTTCGCTCACTCATGGGAAGACGTCTCTCGCAACTTGTTCTCACGCAAGCAAGCCATGGGACCAGGGATTGTATTCGTTCTTGGTTAGGAAAGATTTTCATCTTGTATTTGAACGAGAACAACACAGGTGGTCCGATTGGTAAATGAATTAGTCTGAAAGATTAAAATACCAGCGAGAAAGATGGAGAGAAATTGATGTTACCCGATTGGTAAATGAATTTCGAAAGATTAAAATACCAAAGCGAGAAAGTAATACAGATTAAAGACAGGGAATTCGAAGCTGAGAATGGAAATGAAGACTGGGTTTTCAATTTTATAGAGTTTGGTTTGGTTTGAATTCGTTTTGTTGTCAAGAGAAGCCAGTAAGGAAGACAAGCTTTCTGTCATTAATTAAAGACGATTGGTAGTTGATTAGTGTTTGCTGATGATGTATGAGAATGGGTTTTGTATGGAATTTGATTGCAATGCAGGGAAGGAGTTAAGGAGAGCTCATACAACATCAGAATGGTCGCCTCTGAGTTACCAGTTTCACGCACAAAATGTGTTTGACTAAATGCCCGAAAGAATGGTTAGTTTTGTTGTAGCTCTTAATGCTCACTGAATCAAGCTCTGCCATGAACATATGTGAGCTATGTATGGATGATGGAGATGATTTTAGAGATGGGGAATTATGGAATCGATGGCAGTAGAATTGATGAAGGTGGTTTGTTGGCTGGATTGCAAGAATTCAGATGGGTTCAAGGAGAAGGAAATATAGAGGTTTGATGGAGTTGAGGCATGAATCTGAGAAGAACAGAGTTGCAGGTATGAATTACAGTGGTAGTGATGTTGTGTCTAGAAATCTGAGATGGGTATGCTAATGTGTTGCAGTTTTGGTGCTGAGATAATGGAGCTGTGGTTCTGGCCTGAGCTTGTGTAGATTGCAAGCAGTTTTGAAGCAGTGAAGGTGTTGCAGCTGTTGCCGTTGAGAATTTGATATTGCAGGTTGAGTCAGGTGATTACAAGGGAGCAGTGGTGGTGTTGTTATAGCAGCAAGGAGTCATGACTGGGAAAGCTATAAAATGAGATGAAAATTGGCCTGCTGGTTAAATCTGGAGGCTTAGGAAGTTGTGTGTTGCAGGAACTGAATGTTGCAGTCAAAAGCTGAAATGGAGATGCAATTGGAGAGTTGGATGCAAGTGCAGTGCAGGGATGGAGAATGGCAGGAGATGGCTCAGGTGGTGACGCTGAAGGCTAGGCAGAGTGGATAACTGGTTCGATGCAGCTGCAATGGTCGAAATCGAGATGAGCTGACGAAGTTCTGAAACTGCAAAGCAAGAGAAAATGACTGAGATTAGTCTTGAACTGAGAGTGCAAGCAGCTGGATGAACTGAAGTTGGATGGGAGAAGGTTGTGGTTGCTGTTGGTTGGATGGATTGAACTATGAAGGTTAACTGAGATGGTAATTGGCTGCAGTGAACTGAGATACTCTGAAGTCGAAAGAAAATAGAAATGGAGAAGGTGTCGATGTGTGATTGACGATGGAGCTCGAGTTGACTGTTGTACAGGTTAGATGGCAGTGGAGAATAATGAGAAAGTTACAGCTGCTGAGACTACAAAAAGAAGCTACAAGTGGTTTTTGAATTGAGTTCATGTGCAATGGACTGAGTGTGTGTATGTGTGTGTTGTGAGAAAATGCAGGTGGTAGCGGATATGGTCTGATACAAGTTGGAAAGGAACTGAAGTTGCAGCTGCAAGTAAGCAGTGAAGGCATTGGTAGTGATGCTGAGAAGCTTAAGCTGTGATGAAGAGGACAATGCTGGCTGTGACCTAGATGGAGTTGATCTTTGTGTGAACAGAGAAGCAAAAAGAAAAGATGGTGGTAGCTAGTGCTGGTAATTAGGTTGGTGGAATGAAGCCAAAGTGGAGACTGGAATGAATGAGAGTTTATGGCCTGAGCTGTGTAGCAGAAGTCACAATAAAAAATGCAAAAACTGTGCAAAACGCAGCAAGAATGGCGAGCCGGTGGTACCAGTTCTGGTTATCGGCTTTCTGAACCGAGAGTCTTGATCATAATATTTCAGTGAATCGTGAAGGGGGTATGAGTCGGATGCAAGAGTTGGCCGCTGGAAATATAAGCCACCGGTCACGCTTTTTGGTACGTTTTCGCAAGAACAAGGAATGGGTTGAAATGGTTCTTCTTTTGAATGTTTGAACTGAGGAGAAGTAAAGTTGAGCTGCTGGGAGTATGCACTTGCTGGTGACAGTTTCCGATGACAAAAGCGGCCATAGACGGTTTTCCGATGACCGAATTCCGGCGACCGGATTCCGGTGATGACGTCAGCAAGACGGCGGCCAGTTTTGACTCGAATTTCCAGATAAGTTATTTTCACATATGGGTTTTATGGGCTTGGTGGACCACTTGGAGATGGATTTTGAGAAGAGCTAAATTTGGAAAGAGTATCCTTTTGGAATGGGAGAAGCATATAAATAGAAAAGTCTTTCTCTAAACCTAGATATCTCCATTAGGGAGGCTTCTACTTGTTTTCTAGGGTTTCACATGATAGATTCTTCTAAACTCTTTGTGATGATTTCCAAAAACCCAAGTAGTTGATTTATTAATATTTGGTTAAAGATGTAGTTGGATTTTGAAACCAAGTTATGATTTTTATGAATTAGTTTTCTCTCAATATTATCGTTTGATTTCTACGGGTTATAATAATTGCATGATTGATGTATTGCAATATGATTGAATGTTTGTTTAGTTAAGTCTAGAATTGATTGAACATACATCCATATCTATAGATAATTTAGGGTTCATCATCGAGCGATAACCTTGAATACGAGTAGCATGATATGATTATGGTTTGTAGTAATACATCCTTGTAGTCATATGTAGAAATTGACCTTTGTTCGAATTGTGTGCGCAATGTATTACAATTGCATTGATTAGCCTATTTCTGAAACTTAATGCTCCTAGGAATTGAACTTAATTAGCGCAAGGCGTTAGGTTATTCTTTAGGTAGAATTCACATACGCAGCTCTAATGTGTGTGTTGATGACTTAGGAAATTTACGGAGTATTCTTGCAATAAGATATTCTAGGGCTTTTGATGATAGCGAGATTAAATACGAATTCTAATCATACATTCAAAACTTTTTTACAATTGAAGATGAAACCTTTATCTAATATTTCACAACCTTGATTTGCGTGCTTTGCTTTTATTTTAGTTTTAATTTTATAAAAATCAGAAAACCCCCGTGTTATCTTTAGGAAACCCAAACATATTGACAACCCAAGACCTCTCTGTGGGAACGATCCTTTCTTGCCCTTGCTTCATTATATATTTTGAGTAGTAAGAAAGTGTAATTTATTTTTGACGCCTACGACAGCGATCAAGGTGTCACAGAACCGGGCCACCGGCCGGCCGACCATGCCACGGCCGCCGCCAGCCCCACACCCTCCCTATTTCCTTATTCTATTATTATTTCCATCATCTCTTAAAACTCTCTCATTTGAGCAAAACTCCTAGTTTCCATATTCTTCCAAATTCTCCTCAACTCTCCAAAAACCTAATCCGACGACTATTAGGTTTTCTTTTATTAATAATACTAAAATAATCTTATTTTAATATTTCACAATATTGGACGCACGTGCGAGGAAGTATGGAGACCTATGCAAAATAAGAGAAGGAAATAATAATAATAAAAAAGAACTAAAGAGGCGCACGCATGGGACCGGGCCCACCAGCCGGCCATGCCCGGGCCGTGGCTGGTCCCACGCCTCTCCATCTTTTCTTGTTTATCTGATTTTATTATTTTTCCTTCTCTATTGAAAACTCCCTTGTTTGAGCAAAATTCCCAGTTTGAGCAAAACTCCTAGTTTTCCATATCTCTTCACACAAGTTAAAAAATAATAATAAAAAATAAGGAAGAGCGACATGGGACCGGGCCCACCGACCGGCTGGCCATGCCACGGCCATGGCCGGTCCACCTCTCCAATCCTTTATTTTATTATTATTACTTCTATCATCTCATGGAAACTCCCTCAAACATCCCAAAAGCCAAAAAGTCAAATGGTCTCTGATCGTCCGGGATATTTTAATATTTTAAAAATATTGGTCGTACAAGCAAAGTCCTACTTGCTCATTCATGCAAATTGAGAGTTTCAGTCAAGATCAAACTCTTCTGAAAATCCAGAATATTGCTCGAACGAGCAACAAAATACCTGAAAGTCTCGAGAATGCACGTGCGATGGTCCATGCACCACCATGACCGTACCTGGCCGGTCCCTTGGCCATCATGGTCGGCCGGTCCCACGTTTCTCCATTATTATTTCAGTAATTGATGAGTGCCAAATATTGCATATTTATACACCTTTTTATTGGCATTTAACTCATCTTTTGTGCTCAGAAATCAGATATTATCCCAAATTCTGTGTTTTCTTTGTTTTCAAGAATAAATATTTGTATTAATTAATTTTGTGTTTTTAGGTAATAAATAAGGTTCGGAGAAACTGAGGAGCCAAAAGAGCGAAGAATTGGAGTCGAGCATCTATGGAACAGAAAGCCAAAGCCCGCGCGCGCAACAGTTGCAACCCAACAAGTAGCAACTCAACTACAAGACATGGGCTTGAGCTAGACCCGACCCGTGACCCGGATTCGAGCCCTTCCATTCAGAGCCGTTAGATTCGATCTAGTATTCATCCAACGCTCGCTCCCTCACTCACATCATCTCTTGATGCTCCCACGCCACACCAAAACCGCATTCACCCTGAGCCGTTGAGATTTCTATCTCCCACATCCAACGGTCGCTTCGCCGTCCTCATCATCACTTGCTACACCCGCTTCACAACCAATCCACCTAACCCTATACCCATCGACCTAACCCCATTTCTGTTTTCATCTTCTCTTTCTTCTCCATACCTCCATCAGAGAAAACCCAGAAACCCATCCTTCTTCCTCTCCTCCCATACCGACTGCAGAGCTCCACCTTACCCCCATATCCTGTCACCACAACACCAAAGACCGCAGCTACACCAACACCGCCTTCACCCCTCCTAATCGCTCTCTAGCTCTTTCGTAGCTTCTTCCCTAGAAGCTAAGAGAGAGATAGACAGAATTAGGTTAGGGTTTCATCAATAGTTAAGGGGAAAATGAGAGTAGTCAATTCAGAGCCGCAGGAGCAGAGGAGACAGCGATTCAGAGACGATTAAAGAATGGGTTTGCATTTATTTCTGTTTGGAAATCAAATTTAGGGTTTGGTGTGTTGCTTGTATAAATAGAAATGAGTAGAAGATGTTTGAACCCATGCCTGGGCTAGCCAGAGCACCAATTTAGGTTTAATTGTAGGTTAATTGTTGTTTTTGATGTTTTAATTTAGTTTGCTAGGGTTTCAATGAAACCCTAAGTCACTGTTATGATTTCAACTTTGCTTGAGTGTTCTTGAGTGCTTAATTTTATCAGATAACTTCAATTCTAACACCTCAATGCTTTTCTCTCACAATGCATGCCAAGTATACATTGTAGTTAGGTTATATCTGTGTTGAGTGTGTTTCAGCTCTTGCTTCAATCATTATTGCTAATTCTCTTGACTAGTTGTGCTTAATTAGACAACTAGTGCTCTAGGTTAGTACCTTAGCTGTTAATTGAAGAATCACTAGGAGAAACTCCTTAGATAGGTGGTAGAATTGACAAACTACCCTTGTCTCGCCACATGAACAAGAATAATCCAACTAGTTGACACACAACATGATTTAGAGGTGGATTTGATAATCCCAAAGACCCATTTATTCTCTTTGTTGTATTTCATTTATTTCATTGTCATAACTTCATCTCGCCGCATCGACAACAACCAATATTGTGTTACAATTCTCGAACTCGTCTAGCAAGCCTTTGATCACACACAGCACCACAAGTCTCTGTGGTTCGACTCGTACTTTCCCTGTCTTACAGACTAGACACCGTGCACTTGCGGTTATTACAAGTAGGCATAAAATCTAAACACCTTTAAAGTCCTACCAAGTTTTTGGCGCCGCTGCCGGGGACTTGGCGTGTGCCCTGTTGATTCATTGCTGTCTTTACTGAGTTTCATTTCACCTTGTACATACTCACTTTACATTTTTGCTTTTAGCCCTGTATTATTATAATGTAGTTAAAATTTTTCTATTTTCATCCTTTACCCTTTTGCAACTTGTATTGCTTCTTGTCACTGCATTGTAGTTAACTATCATCATCTCAAGCCTGTTATCAGTTAGTTTATCATTATCCTCATTAATCCCGCCATCTTATGCATATCATAGTTAATTAGTATCAATAGCATCATTGCTCTGTCTTAAGTGTAACTTAGCTGTTCTCTTTTGCTTGCATTTTCATTGCATATTGTTTGCATCTTCATTGTACTTAATTTGCTCTCCCTGTCACCACTCAATTTGCATTACACCGCATTACAACAACTCACCGCATCATTCTCTGTGTGATAGCTGAACTTTCAATGGTTGGTGTCATTTAAACTACATTGTTGTAGTTCTGTGTGCTTAACTCACAGCTCTCAGCATATACTCTCTTTGCTGTGCTATACACTCTTTGCTTTAAGTTGCACATGTTGGGAACTAAACTCTCTCTTGAGTGAGCAGGTACCTGTGCTGCTGTGCAAGCCAACCCAAGAAAGACAAGAGCAAGGCGCATAACTTGAGCAGCCCCTGCAACTTATAGGATTCAGGTGAGTGGCTCCTTCATAGCTGAATATGCTTTTGTGCCTCATAACTGCATGATAAAACCTATGCTAGGTAGTGCTCACACCCTGAAAACTTTGCACTTGTATGTTCTGTGACCTTAGCTCCCAAGTGAAGTCAACTGTTATAGTTGATATCAACTACCCCATTGACTCCAAAACATCCGAGCATAACACACCCGAGCATAACCCCGACCCCCGTGGTCGCTTGACTTTCTTTGAAACCTAATTGCCTTGTGTGTTCTGTGCATGGGAATTTGGATGAACTAGTTGCCTTGTCTTTGCAACTTGGTTGACCAAGGCCTGTGTTGTAACCCTAGAAGTCATCTGCCCTGAGCTTAAGCTGCAGACCCTACTGAGCTAGGTTGTTGCCAGCCCACTTCATCTGCCCTGGTGCCTTGCATGAGAAATTAGCTACCTTGTTAGGTCTATTGACACCTTGTACATCTGCTAATCTGTTCATCTGCTGCAAACTCATGTGACCCAGTGAATCTTGCATACTCTAGCATAACCTTGAGCACCCTGAGTTACTTTTATTGCATAACCCACCTGAGCATACCCTGAGCTCAGCCCTGTGCCTTGTGTGAGACCCTGTATGCCCTATGCTCAGTGCCATGTATGCTCAGAACTCAGCCCGAGACTTGTAAGCCTCGCTATCACCGAGCCGAGTTCTCGCCCTATCACATCTCGTGCATGCTCGTTCTCGTCAACCCGTGCAAACTCGTTGACCAATCCTGCCGATAATTGAATGAATGCTTGCCGAGAATTGGTATCTCGTGTAACCTTGACCGTTAAATCCGTGAGTCATTACACCCTGATTGCATGACAGACCTGCTAACTTGCTAGTCCCCTGAAGCTGCAAGTTTGGAGCTACCCCTTGGAAAACCATATACCCTGAGCATAACCCATTTTGCATACCTTGTTGCTGCTTTGCTTGACTGATTGCCAGTAATACTCAATAGAACCAGTTCACACTTTCTGTGGCTCGCCAAATTGGTTGTAGAGTGTTGAACCAATTGTCTGTGCATCTGTGCATCATTAAAGCATAGTCACCTGAAAAATTATGTTGCATTTGTGGCATCTCGTGCTTCTTTGAACCAATGCCGCAAAACCGTGTGATTCCTCGTGTGTTAATTGGCTGAGCCATTTGTCGTTTCTCTGTGAACCACTTAGCTTTCAATCCTGTCAACCCTGTTGCATCTGCTGATCCAGTGAACATTGGATGTTGTGAATAATATGCTATGCTCACATGAGTGCTTTGGTTTTGTGTTAGCCGTGCTTGTTTTTGCATAAACTTGTTCTAATCTGTGCTTGGCCTTACTTGTGCAACCTTGCCAACAAGCACTTAACCCTGTGCTGTGCATTCTCAAGAATCACTCCCCTGTGTTAGAGATTGTTGTGTCATTTTGTGTGAATTTTGATAATCGAAGCTGTGCTGTGAGTTTCCCTTGCCCTGTGCAAACTGCCAATTGTTATTTTTCTTGTGCTTGGCCTGATCAAGGCTGCACATAACTTATCAGGCTGTGCACATAGCCAGTGCTTGAGCTGAGCTGCTCTCAGAACTAAGTTGTGAGATCTTGCCAATCTCTGCACCCACTGAACACTGCACAAAAACTGGGCTGTGCATAACCACTGAAGCCCAACCACTGGGCTCTGCTCAACTGTTGGGCCGTGCACTTTCACACAACCTGGGCCGTATACAAACTGAAACCCAGTTCCACTGGGCTAACTGAACCTGGGCTGTTAACCTGCCACACTACTGGGCTTAAACCAAACTGAGCCCACAGTTCCACTGGGATAACTGAACCCAAACCTGGGCTCTGTAACATAACTGAGCCCACAGTTCCACTGGGCTGTACATTCCCAACAAGCTGAAACCCAATAAACCAAAGCTCTCTTAAACCAAACCAGCCCACAAAACCAAACAGAAACCCAGCATAAACCAAACGGAGCACACACCAGCTGGGCTTTCCATAACCTTTGGGCTGTACATTTGCATAACTTGGGCTTGCATCTGGACGTAGTATACTTGATGTGTGCTAGGCTATAGTGTTTCTTTTTAAGCCCAAATTGAGTTGCTAAACCATGTCAGGATTTTGATCTGCAACTGGGGATGAAAACAAATCCATCAGGGAGCTTGCTTACGGGCATGCTTCACCATATGAAACCCCCACAGACCATAATGATTTTAGGGAGTATTATGAGCCTTCTCAGGGCCCTGACCTTGAATACTCATACCCTAACCATCATGAGCACATGTATCAGTCACCACAGTGGGGAGTTGAACAATCCTTGTTTACAATCACTAATGGAAACGCTCATGGAACAAAATGCTAGGCTTGAACTGAATGCAATGCATGATCATCCATACAGCAACATGTCTGAATCTCCCTTCTCTACTGAACCTCATGCACAACCATGCAGTGAATATCCATATGAGGCATGCATACCCACTATTGAAGACTCTCCTTCCATTGAACAATGTTACATGTTCTTAAAGATGAACCTGATTCATTTAGAAAAAGAAGAATGGAGGGAAGTTCATGATAAGATGATTGTTGTCCCTAATGAAGAAAATCTTGAAAATAGTGTTTCTCTTCCTACTCATGCAACTGATATTGAATATGAACCTAATCTAGAGGAAAATGAGTACACTAGAAATGCTACAATTTTGAATAGGGAAATATATTTTTGTTATGATGATGATGATGATGAGGAATATGATATGTTAGAAGAGC
The DNA here is from genome assembly GCA_023531295.1 of Papaver armeniacum. NCBI lineage: Eukaryota > Viridiplantae > Streptophyta > Magnoliopsida > Ranunculales > Papaveraceae > Papaver > Papaver armeniacum. Next base: position 278,102 of record JAJJWW010004056.1, read on the forward strand.
ATGTGCATGCAGAAAATATGATGGAATATTTTGGTTCAGAGACGTTAGGCGTCTCTTCTGTGAACCCTATGAATGATGCTTCTTCTAATATTCATACATGTGATGCTGATTTGGGGCCTGTGCAATTGTCCTGTGAAAGTGAGCATGCTATATCACCTGTTTCTTCTGATAATGTCATACATGAGAATGAACTTTTGAGTAATGATGATTATGACATGGAGATTGATGAACTGTTTTATGCAGGTGAACATGATTTACCTTCTTCTGACCTTAGGAAAGTGTGTGATGGTGCAAATACTCTTATACATGAAAACAACTTAGATGTACCTAATCTCTCTCCTAAGTCACAAATTGAAACTCCTCCACCAAACCTAGGTGTAGTTTGTAACAAAATTGCAAAACCAACTTTTCTGAAAATGCCTAACTTAGGCCTAGAGCTTTGTGCTTCCCAAGTCCTCCTGGACTATTTTGCATCAAAGTATAACACTTTTAAGGAGCCACAGTTGGAATGTGTATGTCTGCCTGTTCTTAGCAAAACTCACTTTGAGTTAGACCTTGTGCATGATGTACCTTTAAAATTGCAAGATTTTGTGCTCTCAAACACACCTGTTGACAAGTTTAGGTTGGGGGAAACTCATTCACATACACAGTCTTACTTGCACTCTCATTTTATATTTGTGTAAGGTGTTGATGTTTGTATATATTTTGTATTGGGTTGATCCTCAACTCTTTAGATTGTTAGTGTATGGTGAATTTTCATTGTATATAATCCAAAGAGGACTTGTTAAATTTTTCTTTCTTGAATCGGTTGAGTCTTCTTGTACATATATTGTGCTAATCCGATATGATATGTTGGATTCTAGCCTTGACTAGTGAAGCTCTAACCTTGCTTCCGCCGACATCCGGTAATCTCTTCCCTTTTCTCTTATCAACATAGTTCTCTTGGTATGTGACTGTTTAAATTTTTCCTATATGTTGACACATTGAGGACAATGTTTGATTTAGGTTTGGGGGTGCATTTGCATTTGCATATAGAGTTTTTAGTCTTTTTAATCTTTTATTTTCAAAAAAAAAAAAAAAAAAAAAAAAAAAAAAAAAAAAAAAATCAAAACTTTTTGCAAATAAAAACCTCCAACTTTTAGAGATTTTAGAGTCACTAGCATGCTTCTAGCTATGTTTACATAGAGATTCTGACCGAAATAACGAGAACTTGGAAGTACTTGGAGAACACAATCGGGTTCCTTAGTTGATTAGAGCGTTAAAGTTGGATTTAACCATACGGGAGGGCTTAATTAGGTCTTTGTTTAGATATTCGGTAGTAGAATTGTGATCACCCATAGTGGAGACTACCCATTTTACATCAAGTGAGGCACCAACCTTCAATTTTTTGCAACTTTCTAGAAAAGTGTTAGAGTGTGTGTCACCGTACGTCAATTAGGGTAGGAATGGTGAGCTACCCAACTTCGCACCAATTTCAAAGACTACTTTTGATCTCTTGAGTGCTAGTTTTTGTCAATCATGAGGGTGACGTTTAAAGATGAAAACTTCTTCTAAATACCGATTTGCAGTTAGCATCACTCTCTCCTCTCAATCATCACATTCATAGAAACACATCATCGTCGGCCAAGCGGAGCATCATCGAATATTCGAAGAAAAGTTGATATAGTCCAAGGTTTACGTGCAACAAAGGAAAGAAAAGAAAAGAAGATGAGAATTAATGAAGTTTGTGAAAAATTGAGTTTTATTGTTATTTCCATTTCATGTACTAAGTCAAAAAAAAAAAAAAAAAAAAAAAAAAAAATGTTTGTCAAGTTTTTGTGAAGTTCATCATCAGCAATTGAAGACCGAAGATTGAAGACGTTTATATGAATCGAGAGAGTGATATTAATTGCCGATCGGGTGAGAAGGTAAGTGAGTACTCCCACCCTTGCTAATGGTTGATTTCCTTTCTTAGAGATCATCGAGGAAAAAGATTCTTTTTGTCCACAACTCGTGGAGTCTCCGTAAATTATTTCGGAAGGTTATCCTTCTTACCTACAACGTGTGCAGGATTTCTCTCTTTATTCCTGCCTCGCACACATGAGAGACTAAAAAGCGATCTTTTGAGTGCAATTATCATAAAACCCTAATGGTGAGGCAGAAGTCGAGGCTTATGATCACAATCGAATCCGAATTCTTTCATATGGTATGGTTACTTCTCGCTCAACACTTAAGGATGAGAATGCGTTCTTTGATAGTTCTAACTTCATGTTACTAGCATGCAGAAACTCTATGTCCTCATAGCTCCTTGGATGCTTGAGACTCTTTTACACTCTGAAGTTGGAGAAGGTTTTGTGGGTACACCTCGGTAAACCCTCACGAGACTACAACTCATCCACTAGGGACACCTAGGGGTTCAAAGGCTTAGTGCATACGCTAAATGCATTCGAGAGACTGCGACAGGGGTATAGTTAGGATTTCCTAATTTCGTTTCACTTGAGGACAAGTAAAATTCAGGTTTGGGGGTATTTGATGAGTGCCAAATATTGCATATTTATACACCTTTTTATTGGCATTTAACTCATCTTTTGTGCTCGTCGAAATCGATATTATCCCAAATTCTGTGTTTTCTTTGTTTTCAAGAATAAATATTTGTATTAATTAATTTTGTGTTTTTAGGTAATAAATAAGGTTCGGAGAAACTGAGGAGCCAAAAGAGCGAAGAATTGGAGTCAAGCATCTATGGAGCAGAAAGCCAAAGCCCGCGCGCGCAACAGTTGCAACCCAACAAGTAGCAACTCATCTACAAGACATGGGCTTGAGCTAGACCCGACCCGTGACCCGGATTCGAGCCCGTCCATTCAGAGCCGTTAGATTCGATCTAGTCTTCATCCAACGCTCGCTCCCTCACTCACATCATCTCTTGATGCTCCCACGCCACACCAAAACCGCATTCACCCTGAGCCGTTGAGATTTCTATCTCCCACATCCAACGGTCGCTTCGCCGTCCTCATCATCACTCGCTACACCCGCTTCACAACCAATCCACCTAACCCTATACCCATCGACCTAACCCCATTTCTGTTTTCATCTTCTCTTTCTTCTCCATACCTCCATCAGAGAAAACCCAGAAACCCATCCTTCTTCCTCTCCTCCCATACCGACTGCAGAGCTCCACCTTACCCCCATATCCTGTCACCACAACACCAGCACCGCAGCTATACCAACAGCCGCCTTTACCCCTCCTAATCGCTCTCTAGCTCTTTCGTAGCTTCTTCCCTAGAAGCTAAGAGAGAGATAGACAGAATTAGGTTAGGGTTTCATCAATAGTTAAGGGGAAAATGAGAGTAGTCAATTCAGAGCCGCAGGAGCAGAGGAGACAGCGATTCAAAGACGATTAAAGAATGGGTTTGCATTTATTTCTGTTTGGAAATCAAATTTAGGGTTTGGTGTGTTGCTTGTATAAATAGAAATGAGTAGAAGATGTTTGAACCCATGCCTGGGCTAGCCAGAGCACCAATTTAGGTTTAATTGTAGGTTAATTGTTGTTTTTGATGTTTTAATTTAGTTTGCTAGGGTTTCAATGAAACCCTAAGTCACTGTTATGATTTCAACTTTGCTTGAGTGTTCTTGAGTGCTTAATTTTATCAGATAACTTCAATTCTAACACCTCAATGCTTTTCTCTCACAATGCATGCCAAGTATACATTGTAGTTAGGTTATATCTGTGTTGAGTGTGTTTCAGCTCTTGCTTCAATCATTATTGCTAACTCTCTTGACTAGTTGTGCTTAATTAGACAACTAGTGCTCTAGGTTAGTACCTTAGCTGTTAATTGAAGAATCACTAGGAGAAACTCCTTAGATAGGTGGTAGAATTGACAAACTACCCTTGTCCGCCACAGAACAAGAATACTCCAACTAGTTGACACACAACATGATTTAGAGGTGGATTTGATAATCCCAGCACCCATTTATTCTCACTGTTGTATTTCATTTATTTCATTGTCATAACTTCATCTCAGTCGCATCGACAACAACCAATATTGTGTTACATGATCCGTGTCGTAGGTGCAATCAAATTAATTAATATTTCCACTCAATTAAAAATAATATAATGGAAGTCAAGTTCGTTCCCACGAGGAGCAAGAGATTCTAGTTGTAAAAATTGTCACGAAAAGGGGGGTGTAAAAAAAAAGCAAAAGAAAATAAACAAAGCAATTAAAAGATAAAGTTGAAAGCAATAAGAGAGACAAGACCAAGGAATCCTTCTTCGTTACGAAACAATGAATCAAGTTATGTTCTTTTCTACTTGTTATTAGTCACAAATTATCACCAACCATAGGTAAAGCAGCTAGATCAGTGCTAAACCCCTAAATCCCTTGTATCACCGGATACGGAAGTTCTCGACTACCGGATTCTATTTACCAAACCACCTAGTAGTAGATCACTCTAGATGTAATTTAAATAAACGCATTAAGATTTATGAACTTATTAGGTCAATATTAGTAGTTGGACTCTTAGATCAAGGTCTACTTGCTAACGTTATTTTCACACACAATTGCTCCACGGAATCCCTCCGCAAGGTCTCGTGTTTGCTACTTATGTAAAAAGTCAAGAAACGATTACTTATCTCCTAACTTTCACTAGCTTTAGATTAAACCGACAAATCAATTTAGTTGGCCATCCAAACAATCTATCAATCAATCATGAATGTCATTAAGATCATTCCTATTAGTAAAAACAAACGATAATTATGTGAAAAACTTCAAGATAGAATTGAAAACAAAAACTTAAATCATATTAAGAACTAGGAATTCATCCTCAATCAATAATAAAATTAGCTACTCATGTTAAGGAGTTCACACAAAGAATAAAGAAGAAGAATTGAAAGCAAAAACACAAGTGTTGTGTGTGTAAAGAGGTGTGTAAAAGGATGTGTAAAACTTCTCTATTTATAGGCTTCAATATTCTCCAAATCTTCCAAGGAATAGAATCCTTTTCCTTTAGCAATTCAATTTCCAAATCCAAGCCTTTCTCAATTCTTCCATCTTCTCTTTCCAAATTTGAGCCCAATTCTCCATCCAATTCCTAGTCCAAGTCTTCACACCCATGAGAGAAGTCCACAGAAAATTCTGGAATTTTGGTCGCCGGAAAACTGGTATTATGGCCGGAATAGTCGACGCCGGTCACCTGAAAATTTCACCGTCACTGGTATATTCGACGGAATATTCCGTCAGTCCTCCGTTAGGACTAACGGTCAAAAGGGTCAACCGTCAGTCAACTGGGTCAAGGGAGCAGAGAAGTCAGACACCGAGTCAGCTATGAGTCAGCTCCCTAGGTGGCTGACTTGTCTTACTCTTAATTTGGATCGGTCATCGCCGAGTTAACTCGCCAGAACCAGAGTCCGGCCGAGTTTCATTTATTTCAGGGCTTTCCCGGCCGAATTCAGGCCTCAATTTTCTTTAGTCTTCCCCTGCTAAGAACCTACACATACATCTAAGTGCAATCAACAGCTTCATTCTTGCACAATTGCTTTGTAACAACAACAAACACCTCCTTCTCTTCTTGCATCAACAGAGGCTCAGCTCCATTGCAGCTTAACCTCATCATTCTTGGTGCCAAACACCCAATCTGGTAAACCATCATATCCAGGATCTGTGTTGCTCTTGCAATTAAATTCTAACCCCGATTTGGGTAGCAATCTTCTTCATCTCTGTCTGCTTCACTCCATTGCAGTTCCTATAAGTTGACAGCCACATCCACAATCTTCAAAACCCATCTGAGCTTGAATTAAACATTATCTTCAACAGCTCACAGGACCACCAACAGTGACAGGAAATCAACAACAGCTACCAGACCCATTGCTCTTCATGCCAAAATCACCACCAATTTCTCAATCTGCATCTTCAATGGTAACACAGAGAACTCGATTCTCTCAGCAGTGGCATCTCTACAACAGCAGTTCTTCAAACACCATCATCTGTTAAACCAGAAAACCCTTTAATTCAATTTCTGCCATCTCTTTGATTCATTCATCGATCCACAGACCCATCCTCAGTGCAACTCAAACCCATTCCTCTCTGCATCTCTCGATCTCTTTCTCAGGTTCAATCCACGCAACAGAACCATTGTAATCATCCACGGAACTATCCCTGAAATCTTCTAATCCATCTAATTCAACAACAGCTGCTCCTCTCACCGAGCTTCATCAACACCATTAATGGCAACAACCAATTTCTTCTCTTGATTCAACCACAGACCCATTATCTTAATTTCTTCTCGTCTCTGCATCTCATCGATTAATTACTGAAACCCATCTCTATTTCAAACAGCGACGACCACTATTGATTCTTCTCATCTGTTGATTTCAAAACCCTTTTCTCTAACCTTCTGCAACTCCACCATCTTCGATTCAACAACAGACTCATCACTAACAGCTCTCGGATTCCCTTTTCTCTACTCGATTTCAACAGCACCAACACGAACCCTAATTTATTATCTCTATCACTAATTTCTCCTTCTGAATCTCTTCTCAATCTCTTGGAAGTGCAGCTGCTGTTTTTTTCTCTCAGTTTCAGGTGTGGATAAAAACGAGTGAATGAGATTTTAATTCTTAGGGTTGTGTAATGATTTGGGATTAAGATGCCCAACGTAAGAACCACCCCTGATGGGTGCCTATATCAGGTGGTCGCTTTGATAAAGGCTAGCCAAGTTTCCAGCCCCCTTAACCTTGACTGACCTGTCTGTAGTGATCCTCCCAAAAGAGTTGCCCCTTAACCTTAACTGAGCTCCATATATCAATCGCCTGTAAAATGACCTTTTTGCCCTTTTGGCTCAAATTGGGTGATTTCTTCTTCTTTTCCTCCGTGTGACTCCAAAGTAGCTACAAAACTCAAAACAAGCGTAAAATACATAATTTAAAAGAAAAATAGCAAAGAAAGCATAAACAATAGATAGTAAATAGGATGTATTCTACACCATATCATTACAATTCTCTGAACTCAGTCTAGCAAGCCTTTGATCACACACAGCACCACAAGTCTCTGTGGTTCGACTCGTACTTGCCCTGTCTTACAGACTAGACACCGTGCACTTGCGGTTATTACAAGTAGGCATAAAATCTAAACACCTTTAAAGTCCTACCAGTAATAATAATTCATATCTTTCATGATTCTCCAATGAATCCTCTTTCATGCAAATTCCTCCGCACGAGCGTCCATCCACCATCAATGGTCGGCTCTCATACCCGTTGATTGCTCGACATTCCTTGAACCGCATTGGACAACTCTCGATCTTCATCATTCAGGGTTTCCCAAAATTAGGGTTTCAAATTTACGATAATTCGATATTTTTATATTGATCCAGCAATCAAAATTTGCTCGACTGAGCAACATGGTTCGAACGAACGACCATTCAATATTTACTCTGATTTCTATTTTGTCATTCGACCATTCATGACATATTAAGATGAGCATTATGTATAACTCAGCAACACCTAATTTCCTGCCGAATGCTCGACATATCCGAATAAGTCCATGACTGAGCAATCTCATCGGACGAGGATCCAAATTATCAGAACATCATTATTTCCTGGTAAAATGATGCATCACAATTCATTAAGACTCGACGTCTGAGCATCATTATTATCCCAGCAAACATCTTATCTTCAGTCCATGAGTTTCAGAGCATACCACATTCGTTCATTATGCTCGACTCATCAAGGCTAAGACTCATGTCTAGTCAAGTCAACAATTGACCAATTAAATACATGTCTGCCTTGCAGACTCCACATTCATGAAACATCAATCATGTCACATGGGGGATATTCACTAGGGTTTTGGTCTGGCGGCCTACGACACGTGTGTACACCCACGATGAGGAATGTGAGTAAGTCGTGCAAGAAGTTGAATGAGTTAGCAAAGTAGTGGATGGACAATCAACCAATTCTCCCACGTACGTGGAACTGATTTGACCACGATTTTCCACTTTTCCACTCTCTCACTCCAACAACCATCACACTTACTGGGGATTAATGTGCATACTATTCTTGCAATATAAATAAGTTTTTGGATCCACGGCCGAGGACAACAATTTCGATCAACAAGAAATTATCACTCAATCGATCAGAACTTATCTCATCCGAACTCAACAGTTCACAAACTTGCTGAAATGTCCAACACATCCATTATCCTAGATCATCATTGATATGATACACACTTCTCAGCTTCCCTCCTACATATCGAACCTCATCCCTCTTTGTGACCTAATTGACTCTAGAACGACCATTGTCTTGGTTTAGGCCGGGTCCTACAAATTGATATCTCGAACTCAAAGCACTCCAGTGCAGTGCATCTGTTTGAAAAAGGTTTAAGCAATTTTCTCGTTCAAGGGACCAACTGCTCGTCTCTCATCTTTTCCTTAAAAACCAGCAAGTCGTTTTCACCCATCAATACAAGGAAAATATTGCTACGCAACAGAAAAATTTGGCTCAGATAGATTTCCCAGCTTTAGGTAGGATGCTTGATGAATATCTTCGTTACCAACCTCCACCACAGACGACTTACGCATTTACGTATCCCAATAGTCAATTAAGTTCATCCTTGGTTATGCCACCATTTAATTGAGAAGTATATATTGTATCTTTAGAAGGAAATATTATTACTTTTCCAATTAGTAATGAAGACCTCGAATAGGCTTATTCATTGGAGGATAGAAGCTACACCGGAGCGATATCTGAGGCCGTTGAACGACTATAACCATCTAGTACAGGGATTTCAAAATTCAACTTGGAAAAGATGAAAAGAATGAGGAAAAACGTGATGTTTGACATCTTTACTCCGGCATATTCCAGTCATGGCGGTGTAGGAGGTCCAAGTCATGGTGGTGTACGTTCAAGTTCTAGTGGTTTAGGAGGTTCAAGTTTTGTGGCAGAAGTCAGCGAAGTTTTCGAAATCGTGGAAGTCAAAGAAGTTTGAGAATGCACAATGCAGTGGTAGATAGTTCTACTCTGAATGTAGTGTTTGATACTTAAGTACGAGCAGGTGATGAAGTCATTGACACAGAACAACTCCCGCAGGTTTGTTTAACCAATTGCCAACTGACACTACGACTCCTGGTGGTGGCTTGAACGTTGAAGCAGTTAGGAAATCTACTCTATATACCCAAATTGCCTCAAGAACATCATCATTTCAAGGTTACCCATTTCAAGCTCACCATTCAAGATTGCTTTTGTCTTCCCCTCCGCACGAATGATCCCCCTCAGGTTACTTTTCAAGGTTTTGACGATTCTAATGAGACTCAACCACCAAGTCAGTCTCAAACCAGTGATATCTCTGCTATGTTGGACACCATTCTTGATCCAGAAAACCTGACCAATTAGATCTTAATGTCAGGAAAATCGGTAGTTTGTGGATGTACGCAATTTAATTTCAATATTTCTAATTAAACTATCTTAATACTAATGTTCAAATCCAAAGTGGTTTTACAGTTCATTACGTTTTAATTAGACCAACATTTAATTTAAAAAACACAATCGCATTATGTAATACTTAATCCAAATTAAATCCTTTCCCATGAATCTTATAGAACTTATAGAGTTCATAATATTCATCATGTTTAAACTCCCTTCCGTTGGCTTCAACAAATTTGGAATGAACTTTAATTAAGTAAAATTGAGTTGTTAAAAAAAGAAAAAATTTAGTAAGACACTCACTAGTTCGTCCTGGATTGTTCATTGACGAACTAGTGAGTGTCTTACTAAATTTTTTACTCTTGAGTCTTGTACAAACATGTACCTAACATGTATTTACATAACTTTTGTTTTCAAATACTAAGTAGTTATGAGTAGGGGTGAGCAACGGACGGACGGTTGCGGATTAGGGGTCACCCGCAACCAAACCGTCAAAGTTGCGGATTTGAAAAATTGAACCGTGACCGGCCCAATTACCCGCGGATTTCACATCCGCGGATCCGCGGATAATGCGGACCGGTTGCGGATTAACCGCGGATTTATAAGGTGAAAAAAAAATTATGTTAGCACAAGGTAGTCCAACTTGTCATCGATAACTTGCCATTGTCAGAGAGCTCATTTGGCTAGAAGTCAGAAGACATGGAACTTGGAAGGATGAATAAACGAACATGATGTTTTGAAGCCCATCCCATCAGACTATTGTTTATGTGTAACAATGAATGAGAAATGAGAATGATTGGGCCGGCCTAAAACCTCTTATTAACACATACTCAGCGGGCTTTATTAACTAGGCTTTATCCTTAGTAATTTTATTAAGTTCTCTTATTACCTTGCGGTGCGGGTGAATCCGCGGATTTGCAAAACCAACCGCACCCAAACCGCTAAAATGTACGGATTTAAGAATCCCATCCGTGTCCGGCCCATACGTCTTGCGGTTTGGGTCAAATCCGCAATTTTGCGGACGGTTGCGGATGAAATTCGCGGTTCCGGTTTTTTTGCTCAGCCCTAGTTATGAGAGTCTAATGAATTTTATAGTATGCATTCACGTCCAGTACAAAATTAAATGGACTGGACTTTTAAGAAGGCACCCCGTCCAATTCATTTATTCACTAATCGGGTGTCCAATCCAATAAAACCGGACTAGGTCAAGTGGAATCGGCGTAGGGATGAGCAACGGGTGGAACCCGCGAATTTGGTGTCACCTAAACCTAGTCCATCAAAATGGCGGGTGTTAGATTTGCTTCCACGTCTAATCCACTACCTGCGGGTGTTGGCGGACTAGATGCTGATAAATCCATGGATTTTTATTTCTTTTATAAAGAAATTGAAAATAGGTTAAAAAATAAAATACTAACACTTATAAATTTATAAAACTCAGAATGTGTTAGAAAATAAAACATTAACACTTATATAAAACGAATTTCATTTCTTTAAAAGAGAAATGATCTTAAATCCTTGAGTCGGAATGATGTCATGTTGGTTGTTGCTTGTGAACTGTTGCAAGAGAAACAATTAGGTTAGAAAATAAAACATTGGCACTTATATAATCTATACAAAAACATCCCTATATATTCGATATATTTTCTCAATTATCCCTAACCTAGCGGGTGCAGGTGTCCAATGAATTTTTTAGACTCGCAGCCGCACCCAACCCAATATTCATTGGTTTCCTGAAATGCATCCATGTTCAACTCACCCGTGAACGGCTTGGGTGTCCACCCACCATATTGGGGGTGTGTTGGGTCGGGTTGGCAGGTTTGGGTTCATATGCTCACTCCGACGTTAGATGAATTTTCTTCAGCCGTTGGGTTCATAATTTCATATGCTCTTCTTCAGCCATGGCTAGAGAACATATTGGCAGCAGTCATGGGCTGGCAGCCAAGCCCATTTACACATCATGTGACTCCAAAAACAGGGTCATGTTTGCAACAAGCCAACAACGGAATTATAACTCCGTGATGCCTGCTTCTCAATAGTATAAAAGTCGCTGTTTAAACGTGGATCAGTTAGTACTATAGTTTGCTTTAAAATGAGGACCAGAGAGGTTTTCCTCACACCATGATGCTTTGTTTTTCTCCTGATGATCTCTAGTACTTCACTCTCAGTAGTGCCATGTGAAAATCCTTCGAGAGAAATGAGGAATCTCAAACAGGCTCAATATGGAGTGTAACTTAAGACCCACCAAACTCTTAAAATCATATTAAGCCCATTTCCGCGTTATGTAACAAGTACCTCTAGATTTTATACTGCCAATCTCATAGCTTCGTAAATCTAAGTTACGGTTCGTAAAATATGAACTACCAACCGTAACTGGTTAAATTTGGGGAAAACCCAATCGTAAAACCTGTTACGGTTGGTAACCAAATACTCGATACGAACCGTAACACACTTACGGTTTGTAAGTTGAGGATCAAGACCAACCGTAACTAAACTACGGTTGGTATATCAACTAAAATGTTGAACCGTAAACATTATTTGAAACTTAAGTTGAGACACAGGAATATTTACTGTTGATAATGTTGATACAAGTACATACCGTAATTAAATTACGGTTTGTAATTGTGTTGTCGATATCAACCGTAAGTGAAGTTACGGTTGCGAAAAAAAAAACGTAACTGAACAAAATTCTCAGATCTAAGAACATACGGTTGGTAATTGAACTATTACAAACCGTAACAACATCAAAATCTCCAGTTACGGTTCGTAATTGAGTTAAAAGCAACCGTAACTCACATTAACCCAGAATTTTGAATTTCAATTTTCATCTAAAACCCAAATTTTTAATACAAATTTAACTTAAATCAAACAAAATAAACTAAACCCTAACTGGGTTTTTCGAAATAAACCCTCATATAAGTCTTAAATCGAAGACGGTGAATTTTTCAGTTTTAATGGAGGTTACGGTTGATGAAGAAGAAGAGAAGATGAAGAAGACTAATTTAGTTTTCTCTCTTTTGATTCATTAGGTTTAAAAAGGAAGGGTAAATTAGTCCATTTAAAGCTAAAAGGGTAATCTGGTCAATTTATCGTACCAATAGGATGTCCCTTAACCAACTAGAGGGACATCATTATCATGGTTCAGCCCCTCTAATAAAACCTTCCGCCCTCTAACATGTTACTTTCTAAATGCACCTAAAGTTTACTTCATGATATGGGAAGCGTTGCAAAATTCTTTACCATCTCGGCTATGCTTCAAACTCGTGAATATTAGTAACCGTTGCTTTTACTCTTGCCTGCATAAGAATTTTGGGCTTATTGTTGGGCTATTTGGTCTTATTTTCGGTGTGCTTTCAAGAGGAAGTTGTTGTTCCCTCTAATTTAGAACCATGTTTTAGGGCATACAAGAAAATTTGAGGGCATACAAAATGATTATCCTAACTAGATTGTGGTGATAAGGGGTATATAAGGATAGGTAAATTACTTAGTTACCCTCAATGAATTTATTAATTTACTTATCTATTATTTTTTTTAATATATTTTTTTTTATTAATTGTGTAAAAATAAATTACATACTTTTGGTTGGTAACCTAGCAACAAGCTGGGCTCCAACACCTTTTTGAATACCAATACCTAATCTATGAAAAATAAAGCAACCAACACCACTACTAGCGTCATTACTAACTAAGCAGTTCTTCAGACGCTTAAAAAAACATAAAGTATCCTCACCTAGTTCCCCTAAGGTAGAGAAAGCTAAGACACCAAGACCATATCCAAGTGAAACACACTTATCCAAGTATTTAGTGCGTTTTCGGCGACAACATTAGAAATAGCTTTGCCCGGGACAAAAGAGCGAATGCCTTCACCTGTGAAGGGAGAAACGCCTGTAACATCCATGCAAACATCCTTGCCATTTTCCCAGTTAAGGACAAGGATATCGGCCGGCCTTAGATCTTTGTCGTCATCTGACAGAAGCCCCAGAGAAACTTCCTTGCGCGCAGGTACATTAGCTTTGTAACAAATGTCAACAACTATATCACGTACAAAGTCATGTCGAAACTTAACCCCAACATCCTTAGAACAGTGAAGTGCATGATCTCCATAAATGTCCATAGGCTTGTTACAGCTAGAGCACGAACCATTCTCGACAAACAAAGGGATACCCAATCGGTAGCAAAGGACAGCTCTGAACTGCCTCGGCTCGAGGCATTGATTAAGGCCACAAATAGGAATTGCCAATAAATAATCTTGAGCATGCTTAACTTGGTTACACTGCCATAAAATGGAATCTCTAGCAGACATAGAAAACTGGCCTAGGATTTTCTTCTTAATTGCATCAAAGTAGGTAATTGCCAGGGAATGCATAGGGGGGGGGGGGGCAGTATCATCAACACAATAAGAAGAAGATAGTCCACATACCTGAATAAAATTCTGTAGAGCCAACTGATAAGCATGACCTCTGTTTGTTGGGAATAGGTCACCAAGAATCACCTTTTGCACTGAGGCCGTCTGACTCTGAGAAGTAATGTAACAGTAGGCTTGGGTGTCTGCCATGGTGTAAATACCAAAGCCACCATCTTTGATAGGCAAGGTAGCTAATCTCTGCTGTAGAGGTCCAAACCCCGAGCCATCACCAGTGATAAGGAGCCTCAAGTACTTGAGCAAATGATCGTCAAAGGTCTCGGTAGCTTGCTGAAGGGCAGCAGGATTGGTAGTATGCAATGCAAAATATAATGTAGAAACACCCGTACAATTGCGAAGTAATAGCATCTCGCTTTGAGGATCCTTGAGTTTTTTGATGGCAGTCATAAGTTGAACAGTCTTGTTCACTCGACTCAGCAGCATATCACTAATAAAGTTTAAATCCAAACTCACAGGACCACCCAAAAGTTTAACACCATTAGACGGTCTACCAATATCAGGCGGGAAAACATCATCATCACTACTTCTGGGATCAATAGAAGGCCAGAAGACCTCCGTTTTCTTAACATTGAGATGTAAATCTCTACCTGGCCCATCAGTTTCAATAATGCGTAGAGCCTTAGACACCTCAAGCGTATCGCCAATGATAGTACCATCATCGAGGTAAAATTTATTTATTTTGTTTTTAAAAAAAAATTATTTATTTATTTTCTTTTTTAGTTTTCTTTTTTATTCTTCTGTTTTTAAACAAAAAAAACTTTAAAAAAGTAATTTTTTTTTTACAAATTAAAGCTTTTTATTTTAAAAATATTTACTATTTTTTAAAAGAAAATAGTAGAAAAAAAAAATTAATTTTTTAAAATATTTATTTTTACTTTAAGAAAAAAAATAAAATAAAATAATTTATTTTTACTAATTATTATTATTTAATTATTTCATTATTGAAATAAAATAAAATAAATAATTTTTTAAAAATATTTAATCTTTTTAAAAATAAATAATTTAAATAATTTAAAAATATTTAATCTTTTGCTAGGTTGCCAACAAAAAGCTTTGTGTAATCGAATTATTGTTTCATCTTTTAAAAAATAAAAAATATAAATAAGGGCAGTTTTGGCATTAAGCAAAATATATGGATAAGGGGCTTTTAAGATTACTATCTAATAACCTATTTTTGTCTTTATATGGTATGCCTTAAAACATGGTTCCTAATTTACTGATCAGATTGGGCTATTTGGGACCATCCTAATACTATTTTTCTAGAGAGATATTATATTTTTCTAGAGAGATATTAATTTATTATTTTATAAGTAAATTAATATATTATCAATTTAAAGTATTGAATGACTATAGTCGAAATACAATAATACGATTCTGCATCTTTTAAGTGCATTACGAACTATTACGGATGAAATATAATTTGATTTGATCTTCAAAGAAAAACAAATCAATTTGTGAATCATATTTTGAGAAAATTTGATACATATGAAAATTATTTTTTATTTCTTTAGTAGAATTATTATTTTATATAATATTTGGGACCTATTAATGCTTAAACTTTTGAATTGTATCGTATTATGATAATTATCAAATTTATTATTTTAGCACCAAGTTCTCGAGTGGGAACCAGAAAATTTTATTATTTTAGCGAGAATATTATATTCTCCAGTATTATATTAAAGAAGTTATACTGTAATAGGGGTATAGAAATTTAAGTGGACTTGGAAGGTATGCTAAGGTGTGTCACAATTATGTAAAGTTATAATACTATCCTTGCTCAATTCTAATCGAAAGTAGCCCATAAATGTTCTTCTTCCCCTTCTTATCCTAACGACCACTCCTCTTTATCTCCATCATTTTTCATTGTTTTTAAACGAAAAAAGCTCGTCGATTTAATCGTCACGATTGTAGATGAGTAGCATAACGAATTTTCAAAGAGTTTTCATTTCCGAAAGAAAAATTGAGAGAGTTGTCATGGTCTTATGATAAGTGCATAATTAACATGTTTTGGGTGTCGTTTTCATACACTAACTTACTAATTTTTAAGTGAATTGCTTTGTATTATTGTTACTTTTTTATTTTAGGTCTTTTATTAGGTTAATCATCCAATATAAAATGCAACTTTTTTAAAAACAAGATTTCTTGTCATCATCTTGAAGAGATCGAAAAGGCGAAGCCAATGGCAAAAGAATGAGGTCATTCCAACATCGTACGAAGAAGTTAGAAGCATTTGAAGAAAGTCAAAGTTGTCGATAAGGGCGAGAGCACAGAATTGTTGAATGCACCCACGTTTCAACCTAGGGCATCCCAAATTCTTAAATACATCCATAGATTACTCGCGGGCATCATCAATTCAAATAGCACTTAAGGCACCAGGCAGTTTACCCGGGGGCACCCATGTTCTTCTTCCTAAAGCGTAACCAGTTTCTCTGGTTCTGTATGGATACTGTTATCTTGGGTAATGACTATTTTGTGAAGCTAAGAAGACATGTGTGTTGGTAGAAGTAATGATAAGGTTAGATATTTATGTTGGTATCGGAAGATAAGGATTGTTAGGAATTATGGTTCACTGGCAGTGGTCGGTGATGGTTTCCATTATCAGTGATTAATGATAGATATTCATGATGATTGATCGCTGCTGTGTAATAATGGTTGGTCAAGAATATTTGATGGTTACTGAAAAAGCGGGGGTATAACAACCACGCCCAATAATTCGTTCGACAATCTGTATGGACTAAACTCCAATATAATTCTGAGAGCACCAACTTAAAAGTAAGACTCAATCAAGAAATATATCAAAGAGCTTTATCTCTTTCTCAATACAATCAGCAAATCAAACATATAAAAATCTATGAGCCTGATTAACATGAGAAATACTTGGACGGTACCAAAGACCAATGCCCAAGTGTCAATCAAGCGATATCCAACAAACAAGGTCGGATTTATAAACTGATTGAACTACGCACAACCTGTGATATTTCAATTATATAAAGAAAAATAATACGGAAAAGAAATAACGCAGAAACAATAAATTTTGTTAACGAGGAAACCGTAAATGCAGAAAAACCCAGGACCTAGTCCAGCTCTGAACACCACATTGTATTAAGCCGCTACATACACTAGCCTACTACAAGTTAACTTCAGACTGAAATGTAGTTGAGCCCTAATCAAGTCTCACACCAATTATGGTACAGTCGTGTTCCATACGCCTCTAGAACCACGCCGGATTTTGCGCACTTGATTCCCTTAGATGATCTCACCCAGAACTAAGAGTTGCTACGACCCAAACTCGAAGATTTATAAACAAATTTGTCTCCCACAAATATGTCTGCCTTTTATTTTTTTTGTTCCGTCTTTTGATACAAAGATCAAGGTGAATAGGAAACAACTAATACCCCAGACTTATACTCCCGAAGACCAGCCTAGAAATATCAGTCACCTCATAATAACCTAACTGATTAATAGAAAAAGTTATTGCGAAATCACAAGAGTCTGAGACGAAGAACTGTTGTGATTACTTTTTATATCCTACCTATCAGAGATAAATCTCGAGTAAATCTTAGAGAAGATAAAACCCAATACAATAAAACAAGTAAGATCAGAATACACAACTACAGATAAAATAGTTGGATCTGGCTTCACGAATCCCAAATGAAGTCTTCAAGTCGTTAACATAATAATGGTTTTGGAAAAAACTAAGTCAAAGGAGAATCGACTCTAGTTTGCAACTAGGACACAGGAAAGTGCCGGGATTAGGTTTTCCAGTTGCTTGGGTTCTCCCTTATACTGTCTTTCAAATCAGGGTTGCTTACAATCAAAGCTAGGATAGCTTAGTAACAAAGCATTCAATATTCACCGTTAGATGAACTCCTGATTTAAGATTCAAGCTAAGTCTGCTTAGAAATTAAGCAAGCAATCTCCACCGTTAGATGGTCTTAGCTTGTTACACACAAATGAAATATACTTATATTTAGATATGGGTAATCGTACCTAAACGTGTATATTGAGTTGACTCAATAACAGTTAACCAAAGTTAGCTATATGAACACTTTAGTCTCGAAAAAGAAGCACCAAAAGCAACAACCGACGTCACTGTACGGAGAGGAATACTGGTTTTGGGGAAAGTAATTTTAGTGATATCGGAGATTTGTGTTTCTTAATATAGAAACGGAGTTGTATTAGGAAACCGACGTCACTGTACGTCCCCTGTTATCTCTCACCAAGCCTAGCCAAAAAAGGAAAAAGAAAGATCATTTTTTTTGAGCCACATGATCGCATCTGGATGGCCCCGAATTACTCCCTCGGCCTTTCTCTCCAGGCCCCAGGATCGTTCAATCCTACGATCACGAATGTCAAGGACACAAGGACCACATTTGATAAAAAAAAAACAAAACAAATAAAAGTAATGGTCAAGTGGTTGAACTTCATCTAACACTTATAGATCAAATATGATGATCAATCAATCATGATAAATAATCAAATGAATCTAATTGTGTTTCAAATAGAGTTGTTCAATTGTTCACTATCTCATAGAAATATCCATGAAAAAATTGAAACGAAATCAGATTGATTCGTACTCGTACAAAGTACTTATACAAGAATAAATTTATGAACATTAAGCCACGATTTGCAAAGTTAATTTGCATTCCTTAAATCATAAATGTTTTAGTTTATGAGTATTAGAATCATTCATAACAGATTCTAGAACTTAACCACTGTGTTCGCAAACTGGGTACGGGAACATCAGCTCCGGACCTTGGCCTAGTCAAGCCGTTCGCAAGCCCGGTTCGCAAACAACTGTTCCAGACCCAACTCAGGTAAACCCGTTCGCATACTAGGTACGCAAACAAGAGTTCCGGACCTAAATCATCACAATACAGTTCGCATACTGGATATGCATACCGTGTTGTATCCAGATGATCGGTTGTCACCCGGTCAAAAATAATTTCACTTTCTTGCTTTACTAAAATAAAGTAATATGCAATAAGAAAGAGTTCGTATCCACAGAGAGGCCTTTGTTGTTATGCAAATTTTCAGTTTCCTAGTAACCAAGGGGGGATGTTTTGATAATTCAAAGTAAATAAACTAATTTGAAAGCAAGTAATAATAAAGAAACTCAATAAGGGGAAAGTATTGGTCACGGGATAGTTTCATTCACAAATATGTATTCTCAACAATGACTAGAATTGATAAATTAATCTCTCATTTACTAAAAGTCCTAGGATACCTTGATCGCAAGAATATCCCGCTAATTCCCTGATTTCATCACAACCACATTAAAAGATGCATATGTGAATTCTTCCTAGAAAGCAACCTAAAGTGTAAAAGCACAATTAAGTTTAACTCCCTAAAAGCAATAAGTTTTCTGGAAAAAGACTAATCAAGGCAACCAAAATGTGTAAAAGCACTAAATCGATTTAACCCAAGTTATGATTCATATGTGACTAGTAGGATATCTCACTACAAGCACTACCCACATTTATGCTACTTAAAATCAGGGATAAACAACGTTTTCGTATTGAAAACCCTAATATAGCTCTAGATATGAATGCAAATCGGATTGATTCCGGACTCAACCAAACAAACAATCAAATCATAAATCAATATTAACAATGAATCATAAACAATAAACTTGAGACAAAACTAATTCATTGATTCAAAACTTATTTGTGAAATCCACTTATTATCCCATAACCAATAAATAGTATTTAGTTACTCATGGTATTTTGATTCAACATAATTATTATCATAAATAAAATGAAGACCATAAAAATAAATGAAAGCAAACCCTAGGCGTAGTTCTCTGCAAAAAGCTCCCGTAGAAGAATAATAATTGATTTTCAAAAGAATAGAAACTTTTTCTTTTTATAGCCTTCCCACTTTCCAAAATTAGGTCTTCAAAATCCATCACCAAAAAGTCCACCAAGCCCATGAACCATGTGTGAGAAACCCATGTGAAAATAAGTCCCAAAAATATGCTCGCCGGAAAACTGGTGCACTGGCCGGAAATTGGACGGAATCCGACGCCGGAAAGTTGCTACCGGCAACCTGAAAAGTCAAACGGTCAACCGGGGTCAACTCAGTCAACCTCAACGAGTCAACTCGAAGTCAACTGACTTAGTTGACATGAGTTAGTCAGGTCCAAGCCAAGTTTGTTGCAGTCATTGCACGGCCATGTTGGCTGTATTCTGTTGCACCTTCTGTCACTTACACTTGTTCACAGCCACCCATGATGGCTAGCTTCTGTAACTTCCCTGCAACTGCAAGTTCATTTCCAGTTCCATTTCACACAATCACCAGCTTCTACTCTTTATCTCAACACCAACCATGCTGCAAACTCCACTTCAGGCCATGCTATTCAACCATCTGCAGTTCACCATCTCAGTCATACCATCTCAGTTGCACACTTCATCTGTCCTAAAACCCTTCACAACAGCTGCACTATCTTTCACTTTTATCACCAGTCACAACCACCACTGGTTCAACCAATTAGCCTCATCTTTGCAACCAAAAGCATCATACCCTGCAACCTCTTCTCAGTCATCCTCTATAACCACAACTCATCGCCTCGGCCCCTACGAGCATCACTCGCCAACTACTCAAAAGATCATAGCTGCAACGTCTGTAACTCCAACAATCTCCATCCAAAGCTGAATTGCATACCCATCAAGATACCACCACAAATTCCAACAACACTTGCTCTGGCTCAACACCAGCAGCTCACAACTGCACCTGCAAGCACAGCACATCCTTGCCTTGTACACAGCCCTAAGACTCATAACTGGATCACATAACTCCTCGACCTAGCTGTGTTGGTTCTGGCCAAGGCCATTGCATATACTTAAAGTTGTGCAAGCCACAACCAATGATGCGCCATTGTGTCCCTTTACAGCTTCACTGCTTCCCTGTTACTTCATCACGGCTGCAGCAATCACTCTCCTGCTCTTTTAACTGCAAGACTTCAACTAAGCCTCATTCCAGAGCTGAACCTTCCCTCATCTGTAGCTCCAACTCCATCTGCAGTTCCAGCTCAGACCCTTGTTAACAATAACATAATCACCTCTTCCCTGCCATGCCAACTTCACACAACTCCTGTAGTTCACTTCACAGCTCTAGACTCACTGCGACATACTGCATCACCACAGATTCGAATCACTTATGCTCTTCATACAACCCAATACAACCACCAGAACCTGTAGCCAACAACACAATCAATTCCATTAACATCTGCAATACTTCTCAGGTCACAACCAATGGACAAACACAACTCTCCTTCCCTGCATTGACCCTGTAATGTGTTCATTCCATTTCACGGCCTCGCCTCTGTTAACGAATTCAGTTACAAAACTCCGTGGTAGCAGCAACATCTTCAGTTTCCTCCACTCGAATTCGGACCCTGTAATTGCACTTCTCATCTCAACTATTCTATGCATCTCTGCCACAAAACAACCTTGACATTCACTGGTTCATTGCGGTACCTCCATTTTAGCTGTAACTGCACCATTACCAAATCGGTTGTTGCAGTCTAACTCAGCATATAATAATTCCAAGCCATAGTACCACACAACACCTCTTCTTTCCTTCTGATCAATAACACCACTTCCAACTGCATCTGCACTGCTATTTCGGCAATGAGAACCAACACATGAGTTGCAGCTTCGATCACCAGTTCCAAAGCCTCTTACCAATTCCACCCTTCAATCTTCATTACAAACAACATCAACTTCAATTTCCGCTTTGTAGAATCATCATCTTCATATTTTTTCAACTTCAAACTCAGACTCTAATCGAAACCCCACAGCTCTCACTGTTAATCATCCATGGAAACCCATTTTCCATACCCTGTATTATCAACTCAAATCTACCAGAACACAAACTCATCTCACAAACTTAATCATCATCAGCTCAGTTCGACAACATCAGCTTCTTCTACATTTGCAATTTCACTACCAGAAATCAAAACCCTAGCTTCTCAATCGACCCAGATGTACACATCAAACCCAAAATCTGAACCAACCCATTTTCAACTGCAGTTCCAAAAGCAACAAACTCAACAATGAAATTGCCCTAACTTGTAGATCGATAGCCACACAGACCCATTTGATTCTTGAAATGAACCACAACACCACCATCACAGATCAAAACAAACCCAAGCTCTTAATTTCACTATTCAACTGAAATAAAGAAAACCTAACCTGATGGTGAATCCATGGTAATGATTTCTTCTTCTCATAGCTCATTCCCATTCCGCCTTCACTTTGTGACCTCTTCCTTCACCATCATCTTCTCAAAACAGTTGCCATGGTTTCTCTCAATATCTTCTGAAACTGGTTCTCAATAAAACCCACATCATTAGTTGCTCCTTCCTTATCTCCGTCCATCAATTTCTCGATCTGTATCTCAATTTCAGCAGCAAGAGTCTGCTTGTTTTTCCTTTTGTCCAAATTTCAGGTGAATGAGGTGAATGTGAGAAATATCTCTCAATTTTAGGTGTAGGAAAGGAAATTGTTATAGACACCCCACTGACTTGGATAAGGGATGCCCAGATCTGTTTAACTGTCGGCCAGCCAAACCGACTGACCTATTCACTCCTTCTCGTGCAGCCTAGCCTCGCTCCAAGTATCTTTCGCCCCGTGAACGGGGTCGTTTTGCCTTTTACGCTCCAAATGGGCACCTTCTTTCGCCAACCGCAACCATCTTTTACTCCTCATATTCACTTCTTTCCTTTTGCCCTGTTTCTTCTTCTTTTACTCCAATCGACTTCAAAGTACCTAACAAACTCAAATTCACACATAAGATACATAATTTACATGAAAACTCGCAAAGAAAGCATAAATACTAGATATAAAATTAGGTGTTTATCACACCTATCAAATTCCCCCACACTTAGACTTTGCTAGTCCTCGAGCAAATCAAACAAAAATAATTCTAAAAGATACATACAACTCCGTGACGTCGAGGCTACGGTTAATTTTAGCATAAATAACAAGCCTTTAAACCCCTAGGTGTCCCTAGTGGACGAGTTTTCGTCTCGTGAAGGTTTACAAGAGGTCTGCCTACAAAACCTATATTTCCAACTCCGTCTATTTGTGACAAATCAATGAACGAATCCAAAATTGACTACAGGAGGAGGTACCTTGCGCAAATTCAGTTCATAATTAAGTAAAAAAAAAGCTTAAATTAGATAGTCGAACAAGCCACAATACTCGGAAACTAACAAACCACAATCACAATGAAAAGATAAAGAAGATGGATATAGATGTAGATGTTGGCGAATGTTCACAAGTGTTCGATGTTTCCCATATCCTGTCTCGAAGGTCACTACTAAGATGAACCTATGCAACCTATTGGATTGAGTTACTGGTCAATTCTAGATTTAACACACTGGCATATACAAGGGAACCAGTGGCCAACAAACTTATTTCTACATCAACTCGCCGGCATATACAAGGGAACCAGGAGTGACTTTATTCAACAATAATAATAATAATATTTTCTTTTCTTTTTCTTTTTCTTCTTTCTTCTTATTTTTTTTTTAGACGGCATGATTAGATCTTTTGGATCCAAGCGCATGCTTCTTGTCAGCAAGTACGTGATAGTTGCCTTGGATCCTGCATTCCACGCTTGTTTAGGCGACGGAGACAGGGACTACGTTTCACACATACTGCTATTCCCAAGTGTCATTCTTTATTCCGTTTTGGTCTAATTGGTCGGTCTCTTTTTTTTTTTTTTAGCAACTCAATCACTCTAATCATCCTAGCAGCAATAACAACTCGATTTTTAGTGACCCACCAAAGCACTTAGAGAACAATAGATAAACATGGAAAAATAAAAAAAAATAGCATGTGATATGGTGATATTCCGAGATATGGTAACAACTATCATGGTATTTATGATTCATGAGCTATGTTCGTCCCTTTTAGTTAATTGGTTCCTCAACTCCTGCAATCAACATGGTTCCATCCACTAATGGTGTCATCCTAAAGGCACAAGTTTCTAGATTTCGGAGTTCAAAAAGCACAAATTTTTTCTTGGTTTTTCTATTTTTCTGATTTTTTTTTTTTTTTTTTTTTTTCATTGGCATAAAACTACTAAACGCATAAAACAAACTATACAAACATATAAATGCTCCCCCACACTTAAACTTTACACTGTCCTCAATGTAAAATTGAATCATCCAAAGAAGGTTCAAGGTGGGAAATTCCGCAAATGATATGCAAAAACAAGAAAATAAAGATAAAATGCTTAAAAATAAAAAGATAAAGGGAAAGATATAAAACCGGTGGGTTGCCTCCCACTTAGCGCTTGGTTTAAAGTCGTCAGCCCGACTATCTGCTTGCTTTCTATGACTCCTCCAGAGGGAGTGCATCCACAAAATTAGCTCCTTCCACCACTTCGGAAGTGAAATTCTCATAATATGGTTTCAAACGGTGCACGTTAACTTTAAGTTCCTTTCTGTAGCAATGCTACGAATTTCTACTGCACCATGAGAAAACACATTAGTAACAATAAAAGGTCCGATCCATCGTGACCTTAATTTACCCTGAAATAAATGCAAGCGAGTATTAAACAAAAGCACTTTCGCCCAACACAAAATTGTTTTCTAGAAATCATAGTATCATGAAAGGCCTTCGTTTTTTCCTTATAAATGCGAGAGCTTTCAAATGCATCATTGCGAAGCTCTTCTAGCTCTTGAAGTTGCAACCTCCTTTGCTTTCCAAACCCCATCCATCTCCATGTTGCATTGTTTAATCGCCCAAAACGCCTTATGCTCAATCTCCACGGGTAAGTGACAAGGTTTACCATACACAAGCCTAAAGGGAGACATCCCAATAGGTGTCTTGTATGCGGTTCTATATGCCCATAGAGCATCATTAAGTCGCATGCTCCAATCTTTCCTTGTTGGATTCACCGTCTTTTCTAGAATGGATTTCACCTCTCGGTTAGACACCTCGGCTTGTCCATTTGTTTGAGGATGATAAGGTGTTGCAACCTTGTGCGACACATTGTACTTCTTCAACAAGCTTTGTAAAAACCTGTTGTTGAAGTGAGAACCTCCATCGCTAATTATGGCTCTTGGAATTCCAAACCTTGCAAAAATATTAGTTTGCACAAAATCTGAAACAACCTTGGAATCATTAGTAGGGGTGGCCTTAGCCTCCACCCATTTAGAGACATAATCAACAGCAAGTAAGATGTAATAATTCCCATGCGAGTTGACAAAAGGACCCATAAAATCTATACCCCATACATCAAAAACTTCAATAAATTGAATAAAAGTTTGTGGCATTTGATTTCGGGCACCTAGATTGCCTGTTCTTTGACACCTATCACGAGTTGTACAAAATGTATATGCATCCTTAAACAAGGTTGTCCAATAGAAACCGCTTTCAAGTACCTTGTAAGCGGTTCTTTTACTTCCAAAATGTCCTCCGCAAGCATAGGAGTGACAAAATGACAAGATAGAATTAAACTCGGATTCGGGAACGCACCTTCTTATTACTTGGTCGCTGCCATGTTTCCATAAGTATGGATCATCCCATATGTATCGGTTCCCTAACCTCTTAAGTTTGTCCCTCTCAAAGACGAGACAAGTTCGTTGGGATTTGTTTAGTTACCAAGTAATTCACAATGTCTGCATACCATGGTTCTCCAAAGGCAATTGAGAATAGTTGCTCATCAGGAAACTTTCACGCAATGGGATAGCTTCCTTGTCCCACGGTAAGACGACTCAAGTGATCCGCAACGGTGTTCTCAATTCCTTTCTTGTCCTTGATTTCAATATCAAACTCTTGCAAGAGTAGAATCCATCGTATGAGCCTTGGTTTCGCTTCTTTCTTCATTAGCAAGTACCTAAGAGCTGCATGGTCAGAAAAGACAACAACTTTTGTACCAATTAGATAAGAGCGAAATTTCTCCAATGCAAATACAATAGCTAAAAAATCTTTTTCAGTGGTCGTGTAGTTTTGTTGGGCTTCATTTAACGTTCTAGAAGCATAGTAAATAGCATGAGGTATCTTCCCCTCACGTTGCCCAAGCACCGCACCAACCGCGTAGTCACTAGCATCACACATTAGCTCAAACGGCTTGCTCCAATCCGGTGGTTTAATGATAGGGGATGAAATCAAAAGTTCTTTCAAACGATTGAATGCCGCCATACACTTTTCATCGAAGTTAAAAACCACATCTTTTTGCAATAAATTGTAAAGTGGTGATGCTATCTTGGAAAAATCCTTGATAAATCTACGATAGAAACCTGCATGACCAAGAAAAGAACGTATCTCCCTCACCGTAGTGGGAGGGGTTAGAGCACGAATAAGGTCTATCTTAGCTTTATCAACTTCCAAGCCCTTAGAAGATATTATATGGCCTAAAACTATGCCATGAGTTACCATGAAATGGCACTTCTCCCAATTTAGCACAAGATTTGTTTCAACACATCTTTCAAGGATTAATGACAAGTTGTTCAAACATAGGTCAAATGAATCACCAAAGACACTAAAGTCATCCATAAACACTTCAATGATGTTTTCAACATACTCGGAGAAAATACTTACCATACGCCTTTGAAAGGTAGCTGGATCATTGCACAAGCCAAAAGGCATCCTTCTATAAGCAAAAGTGCCGAAAGGACAAGTGAAAGTAGTTTTCTCTTGGTCCTCCGTGCTATCACAACTGATTGTACCCGAATAACCATCAAGGAAGCAATAATAAGCATGTCCGGCTAAACGTTCAAGCATTTGATCAATAAAGGGTAAAGGAAAATGATCCTTCCTAGTAGTGGCATTCAACTTTCTATAATCAATACAAACCCTCCAACCGGTTTGCACACGAGTTGGGACAAGTTCATTTTCATCATTCTCTACCACCGTTACCCCTGATTTCTTTGGTACAACTTGTACCGGGCTCACCCACTTGCTATCGGATATGGGGTAGATAACACCCACTTCCAAGAGCTTGAGTATCTCCTTTTTCACAACTTCCATCATGGGAGGGTTCAAACGACGTTGCGCGTCCCTTGTAGGCTTTGCATCGTCCTCCAAACGAATCTTATGCATACAAACGGCAGGGCTTATACCCTTGATATCGGCGATTGTCCATCCTATGGCCGTCTTGTGCTTCCTTAACACCCGTAGAAGTTTTTGCTCCTGTAATTCACTAAGCTCGTTAGAAACAATCACAGGTAACTCTTCATTATCACCCAAGTACAAGTACTTTAAGTGACTTGGAAGAGGTTTCAATTCCAACTTTGGAGATTTAACAATAGAAGGTAAAAGTTGTTCATCATTTGCGTGGTAAAGAAATAAAAGAGATATTGTGAGTTTAGGACATCCTTGTAGTGAGTTGAGATCACCAAGGGCTTCCTTAACTTCGTTACCACACTCAACACCGTCATCCATGGTTGTAGTTAAAACAGTTTCCAAAGCATCATCATGATTCAATTCAAACACTTGTTGAGCCAATGTATCCAAAACATCAACGGAGAAACAAGAGTGGACATCACTAGGATATCTCATCGTCTCGAAAATGTTGAAACGTATTATTTCTCCATCGAACTCCATAGTCAACGTTCCCTTGTCCACATCAATAATGGTTTTCGCCGTTTTCATGAAGGGACGCCCAAGTAGCAATGGAAGAGACGAGTCCGGTGAACCTTCATCCATCTCTAACACACAAAAGTCACTGGGAATACAAGTTGATTAACCCGCACAAGAACATCCTCGACAATACCCATTGGGTAGACATTAGAACGATCGGCTAATTGCAACACAATTCCGGCCTTTTTCAAAGGACCTAGATTAAGTGAATTGTACATAGATGCAGGCATAACATTAACGGATGCACCTAAATCCAACATTGCTTTATTAAAAGTGGTGTTACCAATTGTGACGGAATGTCAAAGCTACTGGGTCTTTGTATTTCGGTGGGAGTTTGTGTTGTAAGATTGCCGAAGCATTCTCCCCACACTCAACACTTCATTACCTTTGAGCCTTTGCTTATTGGTACACAAGTCCTTCAACACTTTTGCATACTTGGGAACTTGCTTGATAGCATCAAGCAGTGGTATATTCACATGAATCTTCCTAAGAACGTCTAAAATCTCCTTTTCTAGTTCCGCCTTCTTTGAACTTGCAAATCTGCGAGGAAAAGGTATAGGAGGAACATAAGTAGAAACCGGAGTTTTAGAGTTAGGAATTGGTACCTCGGGTGTTTGGGGAATTTCATCCCTCTTTTCTTCCAAAACCGGCTCCTTTGGAGCTTCCTCTTCACCCAAATCAGCAACTTCGGGTTGCACAAGTTGTGTACCACTTCTCAATGTAATTGCATTAACACCCTCTTTTGGGTTGATAGGTTGAGAAGGAAGTCTCCCACTATTTTGTGCCTTCAAATTGTTGATATCAACCGCCATGGAGCCTACTTGAGTCGCAAATCCTTGATAGCACTCTTAGTTTCTTGTTGGCTCTCCTTGAACATGGTAGAAATACCTTGCATCATTGTATGTAACTTTGCATCGATATCGGAACCTTGAACCGATTGTTGTGGTTCTTTGAAATTGTTGTTGTTGCGGTTGAAATTGTTCTTTGTTGTTGTTGTTGGAATTGTTGTTGTTGGGGTTGAAATCCACTCGAACGATTGAAATTTGGTTGTTGGACCGCACCTTGCTTGTTGGCATAGCTGAAATTTGGATGATCTCTCCATCCCGGATTGTAGGTGTTGGAGTAGGGATCATACCTTCTTTGTTGGTTTGGAAAACCGCACTAGCTTGCTCCATCTCTTCACCATGTGAAGGTAAAATAACATGCAGCCATCCTTTGAATCATTTGCTCCATATTGTCCATCCTTTGATCACGGTGTGATGATGACGAATCACTAACTTCATGCACTTGCCTAACCATTGGTTCACCTCTTGTGTAGAATTGTTGCGAGTTCGCAGCCATGCTTTCAATCAACTCGGCAGCTTAGGCCACCGTCTTGTTCACTAGAGCACCACCACCCGCAACGTCTAGAAGATATCTATCACTTGATTGGAGTCCTTCGTAGAAGTACTGGATTATCATAGCATCACTAACTTGATGGTGTGGACAGCTTGCCACCAATCTCTTGTACCTCTCCCAACATTCATACAATGATTCTCCAACATGTTGCTTTATTCCACAAATCTCTTTGCGAATTTGAGTGGCCTTAAACGCAGGAAAATACCTCTCTAGAAAGATTTTCTTCAAACCGTTCCATGTAGTGACACTCCCGTGTGGCAAACAATACAACCAATCCTTAGCGCTGTCCACCATAGAAAATGGAAAAACTTTCATCATTGCACCATCGACTTGGTCTCACTGGAAGCATAGCCTTGACAATGGTATAGAACTCCATGAGATGCTTGTTTGGGTCCTCATTCGCCATACCATGAAACTTTGGCAACTCTCTAAGCAGCCCGGCTTGATCTCGAAAGTTGAGTTTGTTTGGATACACCATTGTTGTGCATCAAGCCTATGAGAAGCCAAATCCTTGAGTGTACGGTTTGCATTGTCACATAACTCCTCGACCTAGCTGTGTTGGTTCTGGCCAAGGCCATTGTATATACTTAAAGTTGTGCAAGCCACAGCCAATGATGCGCCATTGTGTCCCTTTACTGCCTTCATCGTTTCCCTCGTTACTTCATCACGGCCGCAGCAATCACTCTCCCGCTCTTTTAATCGCAAGACTTCAACTAAGCCTCATCCAGAGCTGAACCTTCCCTCATCTGTAGCTCCAACTCCATCTGCAGTTCCAGCTCAGACCCTTGTTAACAATAACATAATCACCTCTTCCCTGCCATGCCAACTTCACACAACTCCTGTAGTTCACTTCACAGCTCTAGACTCACCTGCGATAATTTGCATCACCATGATTCGAATCACTTATGCTCTTCATACAACCCAATACAACCACCGTAACCTCGTAGCCAACAACACAATCAATTCCATTAACATCCGCAATACTTCTCGTGTCACAACCAATGGACAAACACAACTCTCCTTCCCCGCATTGACCCCGTAATGTGTTCATTCCATTTCACGGCCTCGCCTCGTTAACGAATTCATTACATAAAACTCGGTAGCAAAGAACATCTTCAGTTTCCTCCACTCGAATTCGGACCCTGTAATTGCACTTCTCATCTCAACTATTCTATGCATCTCTGCCACAAAACAACCTTGACATTCACTGGTTCATTGCGGTACCTCCATTTTAGCTGTAACTGCACCATTACCAAATCGGTTGTTGCAGTCTAACTCAAAGATATAATAATTCCAAGCCATAGTACCACACAACACCTCTTCTTTCCTTCTCGATCAATAACACCACTTCCAATCCGCATCCGCACCGCTATTGCCTCGCAATGGTAACCAACACATGAGTTGCAGCTTCGATCACCAGCCCAAAGCCTCTTACCAATTCCACCTTCAATCTTCATTACAAACAACATCAACTTCAATTTCCGCTTTGTAGAATCATCATCTTCATATTTTTTCAACTTCAAACTCAGACTCTAATCGAAACCCCACAGCTCTCACTGTTAATCATCCATGGAAACCCATTTTCCATACCCTGTATTATCAACTCAAATCTACCAGAACACAAACTCATCTCACAGCTTAATCATCATCAGCTCAGTTCGACAACATCAGCTTCTTCTACATTTGCAATTTCACTACCAGAAATCAAAACCCTAGCTTCTCAATCGACCCAGATGTACACATCAAACCCAAAATCTGAACCAACCCATTTTCAACTGCAGTTCCAAAAGCAACAAACTCAACAATGAGATTGCCCTAACTTGTAGAT
Source organism: Papaver armeniacum (assembly GCA_023531295.1). Lineage (NCBI taxonomy): Eukaryota > Viridiplantae > Streptophyta > Magnoliopsida > Ranunculales > Papaveraceae > Papaver > Papaver armeniacum. The sequence goes on from JAJJWW010004056.1 coordinate 308,733, forward strand.
CGATAGCCCACATGACTCCATTTGATTCTTGAAATGAACCACAACACCACCATCACAGATCAAAACAAACCCAAGCTCTTAATTTCACTATTCAACTGAAATAAAGAAAACCTAACCTGATGGTGAATCCATGGTAATGATTTCTTCTTCTCATAGCTCATTCCCATTCCGACTTCACTGTGACCTCTTCCTTCACCATCATCTTCTCAAAACAGTTGCCATGGTTTCTCTCAATATCTTCTGAAACTGGTTCTCAATAAAACCCACATCATTAGTTGCTCCTTCCTTATCTCCGTCCATCAATTTCTCGACCAGATATCTCAATTTCAAAGCAGCAAGAGTCTCGCTTGTTTTCCTTTTGTCCAAATTTCAGTGAATGAGGTGAATGTGAGAAATATCTCTCAATTTTAGGTGTAGGAAAGGAAATTGTTATAGACACCCCACCGACTTGGATAAGGGATGCCCAGATCGTTTAACTCCGTCGGTTTCGCCAAAACCTGACCCTATTCACTCCTTCTCGTGCAGCCTAGCCTGCTCCAAGTATCTTTCGCCCGTGAACCGGTCGTTTTGCCTTTACGCTCCAAATAGGCACCTTCTTTCGCCAACCGCAACCATCTTTTACTCCTCATATTCACTTCTTTCCTTTTGCCCTGTTTCTTCTTCTTTTACTCCAATCGACTTCAAAGTACCTAACAAACTCAAATTCACACATAAGATACATAATTTACATGAAAACTCGCAAAGAAAGCATAAATACTAGATATAAAATTAGATGTTTATCACACCTATCACCAGACATGGGTAATTGTTCTAAACTCTCATTTCAATCATTGAAACATCCTTAGAAGACAACCATAGTAATCTCACACATACCATTAGCTTCAAGTAATTTTCAAATGATCGAATGATCAATACGAAACTTCCCGAGCAAACATCAAATGACTGTCTCACACAAATCATATAAGATGTTCAAGGTAGTTTTAACATGATCATCTTTTGATTTAATATTTAGTTTCCAGCAAATAAATTGTTTCCAACTAAACTCGTCAAGAATACGATGAACATAGCCAAAGAAAAAACCTTCCAACACATATTTCGAGAAATAGATAAGTGAGATAAACTCATCTCGAAATATAGCTATACGACTTAGTCGCATTAGAAGATTGAATATAATAGACTTCTGAGTGATAGATAAGTTTTAGTCTCCACATACCTTTTGTTGATGAATTTCCTCCAAGCTCCTCAGTAGATCTTCTTCTTCAATTGGTGAACGTCGTGAAGTCTAAAGCTCAACTACACATTCTATCCTTTAGGGGGAAACCACCATTCTTCATCTTCTTTGTAATATGATTAACTAAATAATTTATTGATTAAGGATGAATTCAATGTTCTTAGCGTGAAACTTTATTATTAATACAAATATGTTCGGAGTTTCTATCATCATCGTTTGTTTTCACTATATCTAGGGTTTATGATTGATTAACTAGATTGTTTGGAGTGCACGCTAGATTAATCTATTGATCATTCTATTGCTAGTAAAGGGTTAGGATATTTGTGTAATTGTTGAATAATCCTTACACAATTAGAGAACGTGAGACCTCGTAGAGGGATTATATGGAGGAATTGTGTGTGAAGACAACACTAGTAAGTGGAGCTTGCGCTAAGAGTCTAACTGCTATGATCAACCTAAGTTCACATAAATTAAAGCTTCCCAATGGGTTTCACCTTGAGTGCGCTACTACTTGGTGGTTCGGTTGGATAGAACTTGATATGCGAGCGCTTCGGTATCCGGTTACATAAGGAACTTTGGAAATAACACTGCTCTAGATGTTATTCTACGGTTGGTCATGAATGGTTCTAACGAAAGATAAATAAGTATTCTAATCCAGTTAATGCTTGGTAGCGGCGAAGGATTCCTTGATCATCTGTTTTCTTTATTAGAGTCATCTTATTTATCTTAAAACCAATCCCCCTTTGTTATTTACTTTATTTTGCTAATTCAAATAACCTATCAATTACACAGCTTTCTGTGGGAATGATCTCTTACTACCGCTATATTACTAGTTAATTAGTGGGAAATATATTTATTAATTTGTTGTGCCTACGACAGCCCATACAAGTACCGATCCTAACTTATGTCATGAGTCAAGGTAGAAACGGTCAAATAGGCAAAACCGATTTCCGTAGTCACGTACACTTTAGGGTTTGTGTGATTCTAGAAATTGAGTTTGCAAAATACGAAAGCTCAAGATGTTGACATAATGAGTAATTCGAACATGAGCTGAAATCTTATTTATTAGTTGTTCAAAGATATTCCTTAATACTCAAGGTGAGATCCCAAACCGAAATGGTTGAGAATCTTTTAAGATTTTCGAATGAATATGTTTTTTTTTACCAGAAAACAAAGCATATCTATCGAAAGATATATTATCTAGCTAATATTGAGATGTCTGTGAAGAATTTCGATTATACAGTTGGATATTGGTTGTAATTAGACAAAACCGAATTTAGGTGTTTATTGCTTATCATGAGAATATTTTCGATAATGGAAATTTCTTAATGTCCCATCTTCCTAGGTCTATAAATAGTCTAGTTTGTTCTTCTTACAAATTCATCCTGAGGCAGGCACTTCGTTTCGGAGAGGAAAGTAACCTAATTAGGCGAAATCTCTTACGTCCTCTAGTTTAAAGACTTATGTGGGACCAAGAAGCGTCTAGATAGTAACGTTGATGGAAAACTAGAATTTGCATTGTTATTTTTGTTTTTGATTATTGATTTGATTGACTACCAGTTGTTAGCTCTTGATTGCACTTAGTTTGATTATTCTTGAGAGCCTTCTCTTCTGACATAAGGTCGCTAAAACTAGATCAAAAGATTAGCGGTAGTTCAGATCTGATTTTAGATGTGACGTTGATGTAGTTGCAGGAAATCCTACAATACATCCCTCACAAGAATTCATAATAATCAACCCATCTTTAAGATTAATAATCACACTTTTTATTAATTGAGTTAAAGAACTTTTACAAAAAGGAAATGAAATCAAGAATACAACTATTGCTCTAGACTTTCTCTCTTCTCAAAACTTTCCCTCTACTCTCAAAAGATCTCTCTCTTTCTCAAGCCTGTTCGTCTCTTTATATAGGGTATTACATAGTGGATGATAGCTAATCTGTCCTTTATTTTCGGATCTGACTTGCGATATTCTCGCAAGTATGCAAGTGTTGAACTTCGCAACACTCCTAAATCTCGCTAGGTCTCCACATCTTTCTCGTGTTTATGCTGTCGTCATCTGTTGCGTCATTTCTGTAACCAGTCTGCGATATTCTCGCAGTGTGTTGTATAAAGATTTCGCAAAGGTACTGATGTTGCGATATTCTGATCCTACATCTTGCCTCTTCTCATGTCTTCTCTGCGAAGGAGAGAATGTCATGAGAATTAGTACTTCAAAATGCCGCAGCCGTTCATTTTTCCATATTCTTCTGTATTAACATGATTCTGTACTTTTACGCAGAATTTATTACAAGTATCCCTTCTTCCATCCATTTCTTGACACGTCTTTTTCAACTGCTATTTCTAAACCGTTCACGTATACTCTTCGCATAAAATGTGCTTATCTTCTCGAGACTTCTTCTCTCTATATATATTCTTCTCATTCTTCTCTTCTTCTTTTTTATTTTCCTTCTCATTTTTTCTGCAACTTTTCTTCACCGTTTCTCCGTAAATTCCGCTCCTGCTGCTGTAAATTTTCTTGTTTCTACTTCTTTTGATATTTAATTTCTTCGTCATTCCCATACTGAAAATGGCTCCAGCTGGTCGTAAATATGAAACTTCTCTTGAAGGAATTCAGAAAGATATCGAATGGAGAGGTTTTACATTAGCCACCATTCCCGATCAAGGAGCTAAATCCATTCTTTCTGCTAAATTATTTTCTGATCATCATTGTGATGATGAAGAAATCATAATTTCGCTTGGTCAGATTCTCGCTGGCCTTCCTATCCCTCTTTATGATCCAAATCTTCCCTTGTTTTATGAAATTCTTGCTCATGCGAAATTCTCGCGAGCCATCTACCAATTGAGTGGGGACTGCATTCGCTTAATGCTTTAATTCGCCAATCGCGGTGCTGGTAAAGGATATCTCTATCCAAAAGAAGTTAGGGATCCTGAATATGAGGATTTAGAAATACTCGCTGAAAAATACACCGTGGAGAGTTTCTTTGAAAATTATGAAGTAATAAACATGAAAAATGATAAAACTCGCTGGGGTGCTCGCTTGAAGAGGAAAGAAAATGTTGCCAGCGATAGAATACTTATGCGGGACATTGATTGGCATTCGGAAAGAATAATATTCCTCGTCACTCTAAAGACGACAGATGGTGCGTCTTTCCACTTTGGTTTTGAAGGGACCTTATATTTGGGTTCAAATGTGCTTTCTCGCGAATCTCGCCACTTATCAACCTTGGGTATTTAATTGGCCAGAGAAAGCGAAAGAGGTATGTCTTCAAATCTTGCTCACTTCATAATCTTTAATTTGTTGTTACTTTCTTGTTATCTAATTCTTGCGAAAATTTTAGATTAAAAAGCTGAGATCGAGCTATAATAGGACTGGGAAGGCTAGCACTTTATCTGCTATACGCTCCATCACAGATGAAGTAAGAAACATTTTTTTATACTTTTAATAATATTGTTGCCTCTGTTTCTTATCTTCATTTGTGTGCAAAGGTTGATGTTGTAGTTGTTGAAGAAGAAGAAGGATCTAAGGTTGCGAAGACCAAAGGTAAAGGTTCTCTTCGCAAGGAGAAATCTGATGTCCCACCTTCAAAGAAGCGAAAAGTTCATTCTTATTCTCCTTCAAATCTTCGATCTGGCGAAAATTCTGATGACGATGATGATGATGATGTTGATACTTCTTTCGCAAGAGAAGATTTTCCAGCTGAATCTTCTATGGCACAACTGTCTAGCATCTTCTTTGACTCCATGCAAGGGATCGGGGATGATCATCTCACTGGCACATGCAGAGCTCTTGCGAACATCTGTGATGCCCCTTTACTAGATGGTGGTGATTCTCTTCATGTGGTCTCCAAATCAGTGACTCCTAGCTTTCTGAATTCTCTTGGTATCTTGGCATGCCTTCATTTCTCTTTTTCTTCATAATTATGATTTAAAGTTATACTATATCTTGACAATTTTTTTATTTTCCTTCGCAGGCTGGGAAAGCTTCTTTCGCTGTTGCCTCAGATTTGGAAAAGAGACGTGGTATTATTGAAAAGAAGAATCTTCAATTTCGCAAGAGAAACGAAGAACTGGAGGCTGAAGTTGTTGATCTTCGCGAGAAGAACAAACAATTAGAAGCTGATTCTTCTTCTCAAAAGGATAAAATATCTAGTCTTCAGGATTCCAATAAGCAACTTTATGGTATGAGACTTTTCATTTTTCCTTTGTTTTATTTTCTCATTATCCTCCCTCATCTAACTTATCATTTTCGCAGATGTCTATAATCTTTCTGATGAAGCCATTATCCTTCACACATTCCCCAATTCTATGGATAATAATACCCTCCTTGAACACCTTAATAATTCCTTAAATAGTTTTTCAAATGACAAGATTAAATCTCTTCCCATAGATGAACTCAGATCCAAACTTTGCCTCTTAGAAATTGACCATAGATCCAGTTTGGGCTTAGCCAACCAATTTAAGCGTTTCTATCTTTATTCTAAAGAGGAAATTAATGCTTTAAGAACCAAGATCAGTGATCTCATAGATGATAAAGATCGCATCGCTAGACAAGGTGCTCAAGCGTTAGCGAAATTCCAGAAAACTCTTCTTGAGGTTCAAATTGAACGAGACGAATCTAACCGCAAAAATGTTGTACTTAGCGAAAGAGAGAATCAAATTCGTTCCCTTATTCTCATAAATAATGATGATGAGTTCGCTTGGGCTGCGAAAGTTCTAGATGACGCCAGAAATAACTTAGGTGTAAATGTTAGTCTTCAATCTTAGCAAACGTCCTTGGTTAGGGATATGATTTCTGACAGAGAAGGTTGTTAATTGTTCTTCTTTATTTATTGTTCGTCTTTCATAAATTATTACCAAGTTGTTGATTCATTGTTATATGTTCGTAGAAGCTGAAGGGAGGTTCCTCAAAATAATTGAAGAGCTTGAGTCTGAAAAGGAGCAGCTCGCAGAGGATCTTTCTTCTCGCAATGATAAATGCTCTAGACTGAAGAGTCAACTAAATATTACTGTTGCGAACTTTAAGAATGGCGCTATTCTTTTTCGCAATCAGACTATTAAGACGGTCTGCGACGAAAATAACATCCCTCATTCTACATATCCTTGCCTTTTAGAAGAAATCCCCAAGAATGCACCTCCTCTGGATATTTCTGACAGTGATGCTAGCGAAGAAGAGGAATCTGATAGAGGATCTGATGAAGATGATGAAGAAGAGGAGTCAAACAAGAAATAGTTTTGTTTCCTTCTTTCTCTTTTTGTAATATATGTACATTCATTCTTTTAATCTCCAATCTTTGTAATCTTTTGCTGCGAATTTCTTGAATCTTCAAATGCAAGTTCTACCTTTTTTTGTTCCTTTCTGCACATATTCAAAAAGCAATTCTTTTTTGCAATATGGTTAATCAATATATTATCAATCTTCCATTTTATGTGTGCGTAAATCTATCATATGGAGACAAATAACATGTTCTTATTCTATTCATTCCCATACTTGCCTCTGTTATTTGTATTCAAATGAATGATTAAGCAAGTTACTTTTGAATAGCAACATGTTGATAGATGTATTCATGCCTCAGTCTCGCAGCTGTTTCTGCTGAATTTTCGCAATTAGATATTTCTTGGTTTCTTCCAAGATTTCATTTTTTCTTTTTCTCTTATGTGGTCTTATTTTGCCTTCCTAGTTAAAGGTCTTATTTTGCCACCTCTTGTCATTGCGACAAAATCGCAGGACGTCTTTACACTTTCATGTAATGACCCATTGATCTTGTCTTATCATTTCTCTAGTATTATTGCCTCTGCAGGATATTTTTCATGCGACAATATGACAGGCCTAAATATTCTTGCGAACATAAAGCCCCATGACATTTCCGTCTTGCGACGAAATCGCAGGACGTCCTTACACTTTCATGTATTGACCCAATGATCTCGTCTTATCTTTCTCTTTTGTATTATTGCCTCTTCAGGATTGTCGCACAAATATGAAAAGCCTAAATTTTCTTGCGAAAATAAAGCCTCATGACATTTGCGTCTTAAGACACTTATCAGCTCCCTAATGGAGGGTGCCGCCATTATCTTCCCCCTGGTTGCCCCTTCAAGGAGGCGTACCTCTACCATACAAGGTTGGCTCCTCCCATCCGGTCTTAACAACAACCAGTTGTTTTCGCACCTCTTATCCCTTTTACCTATAGGGCTTATGGTTACGAGATCGCACCCTAAGTTTCTTGGGTCGAAAAGATACGTCAAGACTTGCCAAGAATGGCCGAGACACTTCAAATGCCCCAGGCACTCTTAGCTCAACCGTGTACCTCGGCGCCTTGATCAGATGCCTCACTCCTTATAAGAGACCCTCGGTCGTCCAACCTAAGTCATAAGCTTAGGTTGAAAATCCAAGGTACCTCTCCTGGATGGGCTTTATTGACCCCAAATCTCCATGACTCAGGTTCCAGGGCGGTGTAACCTTTTTGCTGAGCCATGCAAACAGGTACCCCCTTCTATGACGCACTTTAGGTCTTACATTTGCCTCTTGCGAAATTTTGATTTCGCGAACTAGGGTGTACGCCATAGAAGGTTCGCCCCTTTCTGATTGTTTTGTTTCTTCTTCTGTATATCAGTTCTTTTGTAATTTCGCAATCTCATCTTTGTCATTCATAAAATATATTTTCTTCTTCTGCATATCAGCTCTTTTGTAATCTCGCAATCTCATCTTTGTCATTCATAAAATATATTTTCTTCTTCTGCATACTCTTTCGCAATCTCATCTTTGTTATTCATAAATACATTTTTCTTTCTTCTCCCAATTTTTACTTTGGCAGTCAACAAGTACATTCATTCTTTAAGTCTCTTACTTCTGCTACTTTCTGCCTCTGCATTTTTGAAATTTTCTGTTATTTTCTTATCTTTTGCAAAACCTTCGCCACTTCTTATCTTCAGCATGCATTGGTTTCGCAGCGTCTCTTCTTCTCTCTGTTTTATTGCATCTACCATCAATCTTTCACTTTTTTGCTTCTCTATGATGTTATGTTTACAATTCTTCTTCTTCGCAGCTCTTTCTTCGCAAGATTCTATATCAATTTCATAACACTTCTTTCCTTCAACCCAATCTCCTTTTATGATGCCAATACCACTGGGATGAGGGAAATTGATACATTGATGGAAAGTCGATGCTACACCTAGAATCCCATGTAACCAGGGTCATCCAATCAATGTGTTGTATGGTGATTCCACATCGACTACACAGAACAGAATTTCAGAGGACAATCTTTTCAATGGAATTCGCATATTGACTTCTCCTTTAGGCTTATTGGCAGTACCATTAAAACCATAGATTTTATAGGTTGAAGGTATTAGATCTTCATCTTTTCCTCCCATAGTTTTGTAAGCATGATAAAAAAGGATATCCACAGGACTTCCAGTATCGATTAAAACTCTGTTGATTGCCCGTGAATTCTCAACTTCATCATCTTCACCATCACTAGGTTTTGGGTTAATCTCCAATCTTACCACTAATGGGTTATCGTGCATCTTGCCATCCTCAGGTACTTCTTCTGCGGTGAAGGAAATAGTCTGATTTTGCCATTCTTTCAGTGGCGATGCCTTCGCAATGTTCATTATTTCTCTATCATCGGCATCTCTTGCGAAGACTCTGCTGAGAGTGTTATCGTGAAAGTCTTCAATCGTTCTGTACGAATGTACAATATAGTGACAAAACAGATTCTTTGCCTTTGCTCCAATTTCTATTATAAATGTTTCTCCTCCTTTTGTTGTATTTACTCTGCGAATTTCTGGTGGTGATGGTAATGGTTGAGACTGGGGTTGGTTTTTTAGAAAATGATTTAGTTTCCCTTGATCTATCATTCTGAGGATGGTTCTTTTTATATTTCTGCAATCATTTGTTGAGTGTCCATGAAAATGGTGATAAGAACAAAATTCATGACTTCTGTCGCTTGGAGGTGGTTCACTCCCCATGTTCCATGGCGCGGGTATGTTTTCCATCAAGATTATAGCTTCCCATATTTTCTCCACACTAGCATTCAGTGGTGGCATTTTAATTTCTTCCCATATTATCTTATGACTTCCCCGTCCTCTGTGATGGTTTTTCCTCTGACCTCCATAAGTTTCTTGTGGCTGGTCAAGTCTTTGAATTTTGTTATTTCCACCACGACTATAGAAGTTTCTTTCTCTCTCGAATTCTTCTTGATCACGACTTCCCATGGCTACTAGTTTCTGCTGATTATCTCCCATTATCCTTTCTTGTTGTCCTTGCGAAGTGCTCGCCACTGTACTTATCAACTTAGGTAACAAGCTTGCATTCACTGCTTTTGAACTTGTGTTCGCAACTGGGTATGATTCCATTTCATTTTGCTTTTCCTCAAGAGCAATATACTCCTCCTGAAATTCTCGCAACTCAGTCATTGTGATCGTATCATTGGTTCTGAAAATTTTAATGTATAACAGATTGGTTGCGAACATAGCGTTAACGAATGATAGAATGAGATATCTCTCGTCCACACGACCAGCCATATCACTTCACATTGTCTTCCACCTCATGGTTAGATGTTTCAAACTTTCGCCAACCCTTTGCTTTAACCCAAATACATCTTCAATGCCAGGTCGCGAGGAATTGTTACTTATATACGCCCCTAAAAATGTAGCCTGCAAATGGTTGAAAGATGTTATGGTATTCTTTGGAAAACCTTCAAACCATTTCAAGGCCTCTCCTGTTAAACTTGATGCAAAATATTTTCACAATACAACATCATGGTTTTCCCATTGTAGCATACATCTCACATAAGCTTTGATGTGTTGTACTGCACAAGTTGTTCCGTTAAAAATGCTGGTTAACGCAGGTAAATTGCACTTTGGGGGTATTCCTCCTAATTGTACTTCTTTTGTGAATGGGGTTTTTGTAGCTTCTTTTATGGCTTCATCCAGTTGTCTCCTGCCTCCTTCTCTTTTATTATTTAACATTCCTCTCATTTCCGCTAGCTCTCTCAAAGTTTGTTCATTTACACCAAAATTTGGATCCATTGGTCTTTTTAACTCCGCCTCTCTTCTTCTGCGTTCATATCTGTTTTGACTTTCTTATTCATCATTTTCTTCTCGTCTTTCTCTGGGATATTCTCTTTCATTTCTTTCATTAATTCACACACCATTATATTTCTCATTTTCTCTTCTTTGCCACCTTTCAACTCTCCTTTGTACTCTATCATATTCTTCATGATATTATCATTATTGCGATTTTGTTCACGCCTTCTTTCTCGATTATCATGATTGTTCTGGCGAATTGCCTCTTGTAGCTCTTGTTCTTCCACTTCTGCTCTCAGTCTTTCCCTCTCGCAAGCTAGGCGTGCTTGTTCAGTGTAATGTCTTTTGATTTCATCTTCAATTATTTGTCGATTTCTTTGAACTTCTCTCCCATGTAATGTTCTCCTTCCTTCTTCCTGATTTTCTTCGCCATCTTGATTATTTCGCCCCTGACGTTGTCTATTTCCCTGATTTCTATCGTTTTGTCCATTTTGAAGAGTTTCACTACGTTGGATATTACGATCTTCCATTACTTCTCTTCTTTCACGACGTTCTTCGTCTGGATTTTGTACTTCCTCTCGAGATTCTTCATTAGCATTTTCTACATGAAGATTTCGTCTTATTTCTTCTCTAACTGATCTTGAACTTGATCTTGTAGTGCTTCTTGACCTTCTACTTTGTAATCTCATGTTTTCCATCCTCAACTCATGATTTTGCCTTGTCAGATTTTCACGTTCTTCTGCTTCTAATCGCCTTTCTTCATGTATTGTTTGCCTCAATGCCTCTAACGCTGCAATCTCTTCATTTCCATGAATTATTCCTCCAATTACATCTTGGTCTCTCTCCTCTCGTCCATTGCTTCCTAATTGCTGCTCTTCTCCCATTTCATCTGCAGAATCTGATCGACAAGTATGTACACTGACTCTGTCATAATCCACAGTTCTATTTTGTATTGGTGTACGTTGAATTGGCGGTTGAACTTGATTTTCTCTATTTTTTCTTGTGTTCACTCTTGAAGATTCCTCCATTTCATCTCTCCCTTTTCCAGCAAGTCTCCTACTCCGTCTAACAGTTGTTGGTTGTTTTGATGTATTTCTTCTTCTAGCCATTTTTCAATCTTAATGAGTTATTGAAAATTATATGAAATTCTTTATCTACTACTCCAAATTCTTTCAAATCACAATATAAATCTTCAATCCCTGTTTCTAGCGCCATTATGTAGTTGCAGGAAATCCTACAATACATCCCTCACAAGAATTCATAATAATCAACCCATCTTTAAGATTAATAATCACACTTTTTATTAAGTGGAAATTGAAAAAATACCCCTCCTTTTCAAGGGTCTTCACAAATACCCTTAAGGATTTCACAAATACCCCTAAAGGGTATATTTTAAGTTTTTAGGGTATAGTTTTTGGCACATCTAAAATTATATTAAGTCAATTCAACCTCCGTAGGAGGTTGGGTTGACGTTTTCACGTGTCAAGAACATACTAGTTCATTTTCATTATCTAAAAAAGTACTAGTTCATTTTCATTATCTACTTAAAAAATACCACTTAGGGGTATTAATAAAATGGACAGGGGTATTTGTGAAGGCCTTATATTCTAGGGGTATTTAAATAATGTTCCCTTTTATTAATTGAGTTAAAGAACTTTTACAAAAAGGAAATGAAATCAAGAATACAACTATTGCTCTAGAGTTTCTCTCTCCTCAAAACTTTCCCTCTACTCTCAAAAGATCTCTCTCTTTCTCAAGCCTGTTCGGCTCTTTATATAGGGTATTACATAGTGGATGAAAGCTAATCTGTCCTTTATTTTAGGATCTGACTTGCGATATTCTCGCAAGTATGCAAGTGTTGAACTTCGCAACACTCCTAAATCTCGTTAGGTCTCCACATCTTTATCGTGTTTAGGCTGTCGTCATCTGTTGCGTCATTTCTGTAACCAGTCTGCGATATTCTCGCAGTGTGTTGTATAAAGATTTCGCAAAGGTACTGATGTTGCGATATTCTGATCCTACAGTTGACTTGTGATCATCCATTATTAACAGACTCCATTCTGTGTGTAATCGATCACAAGTTAGAATTAAGTTTGTTATTGTGCAGGTATAGAAGACTATTGAAGATTTGAAGACGAGAAAATTTTCTTATTGGTTTCGTATCTTTGTGATTTGATTCGTGCACAAACTAGATCGGCTAGGATCTGACTAGATCTAAGTTTATCTTTTGATAAACTTGTTATTGCTAGTCGTATTTAGATCGACAAGCTATCATTTGGTGTACTCTTAAGTATCCGAATCTGGTACTTCTGTTAACTTAATCTAATTAACTTGTTAATCCAGATCTTGGAAGACCTAACCCGACAAAGAAGTTTAATTGATTTTAAGCATAAGAGAATTGGTCAAGCTCAACTAGAATATCCATGATTATCTTCTTGAGATAAGATGAGTGGTCACCAAACAGATTAGTCATTTACTGTTTGGAAAACGATCTAAAGGGTTGAGTGCTTAAAGTCTTCTGAAAGACTGAAGCAACTTAAATGATGGACTCTATCTTATGATTCACGTGTGTTGGCCAGATTGGTTGTAGGGATACTGAGAAAACTAGGTAACTAGAGGTAGTTTACTCGGTCTCAACTATACGAAGTTGGTAGTGGTCTTTGTATAGAGGCTTAATTCTGAGATCATTCAAAACTATACTAGGTCTCAGGATTTTTCTGCATTTACGATTTCCTTGTTGAAAAAATCTTGTTGTGTGCTTTTACTTTACTTTTCATGTTATAATTTTTTTAAGTTATAATTAAAGTAATTGCGCTTGTACGTTAATCCCAAACACTTGGTTTGATCCCTATAGTTTAAGGTTCGGTCATGAAGTTACACTATATACCAAGTATATACCTTTGGTTTGCTATCTTCTCGACAGTCTATGTCTATGTTAGATCACGCAAGGTATCAGACTTATATGTTGATATTAAAAACATTATGGTGTACTTGGTACCCTCGTCATTTCAATTGGTATCAGAGCAGGCAAACACGAAAAGATCTAACAATCTGTGTTTGGTGCGATCCAACCTATAAGAATATGAGTTCGAGTTTACATGAATCGAGTTCAGTTAACGTACTGCCAAGATTTGACGGTTTCCAACTATCTGTGGTGGAAGTCTTTTATGAGATCTTTTCTTCAGTATCGCGACTTTAATACCTGGCTATTAGTCGTTGATGGGTATGTCCGTCAGAAAGTGGAAAATTCGGAAACTGAGTTTAAACGCTTAGCTGATTACTCAAGTGAAGAAAAACTCTTGCAAAGCAAAATTCAGATGGTTTGAATGCTATAATCCATGCTATAAGCCGAGATCTTCAGCATCACGTATCCACGTGTCAAACTTTCCAGGAAACTTGGAGCAATCTTCAGATTGTATTCAAGGTGATACATCAGAAAAGGAAGCTAGACTTCAAACCCTAACTTCTTATTGAGAAAACCTTTATATGGATGATAACGATACTTTTGAAAAGTTTCATGTTAAGCTCTCTGAGATTGTCAATGCTTCTTTCTCTCTTGGAAAGACTTTCTGAAAAAGATAAAGTATGCAAGATTCTCAGATCATCAGCATATAGATACGTCTAAGAAACATGCAATCATGGAATCAAACAATCTTTCGACCCTTTCTCGCAGCACTCTTGTTGGAAAGCTAAAGATCTTTGATCATGAGTTACAATCTAATCATCCCAAGGGTATTGCTTTTAAAGTTGAAAGAAATCCAAAGGTATCAGAAAAAAATGTTAGATTGATGGGCAATTCAAATGAAATTGATTGCAGGATACTCAGATGATGATATTGATTCAATAGTATTATTGATTACCAGACAGTTTCAAGATCGCTTAAAAAGAAGAAATAAGAGATTCTTAAAGGATAATCATCACCAAGCTCATCCTCATGATCGAGTTCCAGCCAAGAACAGCAAAGATCAAGAAAAATATGATGATTATCAGCCCCAGTGCTTCAAGTGTAAAGGTTTTGGTCACTTAGATAAAGACTGTCCCAATATGAGAAAAAACACTAGAAGTAAGGCACCTGATGTAACTCTTGATGAGTCCTCGGACTCACATAACTCTGAAGAACAAAATACAGCTAAAATTGCACTAGTCGTTGAATTGTTTCCTTCTTGTTCTATTGATAATCCAACCATTTTGAAAATGGATACATCTTCCGTTGTTGGTAATCCTACCAATGCAACAAAAGAGAAAGTGACGAAGTGCTCAACTGTCAAAGCTTCAACAATAGTTGAGACTCAATCATGTAATTTCGGTAATCAAGATGACCACTGGGTCATGTTCAAAATATAAGTGTATCTTTTAGGACAAAGAGCTGAGCATGTCATGAACATGATGAAGAAATATGATTCTAATCAACGTCATCTGTAAAAAAAATGATTTCTAAGATCTTTTATGTGTAATGACAAGTAGGGTCGGCACCCGAATGACCTATCTGCGAATAAGACAACATATACTGAAACTCTGTATCTCTTTCTTCGATTTGATAAACTCGGTTGGAGGCTCGATTTCATCGATCTGGTTTCGAAAGGATTGGGACCAGGGATGCGAGTTATAGCAGTCCTAGGGAATTTGTTCGGTGTAACTCATGATGTTCATATCGATCTATTATGCGCCTCTCCATCTAGCATTGGGTATACCTAGAATATAATCGATTAGATCTAAAATATCTCACATGTTATGGAACCTATTATGAGAGAAATTCTCATACTGATACCACATAATCGGTACTAGAAGTGCATCCTCACCAAGTGTGTTTGTTAAGTGTGAGGAAGCAGAATAAGGCACTTTATGTGTAGATTATGGGAATAAATCTAGTTAACGAAAATATATCTTGAAAATATTCTTATTTTTTGGAATATCATATTTCTAAAGTATGGCATCACCGGAATATATTTTTCATATATATATATATATATATATATATATATGACATTCCTGTTTCACAATTTATTCTTTGACATAAACTATGGACCAGGACTCGATGTCGTCTCTTGCAAAGGTACTTGATCTAAAGGAATTCTTTTTGAACAAATATGCACCATATCTTGATGCTAAGAAGCCGAAAAAGAAGATCAAAAAGAGGGATTGGCTGAGCAAGAAGAAAAAACAAAGATTGGTGAAGAAAGAACAGTGTGTTGAGATAATGACTCAATTCTGTATTCAAGCTAAAAACATAGTTCCATGCTCTTGTAGAGTCTTTTACCAAAACATCTCAACTGCAAGAGATTCTAGTCAAGTAACAAGGTTACCTACTTGATGAGATCTACAAACTCAAGATTGGAAGTGTTAACCTACCTTCATCGAGTGCTGAAAACACGAAGGAATAAGATGCATCAAAAGATTAATAAGATTCAGATCTTATTTTATGTATATATATGAATGGACTAATCAATTGTTGATTTGTTTCAATTATTGTGTAAATTTTGTTCAACTATAAATAATATGAATGATTGAGTTTTTATCTCTAAATTTTTTTATGTCATTCTTTTGATAGTTACGATTGTATTGCTTGATCTGAATGATTATCTCTTTTGCTTTGCTTTCGTTTTATGAGATAATATTTCGGTTTTTACAAACCCTAATATTTCTGATTTCATAATGTGAATATCTCTTATGATGTCATAACTCTTTGATACAAGCAGGTTTTGGATCTAACCTTGTGGGATGCTTTATCAAATGATCTTAAGTAGATATTAATTATACTCAAGTGTGAAGTCACGATTATGCTATTATCAATTTATGTTTCATTAGAGCTGTTCCTATGGACTCAACAAACTTGAAGTTTGTTGATTTTGCTCCCACTATGGACTCAACAAACATGGTTTGTTGAGTGAGATGGAACATGTAGCGCGCGCTTGATGTAAGACCCGGGCGAGCTTGGCATCAACGCGCGATTGAGCCAAAATGCCGGCGCTTGTCTTTCTAATGCGCATTGTTACTTCACACGCTAGCGTTTTTGCTAAACGCACCGCGTGTTTCATAAAAGCGCCAACGACTGAATCTGGACGGCTGAAAACTCTTGTGATCAAACGGCTATAATTTTTTAAGTTCTATAAATACTCCTCATTTCAACTCTAAATTCACACATTCTTCACTCTCAAATCATCTACCAAAATTCCTCCCAGAGTTCGTGGAGTTAGATTCACTCAACAAGAGGATTTAGCTATTTGTAGAGCCTTTGTTTTTCACACACAAGATGCTGTCCTAAGTAATGGAGCCGAATCGATGTTGACTTTCTGGGAGAAAGTTTATAGAATGTTCACCGCTGAAATGGGAACATCCATGGGCGTGATTTTGGCGGATTGTTGCATCGTTTAGTTCAATTAGTAGTCATGTATCGGAGTTCATCGCTTTAGTAATGGAGAATCACGAAATAAGCTCAAGGGTGAAGCCAGAACATGAAGTGGAACCTAGAACTCTAGAGATGTGGGAAGTATCTCACCGCGCCGTCCTTTCGACTTCCATGCTTGTTTCAACATTCTTAGGCTGCTTAACAAATACAATCCCTACATCGCCCAAGGAATTCCACCACCCGCCGAGAATTGACGCCTATGTAGAAGTTGTTTTAATCTAATCTTTTTCTTTTAAACTCATGTATGATGTGGTTGTCCAATGAAGTATGTTTTTATTTATGAGATTGATGGTGCAATGTTTAATCCAGGAAAAATTTAAAGTACTTATGATATTGATGGTGCAAATGTGAAGACATCCACATGTTTGTTTTTAGATAATCGTAATAACACAAAATAAACAACAAACTAAATAACATAATACCATAGTCATCGATTTGTCCTTCAACTTCAATTAGCCCACTCCACCAACAAACACCTAGGACATTCCCAGAAATGCCTTCCATATGTGTCTTCTTCAGAAGAAGTCCGCAAATACATAAAAGTCTTGCAATCGGGCTTTGATAGGTGTCATAAACACCTTCATTTATATTTATAGTTTATGCTTTCTTTGCTATTTTTCTTGTGAATTATGTATCTTATGTGTGAGTTTGAGTTTATTAGGTGCAATGGACTCATTGGGAGCAAAAGAAGGAGAAATCATTCATTTGGAGCGAAAATGGCAAAAAGACCAATTCATAGGCGAGTTATATTTGGAACCGGCTAGGATGTGCGAGAAGGAGGTGAAGAATGAACTGTCAGTTCCTCAAAACTGACAGTGGAGTTGAGAAAGGAATTAGCTTGTCAGTTCTGCAAAACTGACAAGTCATATATGAGGTTGGTGGCCCATGTTGATCTGTTGGGTGTCTATATCAATTCTGGCTCCTACCTAGCCCTAGGTTTCAGGGTTTTTAATCACTATTTTCAGTCTCTTCTCAAATTCAGAGAAGTGAGAAGAACGGCTGTTCTCTTGTAAGAGAGATCGAGAAGATGAATTAACAGAGAGATTGAGAGATTAAATATCAATTCTAGTTATTAAGACAAGAACATGTAAGTGAATGAAAACGATATCTTAACCAATATCTTTATATCTTGATTTGCGTGTTTGCTTTACTTTCTTTGTTTTTAGTATAACTTAGTTTATTAAAAATCAGAAAAATCCCCCCTTTCTTTACATAAGAAACCGAAACATATTGACAACCTAGTCCTCTCTGTGGGAACGATCCTTTCTTACCCTTGCTATATTATATATTTTGAGTAGTGAGAAAGTGTAATTTATTTTTGACACATACGACAGCGATCAAATTTTGGCGCCGCTGCCTGGGAGGCAGCGGTTGTCACTTGTTTTTGGTTTCTTATTTTTGTTTTTAGTTTTGTTTCTTATTTTTGTTTTTCTTATTTTCTGGTTTTTAACCTTGGTTTGAGAATCTTATTTCAGGTACTTGTTTCTCATGGAAGGAGCATACTACATGAATGGATACAGTTTGCAACAACCTCAACAATATGACAACTACCAATTCCAGGGGTATAATCAAAACCAATTAATTGGTTATGACCAATATTCCATGGAACCTTATGGTTTTACTCAACAACCTTATGGCGGGTATGTGTGTGAACAACCACAAGGATGGGAGGATTCTTATGCTCGTGAACAACAAGTCTCTAACTTTTGGACAAATTTTCCAACTTTGTACAACAAGAGTTTCAAAAAGATAAAGAGGCTACAGAAGAGCAACTCCAAGAACTTCGTGAAGGTATTGGTAACTTGCGAAGATGCATTGATCAATGCAAGGAAGATATGGATAATTCTAATGTGCATATGGTTTGTGATGAATATTTGATTGATGTTAATGTTGAAAAAGGCCAATCCTTGGGAACTTTCGTTGATAATTGTGTAGCTAACTCAACTCTTGATCTTACTAATGATCATTCGCCTATTCAAAAGGATGAGTTTGTAACTAGCAACACTAAATTCAGCGAGAACCATTATGTTAACTATGAAAGTGACGATGATTATGAAGATACATCGCTTGAACAAATGCATAGTGACATTTCCCAAAGGTGTACAACGGAATCTTTTTGGGATCCAAATGAATACTAAGAGAACTATGTTGACACTTGTGTAGATTACTCAAGCATTGATCTTTATAATGATCAAGAGCCTATTCAAAGGGTGGAGCTTGAGGATGATGCATTTTGAGTGTTCTAAAAAAGTTCTCAGTAGAAGCGAGATTTGGAACCGCAAAAGAGTATGTGCCTTACAACAAAGAGGAGTGTGTTGAGAATGTGACCGATTTGATCCATATTGTGGAAGACCCAATTGAGCTTGCAAAGGACTGTAATGATGATGTTGATGTCGAGACTTTGGTTATGGCAGCAACGGACGAAGAATGCTTGCAAGGTTTTATAAAGGACCACGATGTGCAAGAGGTAAGTAATTCACTTGAATTCTTTAAGGATGAAGATGATACCATAACACAAGAGTTGCAAGGTTTGTATAACCCTTTGCCTATTAATCCTTCTCCTTTACCTCTTATTGGCTTGAATGTATGTGCTTCGAGAATATTTTTAAATGACTTTGTTTCTCAATATCCGCCATTAGAAACATTTGATTCTCATACTATGGATGTTTGCAAACAAGAAACCATAGAAGTTCCTGATTTTTATGTTCTTTATACACTTCCAAGTGTAGAAAAGAATAAGTGTGGGGGATGTAGGATCATAATATCGCAATGCATAGGGCTCGCGGGATCAATAAACGACGGTACCGCGAGGGAGTCGCAGGAAACTAAAATGAACGACGCAATGAGAAACGACATACAAAACAACTGAAAGACATGGAACCCAAGCGAGGGTTAAGAAGTGTCGCGAGATTGAGTAAGTTGTACATTGGCGACACTTCGCGAGACATTCCGAAAATAAAGGATAGCTTATTTTGTCATCCACTATGTATTACCCTATATAAAGGGTCGAATGAGTCTGTTGTAAAGGAGAGATCTTTTTGGAATTGTTGCGCAAGTCATTAGGAGAGAGAAAGTTTAAGAGTGTTTTACTTGCTAAGTGTAATTCCATTTTCCAATGTAGATAACTCATGAAATCAATCAATAAACATTCTCAATTATGCATCTTTCAATGAACTAATTAACCAAAATATAGTGAGGGGTGTAGTGTGGGAAAACCTGCTACTACATATGCGCTAGAAAAACAGGGACCTAATCTTGTTGGTTCAAGAAAGAAAATCGCAATTAGAGTTGTTTGGATCAAGAAAATGAGAAAGGAAAATCTTAGATCGGATGAAGCGGGGGAAAAAGATATGGTATGTGACACAGATACAGGAGTAATGATTAGCAAATTTCATGAAAATATCAGAGGAAGAATACACAAACGGGATTTTGAAGGAAAGAAGATTACAGACAGAGAAATGATATCACCTTTGAAAGATTGGGAAAAACAAGAGATAACATTCACAGCGGGAGAGATATCCAAAGAAAATTTGGATCACCCATCCCCATTAGTAATCGCAATTAACGTGTATAAGGAGAGAGAAGAATCGGAGAACACAGCGAAAACATGGGTGGTAAATGGAGTTTTAATTGATACAGGAGTCCTGGTGAATATAATGTTCTATCACACTTACAAAAAGATGGGATATGAAGACGAGGATATGACTTTCGCGGGCGTACAATATTCAAGGTTTTGGTAAATCCATAACCAAGGTTAGAGGAGAGATAAAAATACGTATTCCATTAGGAGGAATCGAAACTCAGGTGACATTGAGTATAGTAGATATGGAATCACCGTATAACTTGTTACTAGGAAGACCATGGGTACATGCAATAAAAGCCGTGGGCGTCGACGCTTCATCAATGTATCAAGTTTCCAACACCAACCGGAATAGGCGAGATCAAAGGGGATGATGCTAAAGGAAGAATATATTATCAAAAGGAAGTAAAATGTTGCGAGGAACAAATAAACAAACAAAAGAATATATCTAAGCACCGCAAAAAGATGGCGAGGCGGCTAAGAAAGAAGAAGAGTTCAGAGTTTACATGATCAAAGCGAAGGAAGGAAAAGGAATACCTAGCGAGATCTCGGGAGAAGAAAATGATTCCGCGATGGAACCGAAAGGACCAACCCCCCATGGGAGAACCGAAGGCCAGTTACGTCGCGCAGAGCAAACTAAAGAAGTGAATATTGGAACTAAGGAAGAACCCAAGATACTAAAGATTGGAACTAACATGGGAGCGGAGGAAGAAGAAAGAGCGTTGGTCTCTGCGAGATTATAAAGATATCTTCGCGTGGGATATGGATGAAATGCTGGTATAGATCCATCGGTAGCTTGTCACAAGTTGGAAATTGATAAAAATGTGAAGCCATTCAAACAAAGAATTAGAAAGATAGCAACAAAGATATCACCCTCGGATAGAAGAAGAGTTGCAAAAGATGTTGGACGCAGAATCATTAGACAAGCAAAATATCCCGAATGGATAGCGAATATGGTTATAGTTCCAAAGAAGAACAAAGGAATAAGGATTTGCATTGATTTCACTGATTTAAATAAAGCCCGCCTGAAAGACAGGTTTTCCATTGCCGATATTCCCCGCCTAGTCGAATCGGCGCGGGGAATGAAAGGGTATCCTCGTTGGATGGATACAAAGGTTACAACCGCATCCCACTCGCCGAAGAGGATCAAGAGCATACTGATAGGTGTAGAATACATCGTATTTAATATCTAGTATTTATGCTTTCTTTGCGAGTTTTCTTGTAAATTATGTATCTTATGTGTGCTTTTGAGTTTATTAGGTGCAATGGAGTCATTTGGAGCAAAAAGACCAAGTAGAGCTCGTTCGAACCTAGGAGTTCTTGCTATCATCTTGAAGAGGACGAAAATGCGAAGCCAACGGCGAAAGAATGAGCTCATTCCGACATCGTATGAAGAAGATATAGGCGAAATACAAATTAGGCTTGTCGGTTCTCGTAACCGACAGTTTACCAAGAATGAAGAAGGAATTGTTAAGGGCACCGGGCTTAATTACTCAAGGCAGCCACGGAATGGGGAGCTGAACTGTCGGTCTTGCAAGACTGACGCTTGATTACAACATTGATGGAACTCGCATGATTTGCATGACGAGAAAAGGTTGGTTCTTGCAAATGATGAAGATGGGAGATCGAATGATGGTCATTGGGAGACGCCGCCATTGAAGAGGGTGGGGTGATGGATATTGACGTTGTAGCTCGTGGGTGTCCGCATGTCATGGAAGTTATGGAAGCTCGGTGATGGGAAAGAGTTGTAATGATGGCATGAAGGTGCTGCCATGGAGCCGGATATGAAGAGATTGTTATGATGTCGCTGGCGAGATCGTTCGGCAGCTTGACGTTGATGGATTGTCGAAGAATGCAGCGAAAGAACGATGGAGCTCAGCTTCTGTTGTTGACTGATGGAATGATGGTGAAGCATGAAAGGTATGGCAGCAATGGCTCGAGTTAGGCTAGCTGTGATGAGCTCGAAATAGAAGTTTGTTGCTGCTATCATTATCGAATATGAAGATGAAGCTGTGAAACATGGCAGCTGCCATTTGCTGGTAAAGATCGAGCTGGTGATAATGAAACAGAGTTTGGCAGGGACGAGTGAGAGATGGAGTCAGCCGTGGTTATGCCGAGATATGATGGGAGTACGACACGCCAATGGCGCTGAGACGATGTTGCGGGGCAGATGGAGAGATGGAGTCGCAAAGGGCGATATATGATAATGGTCTTGTGATTGATGATGCTGAGCTGGAAGTCGAAATCGGCAGACAAGAGCTTGGCAGAGATGCAGTGTTGCTGGGGCCGGATGGGTTTTGAGCTCGTGTTGGCAGCAATGAAGCTTAGTCGTTGTGGGTGTTGTTGGCGGTGATCACGATGGTGATGATGATGTCGGGAGATGTGATGACCGGAGATGAAAGTTGTCGCCGATGAGTCATGACGTTGGTTGATGGAGTTAGAGCTAAAGGAGATGATAGCAATGGTTGAATTGATGATCGGATTAATGGCAGAGAGCCGGTGGTCGGTGGTGACGGTTTTGAATGGAAGAAGAACTCGAGTTGATGGCAGATGCTAAAACCATCGGTGGTGTTCTCAAGAGAGTAAACGGATGAGACACGGATGGAGTTGATGGTTCTTTGGAAGTCAAGAACAAAGGAAGTGGTGGTGACGCTGTGGAGTTTTCCCGCATCTAATGGACAAGTTTCAGTGGACAGTGTACGATGAGTATGGAGCTTGAGGAATGGTGCCGACGGATGGTATGATGATGGTGCGGTTCGACTACTCAAGTTGTCTTTGTCGTTGCTTCTCGACAAACTGCAACAGGAAGAGATGGCTGCTGTTGTTTCCATGGTGGAATGGGTTTGAGCTCGAGTTTGGTGGGACTCGAATACTTCGTGAGAAGTCGTGGAACGAGTTCAAGTTGGAGTTCGGAAGCAAAGATGATAATGCCTACACTGTCGGTTCCCATGACCAACAGAGTTAAGTTGCCAAGTGGGCTAGAACAATGCAAGCCCAATAATCTATCCATATATCACGATCGTAACAAGAGTGTGAGCCCAATAGGCCATTTAGCTTTAATATGTTAAGGGTGCGGCTATTTCGGCGCGTGGCCATGACTTTGGCAACCTACTCGCAGGGGAGATGCACGGACGCAGTTTTAAGGAGGTGCACTTTCCTATTTTTACTAGGTTTCCTAGTTTCTTCAAGAAGAGGTTACAAAACTCTATATATAGGAGAAGCCTAGGCACAATCTTTGATCTCGAGAACGTTTTATTATCTTTTCTCTACTTTGTTCTAGGGTTTAGAACCATGAAGTCTTTTCTCTTTCTTCTTGTGATGAACTCCTTGAATATGAGTACCTAATTTTCTTTTGGTTATGGAATAGTTGGATTTCACAAAGCATGATTCTTTGATTCAATATATTAGTTTTGTCTCATATCTATCGTTTGCAATTCTCTGAAAATATTGTTTTATGATTGATTGATTGTTTTGTCAAGTTGCAAATTGGTAGAACTTCTAATCACATCTATTGCTAGTTTAGGTTTATTATACGCAAAAGTGATATTCCTTGGATACAAGTAGCATAATATGATTATAGTTTGTAGTGATATATTCTTATGATCATATGTGAATCGGAACCTTTGTTAAATTGAATTAGTGCGCTTTCCACGTTCAATTGCTTTGATTGGCCTGATTTCATAGAACTTAACGCATCTAGGGAATTAAACTTGATTAGTGCTTTTACACGTTAGGTTGTTCCTTTAGATAGAATTCATATTCGCATCTTTTAATGTGTTTGTTGATGACAAGAGGAGATTTGCGGGATATTCTTGCGATCAAGGTATTCTAGGGTCTTTGATAAAAGTTGAGATTAAAAATCAATTCTAGTTATTGTGAAAAGCATGTTAGTGAATGAAAACGAAATCCTTAACCAATATTTCTTATCCTTGAATTTATTTGCTTATTTCTTTATTTGTTTTTATTTAGTTTCATAAAAATCACAAAACCCCGGTATTTTATATAGAAACCGAAACAATTTGACAACCTAGACCTCTCTCAGGATCGATCCTTTCTTGCCCTTGCTATATTTATATTTTGAGTAGTAAGAAAGTGTAATTATATTTGTGTCGCTTACGACAATGGTCAAATTTTGGCGCCGATTCTGGGAGGCAGCGGTTGTCAATTGTTCTTGGTTTCTTATTTTTGTATTTAGTTTTAGTTTTATTTTTATTTTTATTTTCTCGGGTTCTAACTTGGTTTGAGAATCTTATTTCGTGTGCTTATTTCGATGGAAGGAGCATATTGGAGCAATGGATATGATTTTCAACCTCCTCAACACTATGAAAATTACCCACCATCTATGGGATGCAATCAAAACCAATTTATTGGCTATGATGCATATCCTAGAGAACCTTATGGTGATTTTCATACATACCAACAACAACCTTGTAGTGGGTATGTAAGTCAAGCACCTAGGTGGGATAATTCCACATCTAATTGGCTTTATTCGAGTTGTATGCAGATTATGAATGGGTTACAAAACATGCAACAACGGCTAGACCAACTTGACCGTGATAGAGAGAACGCGCACAAACCAATTTTTGGAATATTTCTTCTTACCGACTCCAGATCGTAGTTATGATCATTCACCCATTCAAAGGGAAGAGTCATGGGAAAGAGAACATATTGTAGTCAATGGTGGTAAGCGTGTGAACGTCAAGAAACTTGCGCAGAAATTATACAAGTTGGAAGATGATGGAGCCTCGGAAGAGCTAGTCGATGAAATTAGTAGGACTATTCATATGGAACTTAAACGACGTCGTGATAAGGGTTGGGAAACCGACGACGATTCTTATTATGGTGAGTCTGAAGATGAAGACGAGGATGAATGTGTTAAAAAGGACCGACCTTTGGAGATATTTGATGACATTAGTGTAGTTAACTCAATTATTGATCTTTATAATGATCAACCACCTATTCAAAAGGTAATTGAGTATGATGAAACTAGTGTGTTACACAACTTCCTTACAACAAGGTGTGAGTCTAATAAAGAGGAGTATGTTGAGAATGGGACCGTTATGACCAATATTGTGGAAGACCCAATTGAGCTTGCAAATGATTGTAATGATGATGTTTATGTCGAGACTTTGGTTATGGCAGAAACGGACGAAGAATGGTTGCAAGGTTTAATAGAGGACCATGATATAAAAGAGGTGAATAATTCACTTGAATTTTTCAAGGATGAAGAGGATTCCGTAATACAAGAGATTGTGCAAGGTTTATCTAACCCTTTGCCTATTGTTTCTTCTCCTTTACCTCTTATTGGTTTGAATGTATGTGCTTCGAGAATATTGTTGGTGACTTTGTTTCTCGTTTTCCGCCATTAGAGACACTTGATTCTCATACTATGCAGGTTTTGGACCAAGAAACCGTGGAGGTACCCGATTCCTATATTCTTCATGCACTTCCATGTGTGGACAAGAATAAGTGTGGGGGAAACTTTTACCGGTTCATAGCTTCACTTTTGTTTTATATTACTAATATTTGTGTGAAGTTAATGTTTGCAAAACAGGTTCTATGGACGGATCCCCAACTTTTCAGGTTATTGGTATATGGGGAATGAATCTTGCAAGGATAAGTCGGGCCGTCGACTTTAAAACAAGCGCTAAGTGGGAGGCAACCCACCGGTTTTGTATCTCTTATCCTTTTGCTTTTTATTTTTGTTTCGTTTATTTATTTTTTACTGTTTTCAGATCATATTTGCATCCCTATGTTTAATTTCATTGAGTCCGTAATCTATCTTAGAAGAGAATTATGCCGAATACCTTTTCGTCAGAAAATTTCAGACTGCGCGTAGTTCAGTCCAGAGACCATAACTGTCAGACCGTTTATCAAAACACTGTGAAATTTTGACACTGTGTAGAAAACACGTAGGTGAACAACTTTTTGTGAAATGGAGTTTTCCAAATTCCTTACCAATTTGCACAGTTTTTGCGTTTTATCTGCTGTTACGTCAGAATTCAGAATTTTCGGTTTTACACATTGAGGACAATGTGAAGTTTAAGTGTGGGGAGCATTTATATGTTTGTATAGTTTGTTTTTGACACCGTTAGTGGATGGAACCATTTTGAATGCAGGAGTTGAGGAACTAATTAACTAAAAGGGAAGAATATAGCTCAGAAATCACAAATTAACATGATAGTTGTTACCATATCTCGGAATATCACCATATCACATTCTATTTTTATTTTTCCATATTTATCTATTGTTCTCTAAGTGCTTTGGTGGGTCACTAAAAATCGACGTGTTATTACTGCTAGGATGAAATAGAGTGGTTGAGTTACAAAAAAAAAAAAAAAAAAAAAAAATGAAAAAATATAAAAAAAAAAAAAAAAAAAAAAAAAAGAAGGACCGATCAATTAGACCAAAACGGAATAAAAAGACACTTGGGAATGGCAGTATGTGTGAAAGGCAACTATCACGTACTTGGCGACAAGAAGCATGCGCTTGGATCCATTTGATCTAATCATGCGTCTAAAAAAAAAAAAAAAAAAAAAAAAAAAAAATTGGATCCAGTTTGATCCAATCATTAAAAAAAAAAAAAAAAAAAAAAAATTATTATTGTGTTGAATAAAGTCACTTTTGGTTCCCTTGTATATGCCAATTGATTTGATGTAGCATTCAAAGACGAAGTAGCTCAATCAATAGGATTAGGTTCATCTTAGCGGTGACCTTGACGGATATGGGAAACATCGAACACTTGTGAATATTCGCCAACATCTACATCTTTATTCATCTTCTTAATCTTTTCATTGTGATTGTGGTTTGTTAGTTTCCGAGTATTGTGGCTTGTTCAACTATCTAATTAGAGTTTATTTACTAATATATGAATTGAATTTGCAAGGTACCTCCTCTTGTAGTCATTTTGGATTCTTTCATTGATTTGTCACGAATAGACGGAGTTTGAAATATAGGTTTTGTAGGTATATCTCTAGTAAACCTTCACGAGACTATAACTCGTCCACTAGGGACACCTAGGGGTTTAAAGGCTTGTTATTTATGCTAAAATTAACCGTAGCCTCACGACACGGAGTTGTATGTATCTTTTTGAATTGTTTTGTTTGATTTGCTCGAGGACTAGCAAAGTCTAAGTGTGGGGGAATTTGATAGGTGTAGAATACACCGTATTTAATATCTAGTATTTATGCTTTCTTTGCGAGTTTTCTTGTAAATTATGTATCTTATGTGTGCTTTTGAGTTTATTAGGTGCAATGGAGTCATTTGGAGCAAAAAGACCAAGTAGAGCTCGTTCGAACCTAGGAGTTCTTGCTATCATCTTGAAGAGGACGAAAATGCGAAGCCAACGGCGAAAGAATGAGCTCATTCCGACATCGTATGAAGAAGATATAGGCGAAATACAAATTAGGCTTATCAGTTCCGTAACCGAGAACGGTTTACCAAGAATGAAGAAGGAATTGTTAAGGGCACCAGGCTTAATTACTCAAGGCAGCCACGGAATGGGAGTGAACTGGGTCGATCTTGCAAGCCCGGCGATTGATTACAACATTGATGGAACTGCATGATTTGCATGATGAGAAAAAGGTTAGTTCTTTGGCGATGATGAAGATGGGAGATCGAATGATGGTCATTGGGAGACTTGCGCCATTGAAGAGGGTCGGGGTGATGGATATTGACGTTGTAGCTCGTGTCCGCATGTCATGGAAGTTATGGAAGCTTCGGTGATGGGAAAGAGTTGTAATGATGGCATGAAGGTGCTGCCATGGAGCTGGATATGAAGAGATTGTTATGATGTCGTTGGAGAGAGATCGTTCCGGCGAGTTAGCGTTGATGGATTGTCGAAGAATGCGGCGAAAAGAACGATGGAGCTCAACACGTTGTTGTGATGGAATGATGGTGAAGCATGAAAGGTATGGCAGCAATGGCTCGAGTTAGGCTATTGTGATGAGCTCGAAATAGAAGTTTATTCTTTGCTATCATTATCGAATATGAAGATGAAGTTGTGAAACATGGCAATTTGCCATTTGCCGGTAAAGATCGTTAGTGATAATGAAACGAGTTTGGCGGGGACGAGTGAGAGATGGAGTCAATTTGTGGTTATCTTTGAGATATGATGGGAGTCTGACACGCTGCCAATGGCAGTTGAGACGATGTTGCCAGTGTGAGAGATGGAGTCAGGCAGTGGCGATATATGATAGCCTGGTCTTGTGATTGATGATGCCGGAGTGGAAGTCGAAATCGGAGATCGAAGAGCTTGGCAGAGATGCGGTGTTCTTCTTGCCGATGGGTTTTGAGCTCGTGTTGGCAGCAATGAAGCTTAGTCGTTGTGGGTGTTGTTGGCGGTGATCACGATGGTGATGATGATGTCGTGAGATGTGATGTTGGAGATGAAAGTTATTCTTGATGAGCCAGTGACGTTAGTTGATGGAGTTAGAGCTAAAGGAGATGATAGCATGAGTGGTTCGGTGATGATCGGGATTAATGGCGAGAGCTGGTGGTCGGTGGTGACGTGTTTTGAATGGAAGAAGAACTCGAGTTGATGGCAGATGCTAAAACCATCGGTGGTGTTCTCAAGAGAGTAAACGGATGAGACACGGATGGAGTTGATGGTTTCTTTGGAAGATGAAGAACAGGAAGTGGTGGTGACGCTTTGTGGAGTTTTCCTGCATCTAATGGACAGGTTTGCAGGGACAGTGTACGATGAGTATGGAGCTTGAGGAATGGTGCTGACGGATGGTATGATGATGGTGCAGTTTCGACTACTCAAGTTGCTGCTGTCGTTGCTTCTCGACAAACTGCAATGAAGAGATGGCTGCTTTGTTGTTTCCATGGTGGAATGGGTTTGAGCTCGAGTTTGGTGGGACTCGAATACTTCGAGAGAAGTCGGGGAACGAGTTCAAGTTGGAGTTCGGAAGCAAAGATGATAATGCCTACACCGTCGGTTCCACATGACCAACAATTAAAGCCGCCAAGTGGGCTAGAACAATGCAAGCCCAATAATCTATCCATATATCACGATCGTAACAAGAGTGTGAGCCCAATAGGCCATTTAGCCAGAATATGTTAAGGGTGCGGCTATTTCAGGCGTGGCCATGACTTTGGCAACCTACTCTGCACGGGGAGATGCACGGACGCAGTTTTAAGGAGGTGCACTTTCCTATTTTTACTAGGTTTCCTAGTTTCTTCAAGAAGAGGTTACAAAAACTCTATATATAGGAGAAGCCTAGGCACAATCTTTGATCTCGAGAACGTTTTATTATCTTTTCTCTACTTTGTTCTAGGTTTAGAACCATGAAGTCTTTTCTCTTTCTTCTTGTGATGAACTCCTTGAATATGAGTACCTAATTTTCTTTTGGTTATGGAATAGTTGGATTTCACAAAGCATGATTCTTTGATTCAATATATTAGTTTTGTCTCATATCTATCGTTTGCAATTCTCTGAAAATATTGTTTTATGATTGATTGATTGTTTTGTCAAGTTGCAAATTGGTAGAACTTCTAATCACATCTATTGCTAGTTTAGGGTTTATTATACGCAAAAGTGATATTCCTTGGATACAAGTAGCATAATATGATTATAGTTTGTAGTGATATATTCTTATGATCATATGTGAATCGTAACCTTTGTTAAATTGAATTAGTGCGCTTTCCACGTTCAATTGCTTTGATTGGCCTGATTTCATAGAACTTAACGCATCTAGGGAATTAAACTTGATTAGTGCTTTTACACGTTAGGTTGTTCCTTTAGATATAATTCATATTCGCATCTTTTAATGTGTTTGTTGATGACAAGAGGAGATTTGCGGGATATTCTTGCGATCAAGGTATTCTAGGGTCTTTGATAAAAGTTGAGATTAAAAATCAATTCTAGTTATTGTGAAAAGCATGTTAGTGAATGAAAACGAAATCCTTAACCAATATTTCTTATCCTTGAATTTATTTGCTTATTTCTTTATTTGTTTTTATTTAGTTTCATAAAAATCACAAAACCCCCGGTATTTTATATAGGAAACCGAAACAATTTGACAACCTAGACCTCTCTGTGGGATCGATCCTTTCTTGCCCTTGCTATATTTATATTTTGAGTAGTAAGAAAGTGTAATTATATTTGTGTCGCTTACGACAGCGGTCACATACTGCTTTCTTCGCTCCAAGAGGATTATACTGCTATACTAAAATGCCATTCGGTCTGCGAAATGCTGGAGCGACGTATCAAAGGATGGTAGAAGAGGTATTCGCAGAATGGATACATAAAACACTGGAAGTCTATGTAGATGACATGCTAGTAAAAAGTAAGAAGGCAGAAGATCACGTGCGAGACTTGAAAGAAATTTTGAGCAAATGAGGCGTTTCAACATCAAGGTCAACCGAGAAAAATGCACCTTCGGGAGTTGCGTCGGGGAAATTCCTGGGTTACATTGTATCAAAGGAAGGAATACACGTTGACCCGGAGAAAGTAAAAGCAGTTCGCGACATGCCGACGCCCGCGACAGTAAAAGATGTTCAAAAGCTAAATGGATTGTTAGCATCATTAGGAAGGTTCATCTCGCGGTCGTCTGATAAATGTAAACATTTTTTTCAGTGTTCTAAAAAGGGATCGAAATTCGAATGGACGGACGAATGTGAAAAGGCTTTACAAGGAATTAAGGAGCATTTAATGGATATATCCATTATGCGTATGCGTAACCTGGGGAGGAATTATTAATATATCTCGCGACTACTTCGCACGCCTTAAGTGCGCTTTTATTGCGAACGGGCGCAGAGTGGAAAAACCAATCTATTATATCAAGTAAAACTTTTAATGCCGCAGAAAGAAATTATTCAAAGATTGAAAAACTAATCCTAGCGTTAGTCTATGCGTCATTTAAACTTCGCATATATTTTCAGCACATATCGTTAGGGTGGTAACAAAGGTACCAATTGAGTCGGTAATGAAAAATTCAAAAGATCGGGAAGAATCGAAAGATGGAACGCTCAAATAAGTCATTGCAAACTCAAATATGAAATATTATCTTCAACCAAGTCACGTGTCGTCGCAGACTTTCTCGCGAATTTCCCTTGGAGGAAGATGAAGCGGTGGATGAAATGATGGATGTAGAGGAAGAACATGGAGACCCAAAAGATTTGTTAATCGAGCCAAACCGGTGGGAAATATTAGTGGATGGATCATCAAATGGAGAAGGTAAAGGAGTGGGAATTGTTATGATTTCGCTGGAAGGCAATAAGTTAGCTTTTGCTTTTAGATTGGAATTTGAGTCTACCAATAATGAAACGGAATACGAAGCCATAATACATGCTTTACGATTTGCAATAGAAATGAAACTGGAGAGTGTGAGAATTACCAGCGACTCGCAATTGGCAGTTCGTCAGATAACAGAAAGGTATGCTACAAATGATCCATCCCTACAGAAATACAGGAAGCTTGTAGAAGTGTTATCAGCACAGATACCAAAAATAAAATGGAGGCATATATCGAGGAGAGATAACAGACTCGCAGACGCTTTTGCCTTTATATCAAGTATGATGACAGACCCAACTGCGAGGAATATCAAAATACAGACGCTACTGGCGCCATCAATTAATAAAGAGGAAGGACAAGAAGCAGATATAATGATGGTGGGAGATGAGATGCAACGTCGCGAGGAAGACTGGAGGATAGAACTTCACGCATATTTAATGAAAGGCGAGGTACCAAGAAATAAATTGGAAGCACACAAGTTAAAGAGCCGAGCGACAAATTATGAATTGCGAGATGGCGTGCTTTATCGGCGCTCTTTTGATGGACCTTCGCTTCGATGTCTGACAAGGAAAGAAGGAGAAACCATATTGAAGATGCTGCATAGTGGGGATGCAGGAAATCATAGCGGCGGAAGATCTTTGGCATATAAGGCAAAGACGCAAGGATATTATTGGCCATATATGCATGAGGACGCGAGAGCAATAGCCAGACGCTGCGAGGATTGTCAAAGACACGGGAAGAAGATACATGCACCGGGAGCACCATTAAATTCTTCAAGAAGTGTGTGGCCTTTTGGAAAATGGGGTTTAGATATTGTGGGACCATTTTTAGGGAATGAGGACAAAGAAGGTACCTAATTGTCGCAACGGATTATTTCACAAAGTGGGCGAGAGGTGAAAGCGGTCCAGCACATTCGCGATAAAGATGTTTTTACTTTCATATTTGAAAATATTATATGCGAGATTTGGGATCCCCTTTGTTGGTATCCGATAATGGGAAGCATTTGAAGGACAAAATATAGAGTTGTTGCTTAATGCATTTCAAATAAGATGTGGAAAATCAACTCCATTATATCCACAAGCTAATGGCCAAGCGGAAGCAACAAACAAAACAATTCTTTGATATATTGAAGAAAAAGTTGGAAGGACACAATAGAGGATGGTGCGAACAAGTACCCAATGCGGTGTGGGCCTATAATACGACTAGTAAGAGAAGCCACAGGAATGTCTCCCTTTTGTTTAACTTACGGAGTTGAAGCAGTACTCCCAACAGAGGTCGTGATTCCGACAACTAAAAAAGAGGTCTGGGATAAAAATCTTAGCGCAGGCAACATTTTAGTCAAGTTGGATGAATTAGAAGAAAAACGAGAAAAGGCCTTGCGACACATGGAGAATTATCAGCGAAGACTGGCTAGAGAATATAACAAGCGTGTAAAAATACGTGAGTTCCAACCAGGAGACTTGGTGTTGCGAGAAACCCCAATATATCAACGTGAAAGTGGAGGCAAACTGGCGAGAAAATGGGATGGACCTTATATCGTCAAAGAAGTAGTTGGTACAGGGGCATATAGATTGATGGACCCCGAAGGAAGAGATGTGGGACAAAAATTGGATAGACCATGGAATAGGTTATATCTAAAGAAATATTACCCGTAATAACGAAAGATAACAAAAAAAATCAAGATGAGGTACTTCTTCGCCAGATATTTGCGACATTCAATAAAATGCAGAGAGAATCCGCGAAGAGATCGCGATAAGAATAACAAAAAAGTCATGAATGGCTTAACAAAACAACAAGAAATAAGGAATGATTAAATGAATGAATCGGCGAATATCTCGCAGACAAAATAGCAAATGATGAAGAATGATTGAATAAAAAGAATGAATGAATGGGACGAACCTTTATGGCGTACACCCTAGTTCGCGAATTATATATTTCGTAAGAGGCAAATGTAAGACCTAAAGTGCGTCATATAAGGGGGTATCTCTTAACATG
Organism: Papaver armeniacum; assembly: GCA_023531295.1. Taxonomy (NCBI): domain Eukaryota; kingdom Viridiplantae; phylum Streptophyta; class Magnoliopsida; order Ranunculales; family Papaveraceae; genus Papaver; species Papaver armeniacum. The sequence goes on from JAJJWW010004056.1 coordinate 342,207, forward strand.
GCTCCGGTGGAAGGTTACACCGCTCCCGAAGCCCGAGTCATGAAAATTTGGGGCCCATGAAAGCCTATCCCAGGAAGAGGTACCTTGGATTCCCAACTATATATGTAGGTTATACTGGTTGGGCGACCGAGGGTCTCTTCTTAGGAGTCGGTGTATGCACAAGGCGCCGAGGTACACGGTTGAGCCGAGTGCCGGGATGGATGAACCTACCCTGGCCATTCTTGGCAAGTCTTGGCATGCGTTGCACTCGCTCGAAGAAAACTCCACTTAGGGTGCGGTCTCGTAACCATAAACCATATAGGTATAAGGGATAAGAGGCTGCGAAAACAAGCTGGTTGTTGTTAAGACCGGATGGGAGGAGCTAGTCTTGTATGGCCGATGTTTCGCCTCCTTGAAGGGGCAACCGGGAGATGATAAGGGCGGTGCTCTCCATTAGGGGGGGTGCCAAAACAGACGCAAATGTCATGAGGCTTTGTTTTCGCAAGGAGACTTAGGCTTGTCATATTTGTGCAATGATCCTGCAGAGGCAATAATACTAACGCGAGGGTAAGGCGAGATCAATGGGTCTTTACATGAAAGTGTACGGACGCCTGCGATTTCGTCGCACGACGGCAATGTCATGGGGCTTTATATTCGCAAGGATGTTTAGGCCTGTCATATTGTCGCAACTAAAACATCTGCGCAGAGGCAAAAATACTTGGAAAATGATAAGACAAGATCAATGGGTCTTTACATGCAAGTGTAAAGACGTCCTGCGATTTTGTCGCGATGAAAGGTGGCAGGGGAGGACCTCTAATTAGGGAGGTTTAACTCAGAAGACCACACAAAGATGATAAGGCAGGGTCAATGGGTCCTTGCTTGAAAATGTAAGGGCGGCCTGCGACCTTGTCGCAATAAAAAGAGATAAAATAAAAACTATTGAAATGATAAGGCGAGAAAAGTAGGTTTCTCCTTTCATGGAGATACCTGCGACCTCGTCGCAGTGATAAAATTCAACATAAAGCAATGAAGAGATTATACTATCACATGAACACAACGCAGGAGATAGAGGAAAGATAAGAATAAAGAAATACCTCAACACTTTTTCAACGATTCAACCTTGAAGATAAAAGAGCGAAGCAACAAGGGATTACCAATGGTTACCAATGAACAACATTTTATGTTGTTTATTTCCTCGAGGCAATATTTCTTATATTTCAAAGATTAATACTTCATGGAAGAATAAAGCATAGCATAAGGCAAAGAATATGGAGCGAGAGTTTCGCATGATGAATTCGCAATACTTCATACTTCTTATATATTTCGAAGATTGAGTACTTCTTATACTTTTTTAAGGATACTTCATATTTCGCGTACTTCAAAACGATGATACTTCTAATTATTACTTAAAATCATTTCGTGAAAATGTAAGCTTACGAGATTATAGTCGTAATAAAGAAAAAGGAAATAAGAGCATTATTTAACAAGGGATTTAATCTTTCAAAACAAAAAGAAAGTTGCACAAAGTTACAAAGGCGCTTAACTCTCTACATCAATGTTATCATCCTCGCAAGAACCTTCTCGGCTCCATCTCCGTCAATAACTTTCCAGAGGGTGGAATATCATCGAATTTTTTCAAGAAGATCTTTATTAACAACTTCAAAGATTGGCGACATCTTCGCAGCTTTCATAATCATAATCATCATCGGGGAGTTGGGGGCTTCATCATCACTCACTTCCAAAGGATTGACAATAACAGGATCAAGAGATCTAGACAATAAAATGTCATTCACTATAACCTCAGCCTTAAGATGAAATTGGCGAAGAAGCGCTTTTTGCTGATTTTTACTATCTATGTCCTTACAGTCAGACATGTAGTTAAGTCTCCTCGCGGCACGATCGCGAGAACGAACAAGAGAAGTAGCAAGTGCCCCCTTTTCTCTCGCGGGAAGTTTAGAATTGTCTCGACTTGAGAGTAGAAATAATAGAATGGAGCTTTTTCTCTAATCTGCATAACAATTGGACAAGTAAAGATTAAAAGAGCTTCTTAAGGATAAGGAGATATACAAATGAATTAAGGTAGTCAAATAACATGACTACCTTTTTACGAGAAACAAGATCTTTGAATAAAAGACGAACAACTATCTCCCAATCGGTCCATAGCATCATCAAATGTATCCCCAACTAAGCCTTTCGGGCGAGATCGCAGTGTTTTTATCATTGGAGATAAGTATGGCATTCTCGGTCATGAGGGAAGAATTAGATCTTTTTAACTCAGAACATTGATCTTTAAATTGACTCACTTTTACACTCAATGTTATTCTACCCTGAATAAGTTTATCTCTCTCGGTGGAAATTTCTTCAAGTTGGCTTCTCAAAGTATGATTAGCTTGTTTGTATTCTTCGCATAACTTTTGACAAGCATTATCTTGCTGCGTAGTAGCTCGCCATCTTATTCAACAGAGAACGTTTCTCTTGCGAAAGAGTTCGATTCTCATCCGATAAAGTTTCCAACTCCAAATTAGTCTTAGTCAAAGCATAAGAAAGGCGAGATAAGTCATTACTTAATGAGACTTGCTCTTGCGATAAATCAAAATTCTCTTTAGATAAATTATTTATTTGATCATTTGCATAGGTATGAAGATTATCTAAGAGATTATACTGCTCCATCCAAGCATCTCTTTCAACTCGAACTTCTTCAGCGATAGACTCCGCTTGATATATCTCCATTATTCGTTTCTGGTTTAATACTTTTAGGACGAGCAAGGGTTTGAGTTGTGATCTAAAAAAAAAAAAAAAAAAAAAAAAAAAAGGGGGGGTTGTGAGAGCATACTTTTAATTCTTCATTCTTCTCGCGAAGGTTATCACGATCCAACGAGATGTTGTGAAATTTTTGATTTTCAAGATGTAGACTATTACATCTCACAAGTCATAGCTTGGAGATCATCCTTCAACTTGTTAACTTCTTGAATCAAAGATGCTTGCAAAACCTCGTCAGACCAAGATGCTTACTCAGAATCTCGCAAATGTCAGACTTAATAGGATCGATGGAAGTCTTCTTGGCATCGCTCACAAGATCGGAGAGGACTTTGAAAGCTACTTCTATCCCTTCTAAATTTTCTTTGGTAAGAGGGATTTGCTCAGATGAAGAAGCAATAATGGCAGAAGAAGATGGAGACGAACCATCTTTTGTTGAGGGGACATCGCGAGAAAGGGGAATCTCGGGAAGGATTGGAGAAATGCCAGAGGCATGAGTAGTAGGGCTGTTATGAGGAGCTTGATCTGCGAAGAGTTCGGACATAAGAATGCCTTCATTAGAAATGTTCTCAAGCAGAGGAAGCTTTAACGTTGTCGTGCGAAGACTTCGCAATTGGAGAAGGGGGTCTGAAAGAAGGAAAGGAGACGCTAGGAGTGACCAGCTTGGGTTGGCGAGGCCTCTTGGGAGTTCTATCAACAACCTCGTCATCCTGCGAATAACAAGTTAAATAAGAAATAGAGGCAACAATGTATTGTTAATAAAAACAAATGTTTCTTAGATACCTTGTCACCTTATGAGACTTTCTTTTTCGAGGCCATAGATTTTACTCGTGAGGAGGACTTTGGTGGCACAAGAGGCTCTTGTTGTGAAGTAGGTTTCAGTGGCGAGCCCGATGGCTTTTGTTGCATGAGGGATTCTTGTTGCGAAGTAGGTTTCGGTGGTGAACCCAAAGAAAGAAGAGGGTCCTTCACGGTAAACTTAGTTCTGGATTGGTTCTTGCCGAACAACAATGGCGTAAAGAGAATTACAAAGTTAATCATACCAAGTGTGATTTCAACAAGGAAAGCTAATTTGATCAACCACAAAATCAGCCGGATATGGCACAATTAACAAACCCGGACGCCATGAGAATAACAACTGTTAGGGAATAGCAAAAATGGTGAAGAAGATGGTAAGAATAGACAAACACTTGCAGAACGATAAAGGAGAAGAACACTTGCAGCACGATGAAGAAGATGAAAAGGAAAAGGAAAATTCTTCACAGGGGATACTCCTATAAATAGACGAGAAAATGTTATGACCCAAGTTAACATTAAATGCACCGATAAAAAAGGTAGATATGGACACGTGTAAACTGGGTCACTACTAAACCCAAGGAAGACAGATTTAAAAGAACTTTAGAAGAATCCAAATATACAGACATATTTCCTAATAGGCGAGAAGAGATTCGAACTCGATTGTTCTCTCGTAACACATGAGGCAAGAAATGACACTTCAAATATAGGAGCTTCGGCACTTCGCAAAAGAATAGAGGCAAGTACGTACTTTTCAAGTACAAAGATTCTTCCGCTCATTCCCTCATCAACAAAAACCAAAGATCACTACAATAATGATTTTTTCCTTAAAGATCGCTTTTCAAGCAACATTCAAGGAAAAAGAGGCAAGATGTAGGATCATAATATCGCAATGCATAGGGCTCATGGGGATCAATAAAGCCACGGTACTGCGAGGGAGTCGCAGAAACTAAAATGAACGACGCAATGAGAAACGACATACAAAACAATCAAAGACATGGAACTTTGGCGAGGGTTAAGAAGTGTCGCGAGATTGAGTAAGTTGTACATCAGCACACTTCGCGAGACATTCCGAAAATAAAGGATAGCTTAGTCTGTCATCCACTATGTATTACCCTATATAAAGGGTCGAATGAGTCCGTTGTAAAGGAGAGATCTTTTTGGAATTGTTGGGCAAGTCATTAGAGAGAGAAAGTTTAAGAGTGTTTTACTTGCTAAGTGTAATTCCATTTTCCCTGTAGATAACTCATGAAATCAATCAATAAACATTCTCAATTATGCATCTTTCAATGAACTAATTAACCAAAATATAGTGAGGGGTGTAGTGTGGGAAAACCTGCTACTACAGGGGAAACTTCTATGGGGCGATAGCTTCACTTTTGTTGTCTTGTACTAATATTTGTGTGAAACGAGTATTTGCAAAACAGGTTACATGGAAGGATCCCCAACTTTTCAGATTGTTAGTATATGGGGAGTGAATTTTGCAAGGAGATAATCGGGCTGACGACTTTAAACCAAGCGCTACATGGGAGGCAAACCATAGGATGAGTATTTCTTCTCTTGTTTTTAGTTTTTTCTTGTCTTGTTTTTACTTTTTCTGATTTCTTGTCACATTTCATATAAGATTTCCCACCTTGACTTTCTTTGATGACTCAATTTACATTGAGGACAATGTAAAAGTTTAAGTGTGGGGGAGTGGTTAAGCATTTGCATTGTAAATTTTTCAAATTTTTTTTTTTGTAAATTAGTGAATAAAAAACTCCAACTTGTAGTTAGTTTAGAGTCACATAGTATACATGTCGCTAAGATTACATCGAGATTCTCATAAGAGTGACCTTACTTAGAGATGACAGATAACGTGATCGGGTTTCTTATTTGTATGAGAGTTAAAGTTGGATTTAACCATGCCAGTGGAAAATGAGGTGTAGAATGAATTCGGTATTAGAGTTGTGGTCTCCTATAGTGGAGACTACCCATGTTACATCATGAGAGGCACCGACCTTCACTTCTTTGTACGTGTCTAAATTTGTGCTTTTAGAGTGTGTGTCATCGTACGTAAACTCCGGGTAGAATGGTGATCTACCCACCATCCCACCAATAGAAGCACTATTTTTATCTCTTGAGTGCTATTTTATCAATCATGATGGTGACATCGAATTGCTAACTTACATACCACTTGTAATCTTGTTCGCAGTTAGCACCATCCACTTTATCTCTCTCTACACCAACAGGTCCATAGAAACACCATCATCATCAACAACAGGAGCATCACAAATTCGAAGGAAAGTTGAAGACGTTCAAGGTTTACAAGCAACAATACAGAAATGAGCAGATTTCAGATTCAAGTAAATCAACAAGACAAGGAGCAGAATTCTTACGAGTTGAAGACTTATGTACAAGAGCGAAGATTATCAAGATGAGAGTTCAAGAAGTTTATGATATCGAGACATACAAGTTGTGAAGAATCAAGCGGTAAAGTACTTACACCATGGCCTTTGTACTTGCATTTTTATTTTTTTTTTATCTTTATTTGTATTATATTTTCTCTTGTCTTAAAAAAAAAAAATAGAGACAAGAGAAAATTTTGTTAGGTTCATTAGTATTATTATTTTGTTTTGTTTTGTTTTCATGTTGTATTTGTTTTATTTTTCTTGTCTCAATTAAATAAAAAAAAAATAAAAAAAAAAAAAGAAAAGAGACAAGAAAAATCCATTGTATCATATTTTGGTTGTTTTAGTTCGTTTTTAGTTTTATATTCTTTCAATAAAGCCAATGGAAGAAGGAATATCCATTATGAAGTTTCAAGAAACAAGGAATTAGGGAAAAGTGTTACATTGTCAAGATTCTACAGAGTTCAAGAGTTATCATCAAGAGTTGAAGACCGAAGACGAAGATGAAGACAAGAATGAAGACCGAAGACGTTTTATGGATGTTGTGAGAGAGGTGCTAATCGCACGTCGAATGGATAATGAGGTAAGTAAGCATATTCCCACCTTCGTTAAGTGGTTGATTTTCTTTCTTAGAGATCGTGGAAAAAAGGATTTTCAAAATGAATAAAAGATGTGGGTTTTCAAAACAATTTGAGGGTTTTGCCTTCCTACCATTCAACGTGTCGTAGGATTCTTTCTTCACTCCTACCGGACACATGTGTGACCCATAAAAAGCTATTTATTATTGAGAGCAACTTCATAAAACCCTTTCTTGTGAGTCGAGTCGAGACTTTCGATCACTCCGAACCCGAATTTCTTTCGATAAGGGATGGTTATATCTTTCTCAACTTTTAAGGATGAGATTTTGTTCATTTATGTGTCTAACTTCTTATGACTAGTGTGCAGAATCTCTATGTCTTCATAGCGTTGGATGCTATCATTTCGGAGAACTAGTAAGTTGGAAAAGTAGGTTTTGTCGGTATATCTATAGTAAACCCTCACGAGACTAAAAATCGTCCACTAGGGACACCTAGAGGTTTAAAGGCTTGTTATACGTGCTAAGTGTGACCGTAGCCTCGACGACATGGAGTTGTATGTATGTTTTAGAATAAGTTTTGTTTGACTTGCTCGAGGACTAGAAAAGTCTAAGTGTGGGGGAATTTTATATGTGTCATAAACACCTTCATTTATATCTATAGTTTATGCTTTCTTTGTTATTTTTCTTGTGAATTATGTATCTTATGTGTGAGTTTGAGTTTATTAGGTGCAATGGACTCATTGGGAGCAAAAGAAGGAGAAATCATTCATTTGGAGCGAAAATGGCAAAAACCGATTCATAAGCGAGTTATATTTGGAGCCGGCTAGGATGTGCGAGAAGGAGGTGAAGAATGAACCAGTATCGTTCCTCAAAATCGACAGTGGAGTTGAGAAAGGAATTAACTTGCCGATTCTGCAAAATGACAAATCATATATGAGGTTGGTGGCCCATGTTGATTGTTGGGTGTCTATAGCAGTACTCGCTCCTACCTAGCCCTAGGTTTCGTGGGTTTCAATCACTGTTTTCAGTCTCTTCTCAAATTCAGAGAAGTGAGAAGAACGGCTGCGGCTGCTGTAAGAGAGATCGAGAAGATGAATTAACAGAGAGATTGAGAGATTAAATATCAATTCTAGTTATTAAGACAAGAACATGTAAGTGAATGAAAACGATATCTTAACCAATATCTTTATATCTTGATTTGCGTGTTTGCTTTACTTTATTTGTCTTTAGTATAACTTAGTTTATTAAAAATCATAAAAATCCCCCTTTCTTTACATAAGAAACCAAAACATATTGACAACCTAGTCCTCTCTGTGGGAACGATCCTTGCTATATTATATATTTTGAGTAGTGAGATAGTGTAATTTATTTTTGACGCATACGACAGCGATCAGGCTTTGAGCATCCGCTGATTCTCTGTGGACAATGTTTGTATTCGTGATCTTCATATCCACAATGCTTGTAGTGTAATAACTCCTTATTCAATTTGGCTTTAAGTTTGAAGTTTTTGCAGAGTGTTGCAATCTTTTTTTTTTTTTTTTTAATCTTCATGGCATCATCTAGCATATGTGGTTCCTCTGGACAGTTGGGATCTTGACATTGCAAATACCTGAGCTTTTCCGGTTATGATTCAATCATTATTCTGATGCGTGAACAACCTTCCCGCGGACACTTTGAATACATCCAAGGGCATTGCATAAGACTGTGGTTATCCATGAAACATAATGGACAAACCTCTTTTGCTTCGACACATAATATTTGCTTCGCTTTGCCTTTAGTAAACATGGTGGATGTTGAGAAAGAAATCTGTTGGTTTGGTTGAGAATGAAACCTAGTGCTGTGTTTATAACAAAAAATAGGCACAGGGAATTCAAACGGGCGGTTTTTGTAAAGTCGCGCGGTTTTACTACAAACGCCAACTCCTATGGTAATTTAAACAGGCGGTTGTAGTAAAAGCCATGTGATTTTACTGCAAACGCCAACGACTCTATTTTCTTTGTCTACCTATAAATTTCATTCTTCCCATCTCCAAAATCACATCTTCTCCTTATTTTTTTCAAAAAAAAACTCTTAATCTCTCTCACTCTGCAGAAATGTCTGTTAGAAATCGTAGTCCGGAGTTTACTGAAGAAGAGGATATAACTATATGCAAAGCATATTTTTTTCATAGGGTAATCACTGGTATGGGCTCTCAAGACGGTTCTTTTTGGGAAAACGTTTTCAATGTTCGTCTCCACCGACGGTAACCCGGTCTCGTCGATTGCGTGCTCGTTTTCAATCTATTAGGCTTGGAGTCCAGCCATTTCTTGCTCTAGTAATGGAAATTGATCGAGAAAATTTCACGGTGTAATCAATGAAGAAGTGATCCAAACATCTCTTGATAACTGGGAGGAAGCTCACGGTAAACCTTTTCGTTACGAAGCGTGTTTTAGAATTCTAAAAGATGGCCCATCTCAAGCACATCTGTACTGCACTCGAATGCCTCTCCTAGTCTTTACAATGGAAGAAGATGTTACTCTTGTTCGATCTTGGTTACATCGTATGATGAGACCAATGAACAGTGACTATTTCGACGGGACAGTATTGGGACATTTTGTAGTATTGCGGAATGAAACCATAAGAAACAAGAAGAGCCTAGAACTAAGAATTGCATTCATCACTAAGGAAGTCAAACATTATACGAAGTTTTGTGGATGGTTCACCGTAGCAATTCGGATTATCCAACGAAGAACCGGTTAGTATCTTACCTTTGTCCTCATGGACTCAACTCGCATCATACCAAGTTCTTGAACTTGTTGTTTATCTGCTTTACAGAAACCATCGCTCGAGAGACCAATTTTTTACCAAAAGTTAGCGGAAGAGAGTTTAAGCATTTTGAATGCTATGAACTCTACAGAGAGAATGTCGCTGGATTTGATGTAGTTTGATGTTTTTGTTGTGGTTTATTAAAATGTAGTTTGATGTTATTTGCAAGTTTAAATTGTAATAAATTTCGTTTAATCTGAAGTGGAAATCTATTTTAAAATCTAAATATTTTCATTCATTGATGCCAATTCTTTTACAAGATATTAACTTAGGCAATAATAAAACGTACTAAAGAACTTCAATAAAAATTAAGTACAAGTTTTGGCCTCCTGTTTATCTTCATTTGACGTTGATAGGTGTCTAAAACACCTAATTTAATATCTAGTATTTATGCTTTCTTTGCGAGTTTTCTTGTAAATTATGTATCTTATGTTTGCTTTTGAGTTTATTAGGTGCAATGGAGTCATTTGGAGCAAAAAGACCAATTGGAACTCGTTCAAATACAAGATTTCTACTTTTCATTGTGTAGAGGACGAGAAGATGAAGACAATGTCGAAAGAATCTGAGTCATTCCGACATCGTATGAAGAAGTTATGGGCGAAACAAGAATGAAGTCGGAACTAAACTGTCGATCTTCAGGACTGACAGTTGAATGAAGATCGCTAAGGGACACCCTCATGTTAAGGGGCAGACATTTTCAAAGGAAGTGCTAAAAGGAGTCGAGTTTTGTTCAACTGGGGCTGTGATTCAAATGATGTTAAGGGTACCCGACTTATCTCGCTTTCCGGCACTTCGTCTTCCCTGTTCCTAAATGAGAACATAAGCAATGGCAGATGGAACTCGATGATCATGATGATCAACGATGATGATGAATCTTGATTAACAAGATATTAGAATTGAATACATCTTTGGGTTCAGAGAGTGATATGAATCTTGGGTAGGATCGATTTCACATCGGGGTGTGCGACCATCATAATCGAGAATCTTGATGATCATGATGATCAAGATGGGAATGATTTGAGTGATTCTCGAATCCGAATGGGTCATTAGGTTATTGAAGGTGTTAGAAGAGATGGGTCGTGCTTGGAAATGGTGTTAACAGATCGCAGTATGTAGCCGCCGTCGATTATCGGCAGTGATTGTAAATTGCTGTGGTGGAGCTGTGAACCATGGCAGCGATGGAAAGTTGATGTGATGAAGGGAGCTTGGATTTGGAGAGTGGGCTCGAATGCTGCCGCGCTCGATGAAAATTGATGATGGCAATGGCAGATAACGGAGTTTGGTGTTACTTCCATTGATGGTCGTGGTGAAGAGCACTGGAAGCCATTATCGGTTGAAGGCGGAGTTTGGGTTGGTGGAGATTTACGATCATGAAGACAGGATGAAGGAGCTCGAGGTTTGCTGCCATTATTATTACTTCCGGACAATATTTAGAATGATGATGTTGCCGGTATTAATGGAGGAAGCTCATGAGCGATCGTTATCGATGATGGGATCGAGCTTGGCAAAGAGCGTCCACAGCCATTGAAGACGACGGAAAAGAGAAGAATCTAAACGTTATTATGGTGATGGTTTATCGGTCCAGGGGATGGTAATGGAGTTACACGGTGGTTTTTTGGTTGAACGGAGACGGAGAAGCGAGCAGATTTTCTCGGTTCGTGAAAGTGTAGCACGTGTGATGATGGAAGTCCAAGAGTCGTACAAAATCGTAGAAAAGAGGGAAATGCAGAACAAGCACGTGGTGGGGCGTATTTGTGGTACTCGCGCAATCTTTGACGTGTTTTGGGGATTAATAATGATTGTGTGCACTGCGGTTCATTGAAGCTGGATAGATCGACGGTGCAGATGAAATACAAGGATTCATCAGAGGATCGAACGGAACAGAAACCATATACACGCTACTAAAGTGTACCGCGCTGCACCCAATTATCAGTGGGATAAACTCCACCGACTTTGCATCTAGGGTATTTGAAGCCTATAAATAGCTACCTAAACCAAAAGAGAGAACAACTCTGGAGAGAGAAAAAATACACAGATCTTTTATCTTTTCTAATTCTTTTTCCTCTACTTGTTTTCTGGGGTTTAGAACATGAAACTTCTCTTTCTTCTTGTTATGAACTCCTTGAATATGAGTACCTAAGTTTATTATTGGTTATGGAATAGTTGGATTTCACATAACATGATTCTTTGATTCAATATATTAGTTTTGTCTCATAATTATCGTTTGCAATTCTCTGGAAATATTGTTTCATGATTGATTGATTGTTTTGTCAAGTTGCAAATTGGTAGAACTTCTAATCACATCTATTGCTAGTCTAGGGTTTATTATACTTAAAAGTGATATTCCTTGGATACAAGTAGCATAATATGATTATGGTTTGTAGTGATATATTCTTATGGTCATATGTGAATCGTAACCTTTGTTAAATTGAATTAGTGCGCTTTCCACGTTCAATTGCTTTGATTGGCCTGATTTCATAGAACTTAACGCATCTAGGGAATTAAACTTGATTAGTGCTTTTACACGTTAGGTTGTTCCTTTAGGTAGAATTCATATTCGCATCTTTTAATGTGTTTGTTGATGACATGAGGAGGTATTTAAGGATATTCTTGCGATCAAGGTATTCTAGGGTCTTTGATAAAAGTTGAGATTAAAAATCAATTCTAGTTATTGTGAAAAGCATGTTATTTAATGAAAACGAAATCCTTAACCAATATCTCTTCTATCTTATTTGTTTGCTTATTTCTTTCTTTGCTTTTATATTTATTTTATTTCATAAAATCACAAAACTACCGGTGTTAATTATAGGGAACCTAAACAATTTGACAACCTAGACCTCTCTGTGGATCGATCCTTTCTTGCCCTTGCTATATTTATATTTTGAGTAGTAAGAAAGTGTAATTATATTTGTGTCGCTTACGACAGCGATCAGACGTATCTTCCATTCAACGCGCTCTTTGACAGTTTCGCCTTTGTTTTTGAATTTTTTGTTGTTAACTTTCAAAATTGGAGCTCTTCTTTGCCTTTCAGCGGAATATTTCCTTGGAGCAACTTCAAAAACTTGCACTTTCCTCTTACAATTTTCGATCTTTTTAAAACTCCCACATATCTTAAAACAACGTCTTCAAGTTTTGCATCGCAAAAAAAAGTGTGATCGCCTTTTTCACCATTTCACCAACAATAAACTAAAAATTGAAATAGATTTTAGAAGAGAAAAATTCAAGATAAGTAAATTTTGGTGTGAGTGAATTTTTTGAAGATGATGTTAATTTATAGAGATAAAAGTGAAATTTGAATTTTAAAAAACTACCCGTTGGCGTTTGAAGAAAAACGCTTGCCGCTCTATGTTCGAGCGCCGCATTTATGTTCGAGCGCCGCCGCTTCGCTCCAACGCTAGCGTTTAACCTTCACACATGGCGTGTGTATGGAGTTCGGCGCTTGACGACTAATTAACCGAGTGCTTTACCATAGTGGAAAAACCAGTTTGGCCATCCACCTAGCTCAACAAAAAAATGGATTTGGCCATTGCCATAGGAATTGCCCTTAGTTGTGTATCTAGTATACATATGAGTTTCGGTTTTATCTTTTTGCATTGCACGTAATGGCCTAAGACTTTGCCGACCTTTCTCTCGTAAAGGTTGTCTTTTTGTTGTTATTCTTTTATCTTGCGGGGAAGAGCAACTCACATAGGGAGAGTTCTATTTTGAACTGGTGATTAGATGTCATATCTTTATGGAGAGAGTGGTTGTGGAAACCAAGGGAAGAATTTTTTTGATAATTTTTCTTGATATGAAAACTTGATCGAATTGGATCTTAGTTTGTCATGTGAAGAATAAGATAACAATTTAGTTGGGTTTGTTAATTTTTTTCTTGTTAATATAAGAAAACCTAATTTAAATGCCTATTGTTGGTTTTTTAACGAAAAATGGAGGTTCAATTGCTTTAGTCCAATTGATTCTGAGAAAGACTTCTTTCTATTATATTGTGAGAAATGGGTTAATGCATGCACCTCATAATTTCTTTCGTGAAGAAAGTGATAGAGTAAAAGAAATTCATAAATATCTTGTGAACCTTCTTGTGTCTATGACTTCTTACTTTCTATAAGAACTACTCTTTTTCTATGATTATGCCTAAATCACTTTTTCTTTCTTTGGATTATAAGAATTCATGATAATTAAGGATTAAAGGGCATAATATACATTTTTTTTCCCAGAGAACTATGCTCCCAATAAATGCATAAAGGATTTGATCGGTCCTAAAAGAAAAGAAAAAACTTTCTTTTATGCTCAATATCCGAATTTTGGAATATTTCCGACAATCGGTTGATTTTCCGATCTCAAGATTGAATATCCTTTATATAAGACAACTTAGAACATAATATAAAGGATGTTTCAATTCTCAAATCTCTATTTAGTTTTTAACTTGACTTGTTTAAAAGAATACTTGAGGATCTTGTTAGTAAATGTTCGGATTGAACAAGTTCAGGGAGATTCTCGACTCAACATCCATTAGGAAAGGAATATGTGAATTTTATTTCAAGTACTGCTCGCTTGACATCTTTCCTGGTCTAACAAGAGTTAGAGCTACTAGTTTATTCGAATAAGTTCTCAATTAATTGGAAGAAGAGATTTTCTCAAATTCCTAATTGCAGAGATCTTGAACATGGAATATTATTTTATGGACATAAGTTAATTCACCTCAAACGGTTATCTACTTGCACCGATAAAGTTGTCTATAATGTGGAAATGTTGAATTACCGCAAGAAAAATCTGACTAAATTTAAATAGGAACTGGAAGAGATCATTTGTAAAGGTTGTTTCCGTGTTATATTCTTTTGTTCTTCATGGGAATAACATACACAGAGGAGAGCTCTACTTTGAATCGGTGCTTAATGATGTATCATTCTCGGGAGTGTGGTTGTGTAAATTAATTAAGGGAAGAATTATATCTATAATCTCTTTTCGATAAGCAACTAGATCGATTCCGATTCTAGTTTGGCTTATCTAAGTTAGGTAATGATGTCGATTAATCCTTTATTTTTTTTATAAGATAACTAAGTTAGTTCCGATCTTAGTTTTTGATTATCGAAATAAGTATAGTTGGTTCTTGATAAAAAAATAAACTAGTTACTTAACCTAGTTTGGCTTATCCAAATAAGGTACAATTATTTAAGTATAATTGGATCCACGATAAGTAATAAGTTAATTCAGATCTTAGTTGGACTTATTTAATAAAGGAAAATTAGTTCGGGTAATTGTTCCTTGGTGAGAGGAAAACTATAGATTACTTGGGTAGTTTTTGATTTAGTGTTTCTTATCAAAAGTGGTATGCTAGGCCTCCGATTCGTTTAGACTCTTATAGGTTGTATTGAGTTCTTATGAACCCGAGGGTCCTTTGAAAATAATTGTTTTATTTTTCGTACCTCTGTCATTTTTGTGAAAAAGGGGAAAGAATATATGGAGTATACAATGATTTAACAATCAGCGAGAAAGGATATATGTGCTGAAAAGTATATATCAAAACATAAAAGAGTAAAGCATTGATTAATGGGAGAAACATATAATGTTGTGTAGTATTTCATACTACGTAACTGAATAACATATATGTTCGATTGAACATATGCCTAGTTGTTTTAAATGCTTTAACATCGGCATTTATTTTTTAATATTTGCAAGACTTTATGATGTTGAAACTTGGAATCAATCGTACGAGGATAGAGTTAAGAGATTGTTATGTAATGTAATATCTTTGTCTTTTTAGTTCTTGTATTCTCCATATGTGAAGAGTTTTGTCACTAAAATTGACAAATAAGAAAATTTTAGAGCATTTTTCGGTTGAACCCACCAAGCGTTAGTATGTCAATTTTGGTTGTCATATTTTAGTTCCAAAACTCGAAGGTGGTTGATTTGATTTCTAGAGTTAACATCGTTAGGTTAAACTAGGAACATAGAAATGTTGAGACTTAGAAAAACCTTGGGTACAACAACCACACCCAATATTTCGTTTAGGCAATCTGTATGGACTTACTCCAATATAATTCCAAGAGAATCAACTAGACAGTCAGACTCAATCAATGGAAATATATCCAAGAGTTGTATCTTAATTTCTTAATACAATCTGCAATCAAAACGTATAGTTCTGTGAGCTCGATTGATATGAGAATTAACTTGAACAGGACCAAAGACCAATGTTTAAGTGTCAATCAATTTATATAAACAACCAAAGGTTGGATTATCTAATTGATTGAACTACTGACAACTTTGTGATATTTCAATTATATAAACAAATATAATGCGGAAAATAAATAACACAAACACCAGAAATTTTATTAACGAGGAAACCGCAAATGTGAAAAACCCGGGACCTAGTCCAACATTTGAACACCACATTGTATTAAGCGCTCGGACACTAGCCTACTACTAGTTAACTTTGATGGAATGTAGTTGAGCCTAACCAAGAGAACATAAACGAATTGATACACCGGACTTATATTCCCGAAGAACAGCCAAGTAATATCAATCACCTCATAATAATCTTAATCGTATGGTAGCGGAACAAGATATTGTGGAATCACAAATGATGAGACTAAGATGTTTGTGACTACGTTTTATCTTACCTATCGGATGTTAAATCTCGAAAGCAAATCTTAGAGAAGATAGTACTCAATACGATAGAACAAAGTAAGATTAGAACACACAACTAGAGAGAAAATAGTTGGATACGCTTCACAATCCCAATGAAGTCTTCAAGTCGTTAGCCTATAATGGTTTTAGGAAAAAACTAGGTTAAATGAGAATTGACTCTAGTCGCAACTAGTATCACACAGTAGGTGTGGGGATTAGGTTTCCCAATTGCTAGAGTTCTCCCTTATATAGTTTCCAAATCAGGGTTTGTTTACTTTGGGACAAAGCAACCAATATTCACCATTAGATGAAAACCTGATTAGATTCAAGCTAATATCTTTCAAACGTTAGACCGAACTTAGCTTGTTACACACAAATGAAATGCACCTTCATTTAGATATGGGTAACCGTACCTAAACGTGTATACTTAGTTGGCTCAATAATAGTTAACCGAAGTTATCCATATGAACACTTTCATATCAATCTTGTTCATCTTAACACAACTAGTTCAAATGACTCAAATGAAACTAGTTATAGAATTGTTCAATTATTTATATTCTCATAGAAGTATACAAGACACAATTGAAGCAAAATAGGTTTTGATTCACTTGAATCAATTCATGAACATTTATCCACGATTTGCAAAGGTGCATTCCTTATTATATAAATGTATTTGTTCATGAGTATATAAACGCCACATTTCCAATTTTAGAACTTAACCCACTCAAGTATGCAAAAGAGTACGCATACGAGTTCGGACTTGGCTTTCGTGTTGTGAAGATACAAACCTAAGATACGCATACTTGTTAGAGCATTACTCGGTTTAACCCACTAGCGTTAGTATGTCAAGTTAGTTATCAATTTTAGTTTCCAAAATGCATTCTTGATTTAGTATACTAAAGATATTTTCCGGACTAGATTAATTCTAAGAAGTAGAATC